>SRMA01026026.1:0-75493 GCA_007224835.1 Danionella cerebrum | reverse complement strand
GTGACAATGTTACTGGCTATTATTAGTAATGTGGTGACAATGTTACTAGCTATTATTAGTAATGTAGTGACAATGTTACTGGCTATTACGGTATTACTAATGTGGGGGCTATGCTGCACTGGAACAGTGATGGTGATTACGAATGGTGGACTATAGAGTGATGAGTTGGGGCAAAGAAAAACATTACAGCCTTTTTTTTGTTACTTTTACTGTTTACTGTCTGTTCATGTTACATGTTTGGCTGTTAACTTTTACACAGTTGATATAAAATATTTTACAACAGTATTTGGTTCAGAATCTTTTTTTCTGGATTTTCCTCTTTAAAAATTGGGTGCGTCTTATGTGCCGGTGCGTCTTATGAGCCGAAAAATACGGTAATTCAATTTCATATCCGCCAACCACAGCTCGAACGCCATGCAAATAAACAACAACATAGCCGGATTATAATTCATGACCAAGTTTTTGTTTATGTGCGATATGTATCTACAATATAAACGGAAACACCAAAAACCATGTCATCAAATGAAAGCCAACAACCAGCAGAATCCAGCGATATGCAACTCATTTACATTCCATGAAGTATTTCAGAGCAGGGAGCGAAAGTTCCCCGAAAAAACGCCAGCAAAAACCAAGCAAGCATGTAAATCTTTGCTGTTTTTTTCAACAAAAAGTTATTTCCATAGCGATAAAAGTCCGTTTGTTGTTATGTCCGGTCGATAGCTTCGCAGAAACTCCATTTTGGGTCTTTTCTGTTGCTCCGTGGTCTCATAACGTCACCAAATATGGAATGACTCCCCGTGCGTAAGAGGTGGTCTCTCCACGCTGCGCGTCGTGTGATTCGTTGGCGATGCTGTCCGTCTCAAAATGGTTGAGCTCATTGGCTTCCTCAGAATCAGAGATTTCCAGCGATATATAGAGCTCCCGGATTGGACAGATGGTCGGGGGGTAGGGACACACAGAAGCTCGAATGTCGAAAGCGTTTGTGAATGAAAGGTTCCCAAAAGCGCAGCAAGATGGCGTAAATGAGCTTCCACCCCCCTTTTACAGCGTTTCTTTAGGAGTTTTTTTTTTTGCTGAAATCATGTCCCGTAAGCAAGAAAAGAAGACCATGAACGTAGCTGAAGCTTTGGACAAGATTTTTCCATATTTCAATTATTGTGCCAAATTGTGCCAAACTGTGCCAAAATGGATTACTTCTGAACTTTGTTCAATCAAAACCTGTATAGAATATTAGTTTCTTGTAGTATGGACACCAAACTTGCTACAGATGTCCTTGACATGTAGTGGTTACAATTGATTGTGTTTATTTGCTTCGTTATAAGTAAAATAAGGAGATATTGGAGGAAACATGTGTTTTTTTTTAGGCGGAGTTCATTTTTTGGCCATTCCACCATCATTTACTCTTACCCAGTGTTCTTGACTGTCAAATTAACTCATCCACACCACTCCCCAAGAACCTATCTTCATTTTGATACCAAGATTTGCAGTTTAGACCTTGTAAAAGCTGAGAAATGCCTTATAAAGTGAAGGTATAGGATATTCGCAAAATAGGCCTCAGGGCTTAAGAGGTTAAGATATAGATTTAAACAAGATTACATCACACATAATCACAAGGAAACTTTGGTTTTATTTCTTGATGTTTGTGTCACTTTTCACAACTGCCTTATCTATTTTACAGCTGACCAATAAGCAAAGGAACAAAAGCACAAAATGAACAAAGTGCAGGGTTAACATTTGCTGTTAACCTTAAAGCAGGGGTGTCAAACTCATTTTCACAGAGGGCCACATTAGCATGATGGCTGTCCTCAAAGGGCCAGATGTAACTTATAAATGTAAAACAATGTAATCGAATGTAATGTAAAATAAATGTAACTACTCCTTAATGTTAAATAACTCATTATTTATAACTTATTCAAGTGACAATTCAGTTACATAGAAACAATTGTATGTTTGTTGTTCTAATATAAATCCTTTAGATTTTTGTCAGCTTATGAAAACCCACATAACTCCATTAATGAAGGATCAAACTGTCCAAGTGAATAAAGAAAAAAAAGCATTTTTGTAATTTGTTTAGCAAAAAAAAAAAAACCTCACAGACTGAAGACGATGCATTTCGATCATCATCTTTTATCATCAGGCTCAAGAAACAGATCACAGATAAACTATTAGCTCCGCCCATTTCACATCTTGAAATTTATTTTAGCGTGAGAAATCGGAGGTGTGACGTGAGAGATCACTCAAATGTCGTTTTTTTTCCGTTTTAGTTTTTTTGACACTCAAAACTTTTAAGCTTTCGCGGGCCACATTAAATTACATGGCGGGCTGCATCTTGCCCGCGGGCCTTTAGTTTGACACATGTGCCTTAAAGCATTTTAGTATCAACGTAGCTAGGTATTTAAAGCGTTACACAGCGTACGTTAGTCCGAAACACGATTAATAAATTGACCCTGCACAAACTTAAACTTAACTTTAACGGTACACAAACATGAAGCGCTAAAAGTTAGCTGATTTTGTATGTCTGTTTACCTGCCGGAGCAGTCATCGTGCCGGTAACCTCATCAGTCATAGAGGACGATGCTTGTGGTGGGCATGTTGGAGGCTCTGAGTTAGGAAAATACTGAGAGGATGATGATGATGATGATGATGATGATGATGATGACAGCACCGGCGTGATCTTCATATTTGACGTGTTGTCAGACTTGGACGCGATAAGCTTTTTACAAATATTGCATCGTACGCTGTTGCCGTCACTCTTGGCATAATGTAGCCATACTTTTGATCACTTAAACATAGTTTGCGTTAAATTTATGCTATGCTTTAAAGTGTAATGTACATTACAGCCTCACCTCACACTTGACAAGCTCTGGGCGTGTGCGACAGGGCGAGGGGGGGGTAGCTACTCACTTATGGTGAGTAATTACCAATTACATAAAAGTGGTTTCATGTTTATAGTGGCTCATAGGTGGCTCTTGTGGTGAGTCTTGGAACAGAATTCATCGCAAATGTGGAAGTTGACATTGACACTTCCACTCCCAGGGTACCAGGGATACGTCTACACCATTAGGAAGTCTTCTTTGCTGGACTTTTATCGCTGTAATTCTGTCTGTTTGTGCTATTTTGAGATATAAACCATCTTTCGTCATGCTCAAGAATGGATTTAGAATGAAGTACAAAGCAGAGATGGAACTACATTACTGCACTTGAAGGATTTCCTGACAGTGTTTTCTATCTCTGACAGCATTGTTCTACAGCGACTAGCACTACATGAACCTGTCGAAAGACTCTTGTGGCCAAACCTCTGTTAATGTAGTTTGAAAACATGAAATAACAATAAAGACAAACTAAACGGTTTCTATTTTTAAACACCTGCCGACTGAACAATACCAGACTCTTCATCTGACTTTGGATCAGAACATTTGTGCTAGAGGCTGCATCAGCACGGGTGGTTGGAGCTGAGGGCGGGACTTTCTGATGAAGGGTTTGAAATGAAGGACAAAAACTCAACACATCCTCTGCTGTTTTTAAGGTAAACATTAAGATTGGCCAATCAGTGCCCAAGTCTGTTCAATTGAGTTAAGTTTCTCCATTCATTCTTTCGCTTTACATTTTGCCTTCCGTGGACCTTTAAATATTTTAGAACTAGAAAGCTATTGAGAATATTGGTGATATTTTAAACCTTGCCCCAACAAATGAAGTCAGATCAGAAAAAAAAACAGACAGCAACAACTCTCGGCCCACTTCTATCGTGGGTCAAGGAATCAGTTTCTTACCACCTCTGGGCATGTTCTGAGGAACCAGGCTGCTGCCGGTCTCCATGGACTGAGATCCGTCCTGGCCCATCTGCTCATCTGGAGGCATGTAAGCAGGAGGAGGGGTGTCAGCTGGTAAAGAGACACCAGAGCGGTCAGAGGCTTCTTTACAGGAAGCTACTCCACATGTTACCGGCATCCTTCACAGTCAGATTTCTTGAATTATCACAATAAAACGAGAACTTCCTAACAAACGAAGGTGAAAGTGTCACTTCTATCATGAAGGGAATCACCCGGTAAAGCATTAAAGGCGTAGAGGTTTTACCATCTACAAGAAAAAGTCAGTGAACCTCTGACAGGAGAAATCGATTTCAAACAGAGAATATAAACACTTCTGGGTAAAATCTCAGAAGACTTATTTGAAACTTAATGATTTAATACTCTACTTCCTAGACTAATTCAATACTGGCAGATAAACAACGTGATCAAGTTTCCTGTCTGCGTCTGGTCCCTTTATCTTTTGTTTTTAATGAATTTGTAGAAAACAAAATGATCAGTTTAAAGACACAGTCTTACACAAGGTCCTCCATCTGGAGCTGAATATAGGGATGAAAGAGAAAGATTCTGCCATTCTATCGTTTACTGACATCAACTTCTCCCTTATATGCATCACCATCTGACAACATCCATCCACTTGAACCCCATCAGCATCTTGTGTAACGTACCTGGAAGCTGGAAAGGGCTGGATGGCCCAGAGCTTGCAGGAGAGTTGGGATAGGTGCCGCTACTGGCTGGAGATGGAGGGTAGGGCGAGTTTGGAGAGATGGGGAAGGAGCTTCCTCCGCTGTGCTGCTGGAAGGACTCTGGGAAGGTGGCGTTCAGAGGCATGTGAGGCTCATTGTGACTCAGGTTACGGAACTGCACCAGCAGACTGTGCTGAGGGTTGAACTCGCTGTGTCGTGGCACCAAAACTGGAGGAAGCACTGAAGGCAACAGAAAATATATGAAACCGATCATTCTGACATGCACATTTAAATATTTATGATGAAAATGTATCCAGCATCCTCTTAACATCTGTGTGCTGATTGGCTGACTCAGGCGCCGAGGTAATAATGTGCAGCAGATCAGTTTTCCCGCTTCAACAGAAATGTGTTTTCTCTCTTGAGTGACATATGATATCTGCCCTTGAGAAGCTCAATACAGTGCACTTCTCAATCTTGCAGAGGTTACAGAGATCAGAAGGCCTCTGGAGGCTACAGATATCTGATGCTCTATATGCAGTGAAAATAACAGGATACACATCTAACCACATACTTTAACCGCTCTTTGTTTTCTCTATCTATGAATAGCTTCACAGAAACATTTCATTAATCATTAGATTAAAATTTGAACGAATCCCCAAATCGATCGATCACATGTAAATCCAGTTAATACTACAGACCAGTCTCCCTCAGGCGATTAATTACACCTTGGGAGTGGCCTTCGAGCAGCCACTAAAACATTGAGCTTTGCAAATCAAGATTTAAAGAGTCGGGCTGGTGCGCGGTCATGTGATGAGCGGATATTGCTATGAGAGACACAAGAATGGATGTGAAAAGGAGGTGAATCAGGCGTCTCTGGAAGTTAACTGTAGTATGAATGTTTATGGCTGAATACTGAATTCTGATTAGCTGGCAGGTGTTGATTAATTTCGTTCATCCGCTACAGGTCCCATAGTAACGCACAGCTTTGGTTGAGATCGAGGGTTGTGGATAAATGACACGGCATCTGCTGCTGTCATCGTTTCAGCCATGTTTTCAGCCCAGATATTACTGATAACATTATTCTGATAATGTTGGCAAGTGACCATGGCACAACCGTGACAACAATGGTTTCTACTGTATTATACGGACTTGTGGAAGTGGTTCTATGCTCTCCGCCTGGTAAACGTTCATTTGAATAATTTCAAAAGTTAATGATTCTGTGTGTCTTTAGCTGCGTATGACAAATGTAAATGATGAGGACATCACAGAAGTCACTCTTTGTTTGCCAACAGTGGAGAAATGACATTACCTCATTTTTTTTGCATCATGGTTGATGTGCCTCATTGTGAGGAACAACTATAGCTTTGATTTTGTTTTATTTGGTCGTTCTAAACAGAATTGACATTCTGAATATTTGAAGACAAACTTGAAATGTTTGTCATTTTTGTTTTACTGCAATAACTTAATTAGTGATTAGTACGTGCGCACGAATAATCTTATAATCTTTATTGGTCAACCAATTTCATATCGTTATCGGAAAAAATATTCCCAGAATTATTGAGAAGGGTGCTATCGCCCAGCCCTAGTTTTGACAGAACCAGAAAAAGACAGTAAGACATGCTGCTCCTCATTACGGTGACCAAGCCTGGATTCATTGCTTTAGCAAACACTTGACACACGGTAAGTACATCATGCCAGATTACAATCCTGTTACATGGGAAACGTAAAAAGCAAGTCTCTTCACAACTGAAAACGTTGTGCAGCTATACTACTACAGCTATTTGAACAAGCTGCACAACAGAGTCTAACTGTACATTCAGCTACTGAAGAGCTCCCTTCAAACAGCATACTTCCCCAATGATCACACAGGGGAGGTCGATAGATTGTTATATATCAGTCTGGTAACTTTCAATGACAGTCATTAAAATATGCAATTCACATATTAGCCTTTAAGCCCTAAGGCAGGGGTGCTCATTACGTGGATCGTGATCAACCGGTCGATCGCGGAGGTGCTACCGGTCGATTGCGGCGTGAAATTGAAACAATATCAGCCGATCATCGATCCAGTCACAGTTCAGTAAAGTTAGCTGCAGATTCACGGTTTTCTCTGATCAATAGCTCGAGACCAGAATGTTCTTAGTAAACAAACAATACCTATTTTTAATCTGTGATATGTAGCGGACAAACTACAAAATGTTTTTTTATCAAAACAAGTTTCCCTCTGCATTCACAGAAACACATTACTGTCTATGAGCAACCTGCTGACATGGAATCGCTTAGGGACCGTCTACAAATTACCAGATCCAGAATATGCTTCATAACTTCATTCTAAATTACCGTATTTTTCGGCTCATAAGACGCACTTTTTCTTCCCCAAAACCGAGGGGGAAAAGTTGGTGCGTCTTATCGACCGAATGCAGAGCGCCGAGAAGTCCGGTCACGGCCGTATGAGAGGCGTAAGAGCTCCGGAGCTAGGCCGAAGCCGCGGCCATATTTGTACACCCAGCGCTGCGCGCTGACGTCATCGCCCATCTCTGCCATCGCGCGGTCGTAACGAAAACGGGAAAAACTACATTTCCCACAATGCCTTTGGCTACAGTAGCCGCAGCAGTGCTTCTGCATCCATACTCACGAGCTACAGAGCTGCCGTTTCTCACACATTAAACGTAAAAGAGCCTCGGAGCTAGGCCGAAGCCACGGCCATATTTGTACACCCAGCGATGCGCGCTGACGTCATCGCCCATCTCTGCCATAGCGCGGTCGTAACGAAAACGAGAAAAACTACATTTCCCACAATGCCTTGGCTACGGTAGCCGCAGCGGTGCTTCCACATCCATAAAGTTGAAAATAATTGTTTATTGATTGATGTTTTACATTTTTGTAGCATAGATCACTTTTGACTTGGTCATTTTAAAAGTAGCTCGCAAGCTGAAAAAGTGTGAGCACCCCTGCCCTAAGGCCTATTTTACGAAAATCCTAAACCTTCACTTTATTAGGTATTTCTCAGCTTTTACAAGGCCTAAACTGCAAATCTTGGTATCAAAATGAAGACAGGTTCTTGGGGAGTGGTGTGGATGAGTCAATTTGGCAGTCAAGAACACAGGGTAAGAGTAAATCAGTGGTTCTCAAACTTTTTTGGTCACGCCCCCCTTTAAACCTTAAAAAGAATCTGGGCCCCCCAGATGTAAAATAATAATTATTTAATAATTAATTATCATTTTAATGTAAAATAAATGTAACTCCTTAATGTTAAATAACTCATTTACAATTTATTCAAGTGACAATTCAGTTGCATAGAAACAATTGTATGCTTGTTGTTCTAATACTAATCCTTTTGTTTTTTGTCAGCTTATGAAAACCCACATAACTCCATTAATGAAGGATCAAACTGTCCAAGTGAATAAAAAACAATAGCATTTTTGTAATTTGTTCAGCGAAAAAAAACCCTCACAGACTGAAGATGATGCATTTCAATCATCATCTTTTATCATCAGGTTCAAGAAACTGATCACAGATAAACTATTAGCTCCGCCCATTTCTCGAAATGTATTTTAGCGTGAAAAATCGGAGGTGTGGCGTGAGAGATCACTGAAATGCGGGAGTATTACATTCAATGTGTGAGAAACAGCAGCTCTGCAGTTTCACTCGTGAGTATGGGATGCGGAAAGCCGGAAACATCGTTGCGGCTACCGTAGCCAAAGGCATTGTGGGAAATGTAGTTTTTTTTTGACACTTAAAACATTTAAGCTCTCGCGGGCCACATTAGATTACATGGCAGGCCGCATCTGGCCCGCGGGCCTTGAGTTTGACACGTGCTTTGCGTCTTTTGGCTTCATATTTTTTTGTTCTTTTCTTCTCATCTGCTGATGATCTGCGTCCCCCCTGCAGTGCCTGTGCCCCCCCCCCTTGCTGGGCACGCCCCCCACTTTCTGAACTACTGGAGTAAATGATGTTGACTTGGCCAAAAAAAAAACTCTGCCTAAAAAAAAATGTTTTCTTCTAATATCCCCTTATTTTACTTGTAAACAAGCAAATAAACACAATCAATTGTAACCACTACATGTGAAGGACATCTGTAGCAAGTTTGGTGTTCATACTACAAGAAACTAATATTCTGTAAAGGTTTTGATTGAACAAAATTTAGGCGGAATCCATTGTGGCACAATAATTGAAATATGGAAAAAATCATGTCCAAAGCTTCCGCTACGTTCATGGTCTTCTTTTCTTGCTTACGGGACATGATTTCAGCAAAAAAAAACTCCTAAAGAAACGCTGTAAAAGGGGGGTGAAAACCCCTTCACGCTGTCTCCGTGAGCCATGCGTAAGCTCCTATTTATACCACTTCTAACCTTGTAACTTCCCCGTGTGCCCACCCCTCGATCGTCTGTACAATCCGGGAGCTCTATACCTCTTTGGAAAGCTTAGAATCCAATGATATCCACCATTACACGAAACATGGACAGGACTGCTTTTATGCACAGGGAGTGTTTCCATATTTGGTCATGTTATTCTTAGAAAAGAGAGGAGAGGGAGCCAAAATGGAGTTTTCGCGAAGCTATCGACCAGATAAAACAAAAAACTGACTTATCGCTATGGAAATAACTTTTGTTGAAAAAACGACAAAGGTAAGACAAGATTTACAAGCTTGCTTTGTTTTTGCTGGTGTTTTTTTCAGGGAACTTTTGCCCCCTGCTCTGAAATACTTTGCGGTATGTAAATGAGTTACATATCGCTGGATTCTGCTGGTTGTTAGCTTTCATTTGATGCCATGGTTTTGATGTTTCCATTTATATTGTAGATACATATTGTACAGAAACAAAAACTTGGTCATGAATTATACTCCGGACATGTTGTTGGTTATTTGCATGGCGTTAGAGCTGTGGTTGGCGAATATGAAATTGAAATCGATTGTTTACTTTTTAGAGGAGTTTCCGCAGAGCACAACGCTATGTAATATGTGTGGGTCACTCTGAGGGTTAGTGAGCTATGAGCGAAAATGTAATGCACAAGGGGTCAAGTCCACGGTACCGGGGACTTTCGGGCTTAAGAGGTTAAGTTTATCCTGTTAACTTCAAATTGTTTCATTTAGTTTCATATGATTATTTAACAGTTTAGTTTGTGTGTGCGTGCTTGCAGTTATTTATATTCAGACAGAAAGCTCAATACAGCAGTCATATCTCTATTGTGTTGTTGCCGATCAATAAAAACAATGCATCTATTCATGCCTCAGAGGATTTCATTGTAACAAATTGGCATAAAAAACAAAAAGTAATCGTATTGTACAATGCAATATTGGTATAATTTACCAAAATTGTTCAGACCTAATTGTAGTAACAAAACTCTGGAACAAGATGTTATGCGTGCTACTCGATGCGTTGTTTAGTTGTTTACCACGGGATATTACTTCAACATCACTAGCCAGTCGACACTGGTCCATAGTGTGTTTACTTCTGGAGGACTACTGGTGAGCCTCAGAGAGCAATCTCTGTCTCATTTATTCACTTTTTTAATATTTAAAACTCCTTATAAAGAAGTAAAAACAAATTAGAAGCATGCATCACCTTTTAGCTATTTATTCAGGCAGGAAGTTGAGTTACGCCTAGATCGTTGTAGGGGGCGGGACAAGCAAAAGGAATGGCTGAGCTCGAACCAAACTGGAACTTACTAATAGCATATAACTCATGTGTTCACATTTCATATATTTCTAAACTCTTTGTAAAGATGGCTTCTGATGACAATCTTACCTGGGCTTTCCACTCGTTTGTAGTGATATGGGTTGATGCACACTTCTTTCTGTTTTGAACCGAACGGATATTCACAAACCTCCAGGGGTTTGAGCTCATGATGAGACTGTAGGTCAGGCCAGCGCCAGACACGGCAGTAGATCACATGTGGGAGGCCCTTCCTGTGGGACACCTGCAGCCGCCCATCTAGAGACCGGGGGATGGTCACACATTTGCTGGGCTGCCCCGGACTACTGAGGGCTTTTTCCAAGTCCTCCATTGCACCCTTTTTCTTCTTCAATTTCTTCACCAGGGCATCCACAGCCTTTTCTGCCCATTTTTCCTCCTCGTCGCCCTGCTTCCAACCCAGCAACCGCTTCACCGCCGGGCTGGTAAAGGAGAACAGACTGGACATGGAGGTCATAGTGCTGGGCTGCACCAGGAAGCTGGATCTTAAGCGCTCTCTGCCCGCCGAGTGCCAGGAAGACGTTAATGTGCACGTGTGTATGAATGTGGGGGCAGGGGGAGTGGACAAGCTTAGCCTTGCAAGACCAAGGACAGGAAGTCAAAGCAGGACGCAGCTGCCTGGTGCTCAACGCTCAGGAAGGCCTGTAGAGAAGCAGGGGGTGGAACTGGGTCACAACTGGTTCCCCAGAGCTTTTTTTTGTGATGGGTAATCAAAGTACTAAAGCTGAAAACACACAAAGAATCCTCTCGGTTATAAAAAATAATCCATGGCAAAAAAATTGTTCTGATCCAAAGACGACACTTTGAGGTCCACCTGCAACAGATAGAGAAAAATGGCATTAGTTTGGGAATAAAACTGTGAACAGATATCTATAGGTACAGGTTTACTGGTGACTTCTGAGATGGACTAGGCATCAGCACACGCTTATGGCTTCAAGAAATCATAAGTAGATGGAACATGATTAAACATCTACATTATACTAGCCACAACTTTGGTGACAACAGTGCAACCAAAGAAACCTTCAAACAATGCATAAAAAGAAATAAATGTCTGAAGGGCCAATTTTTTTATCGCACAAACATCTGGGACGCAACTGATAAATGTTCGGATAAATGTACCCATCTGTCATGTGTTATAGTGAACTACAGAAGCATTGTGTTGGATGTGTAAGCAACAGCCTCCCGCTGCCCCACCCTCGAGAGCACAGCACAGCTGCTGGAAAAGCTGCAAGCGTAACCAGGACAGAAAGGATATAGGACCTCTAAGAGACACTTCCTGCAGCCACATCCCTTCCCCTTGAACTCTTCAGCTACTAAACATCAGGCTGTATGCTGCGCAGGACAGAAATATTGCTCCAATATCCATTTCTTTGAGCTCCGTGGAGATCGACCTGGTCAATGTTTCCATTCCAGAGGTGCCACACACCACTTTCTCCAACATAAATCGTAAAAATCTTGTAAAATAATATTATTTTCTCTTGTTTCACAATTCTTTCAGAGCGATTACTGTAAAACTGATAGATGTTTTAATGCAGCGCATTAGGGATGCAACAATCAGTTTTATTCATAAAAGATACCACAATATACAACACTGAAACCATTGAATAGTTGAAAAATTTAAAAAAAATGTTTTTTTTACGTTCTACAAGATGCTTCAGTGTTGATCGTGCTGCTCTGTGCAGAGAGATGAAGCAAATAAAAGGGCCTAATGATGTTGCAGCATACCTATTGTATAAGATGATCTGACATCACCAGGTCTTGTACGCACGACATAAAGCTCAGAACTATTCAATCACAGAGTGGTTTAATGTGATTACTAGATCCTTATCAGGAGTAAGGAAAGTGAAAAAAATGAAAGAAGTAATGGCAAATGTAGTCAATCGACAGCTTAGAAACGTTAACAGATTGCTACCTAATAAATGATGACGCAGCTTCAGCATTATGCTAACCAACTCAGCACTACACAAATCACCTAAAATCTGAGAATAATGTCAACGAAACACCTGATTCACTTGCGGCTCGCAGCAATTTCGCACTACATTGCCCATAGTCCCAAACTACGAGTCCAGTTTACAAACAAACTCCACCAGTTTACAAACAAACACCCAGCAAACCCCATTCCTGCAACATCTTACCCAAGCACCATTATGCAAACAGAGCATGCAAACAGAAACTCAAATAACTGAAAAAAAGATCCTTCACAACAGTGTGTTTCTTGTGAGTGGGCTGATGCTTCGGCAGGGCAATGGCACAGGACTCCGGCTCAGCAAAGCAATGTCCATTGCCCCTCGCTAATGCATGATGGCAATGTCCATCAACTCAACCCTAAACCCGACGCATGTTTTTGGTGTTGTGGGGGAAACCAGAGCACCTGGAAGAAACCCATGCAAGCAGGGGGAGAACATACAAATACAAGGCTCACACCAGAGTCCTTCTTACTAAAACCACTTAAAACTTAACTGATGTTTGCTCCAAACATCAACACCATCAATCAAAACTCAAGGTGTTTGTGATTTCTTCTGAGGTTTAGGTAATTCCCTAGTGGAAAATAGAAGAGGTCCTGCTCGTCAGCTCTTCATCATCACTACCCTCTTCTAATATATGCACTCTTTTGCCGTAGGGATGTCTCCATACTAAATTTGTAAACAAATCTCAAACTTGTTATTTTCACAAAGATCTCATAAGCTTCTTAGCAGCAGACAACTAATGGTGTCTGAAAGCAGCTCATTCTGCTTTATGACCCAGAGACCGATGATTGCAAAGCGTTACCAATAGGAAGTCGGAGACTGGGACCAGCAATATAGAAGCTCAAAACAAACACACGCTTCCCTTTCTCCATCCTGCCTCTACACCGGCTGCTCCATTTACAAAATCAGGGGCACAGAAAGCATTAGCGTATTGATTTTTCAAGTGCTCACAAAAGCCCTGCACTTAAAGCTTTTACTCTTCGTAAGCACTTCATTCAGAACAACATTTTTTCACTCAAAAACAAAAAAAAAATGCTGAACATGGACATGAATTAACAGGTAAATTTCATGTGAAATTATGAAACTTGTTCTAATAGCTGAGCATGACAACAAGATCAGAGGCTTAATCTTAATGGTGTCTTATAATTATGATTTGCAGTCAAGAGCGGTGCCATTTGCTAAATTACACTCAAAACCAGCTTTCTAAATCATAATGGAGTAGCTTTGTGACACTAATAGAGCTTCTGTCCCAGGAAGAGCCAGTTTTACTAGCGAATTGATTTTGTACAAAGACTGTCATGGAGCAGTGATGCCAGGTTTCAACCCATCCATTACCCTTAAAATCAAATTACAGCTAGAACTGGGTATAATTCCAGATTGAAAGGGCCATCTAACATTTCAGGGACATGAAATGCATTGCAGAAAAACAGCTTTGTGACAAGAATAAGAAAAATTAGGCTGTCCAACAAACCCAGAGCAAAGCAATCTCTTCATCTAAGAAAAGAGAACACCCCAGACAAAGATGCCGTCATGCAGGGGGTGTTTAATTGCTTTAGAGCATCCAGTCACTCGATCCCTGGAGCCTTACATCACTGAAACCAACAGGGTTCGATCATCTTCATGCTGCACATCAATAACTGCCACACCATTATTCTTCCTGACTGAAAGTTTCTTGTTATTACTAAATATTTCTTCTGTATTTTCATGGTACTAGAACTTGTCTGTCAATACCTGGGACTGTGTGACATCTCTCAGAGTCGAATGAGACAACGCTGCTGTTGTAGAGATTGACTAAAAACTAGAGGTTCATGATAACTATCGGGAGTCGATAATTGTCAGGTTGTCATTCCAATAAGTCGATATCATGCATTTTGTACCGATAACAAGTATTTTTTGTCAGCTTGGCCGTGCTTTGCTAGAAGTGAGACGTTAAGACGTCCCTTACCTGACGGCCCTCTGTAATGGTCGGCTGAGGCTGTTTTAAAACAAATAGCCTCTGAATAATCATTTTCCACAAATCACTTGAGCCACATTGTAAACGCCGAGCCGTCGCTACATTTCAGATCCGCACCTTCCATCCAAGTATGGCATGATCGCAATCATACTCTTATAACAGCGTGAAACACATCAGTTTCACCATAGATAAATGGAATGTTAGAAGCCTGTAAGCATGATGAGCCGGGCCACGCAGTGCATACATACAGAGCAGTGCTGCATTCCCAGGAGCTTCACACACAGGTACACTGATTCACCACACATTTGAAGCCAGACATTAAAGTGAAAAGTCTTTTGGTTTATTTACTAGTATTGAGGTCATGATCTTGGAGATATTTGTGTGTTACCCGTATCAACCTTTAGGAGCTGAAAGACATCAGTTTTTAAACAAATTTACTGTGCATCCCAAGTGTGCACCTTAAACGTAGATAGATCCTAATAAAAATATTATTTAACCAGGAAACAAAAAAAATATAGACTTTTGAAAACACTCTGCTTCTAACACAAAGAATGAACAGAGTTTCACTGCAAAAATAAAGATAGCAGTGGGTCGGAATCCCGTGAGAGGGAGAAGAGACACAACGATCTGTAGATGCACATCATCGCAGAACCCTGGAGCATAACACTTATAAAATATCCAACATCATATAAAATCATGTCTATTGATAGCATCATAAATGATCATGCTCTTCTAAACATGGCTAAAAACATCTGCAAGAAAATGATTCAGTGCACTTTCCACGCTACAAATGCAAAAGAATCTGTAAACTTTTCCCTAAAAGGTGGCAGATACACATTTTTTGTTATGTTGAACCGGCTGATAAATTGGTCTACATCTAACACTAAATCTAAAAGCAAGAGATCTGCACTGAAATTAAACCTGGTTTTCACAGGACGGTGACTAATGAAAGCTGCTCTTTTGATGATGTTAAGAGGACGTAAAAGAGCTGCTCGGTGGCGCTCATCCCACATTTGCATAGCGACTTTATACTGGAAACAGGAAAGATATGGTTCATCACAACTCCTCTCTTTTCTCCATGTTTTTGACAGACAGCTCCCTGTGACCAGCTACCAACAGTAAAAACAGTAAAAACCGTTCGACATCCATGATTTTTTCTATGTGTTCTTTGAATTATTCTTCGTTGTAGTCTTCTTCTTGCCGTTCTTCTGTCCCATTTCCCCGTTTGGTGCGGTGAGCGTCTGTTATAGTGCATACGCCATCTCCAGGCGGGGAGCATCATTGCATCAATATTTCCTTGACGCAGACGAAAAGCCCACTGCTGAGAAGCCATGAGGAGATTCGTGCAAATCTCAACTCTGACCGATGTGAACAGGCCTTTAGATCTGTGATTGGTCCGTTTGGTAGAAGAGCATTTCTGAAGAAGCCCCAAACATCTCTGGAACACCAACACAGACCAAATCTCTGAATCATTGATCGATCTAAGATGAGCGGAAAAATGACCATCTGTATAAGTTTTCTTCAGCAGAGTACAAAAATTTTGAGGTGGAGCTAGATTATCAGAACTAGAGCAGAATATCAGAACATGAGTAAAGAAGCTCCACAAATCAAAACCCCGCTAGTTTTATGGTTTGGTTCTGATGGCTTACCAAATTAGTAATTTATCAACCATCCCTCATATAGATCCCATGAAGAGATGTTTGATTTAGATTTTTTTTTTTAAATATCAATGCACGTCTTCAAAAATGGATGCTTATATGAACAATAAAATAATATGTTTATGTGTATCTGAAATAGTTGCGTTTGGCTGGTCGAATGATTCAGAGTCTCTTGCTGTATGTGTAAGTGTTTGTCTTTTGCCCATTTGTCTTGGTGACATGTTTACCGTTCTTCTGTCATCTTTGTCATATTTGACAGAAAAGCCAAATGTCTCCAAGTTTAAAAGCCTCCTCACAGTGGTGACTGAGGAAACTCTGCTCTGAGTGAAACACGAGACTTCCCACCCTTTTCTAACTTTGGCACTTCCTGATTGGAGATTTTCGCAAGTAAAAGGTCATTGATTGGATATTTGCTCCAGAAATGCGTTCACATCTGTAATCAAGTAGTTCCCAAAGCATTTTGAAATAATGATACATACAGGGGTTATTCAACTGAGGAACCGAAAAACTGCGGTTCACAAGCGCGTATTGTATTGTTGTAGTAAATATACTTTCTTAATTGATAATGAACACTGGAGACCGTTTGAGAGAGAACACAGCAAATGCGGCTATTTATTACAAAGATTTAACAATCAATAGCATCTCAACACACGTGTTAACTGCGTGGAAGAACCCCGAGCCTAAAAAAAAGGTCCAAGCGTCGGAAGTGGAGAGAAGCCAAAAAGAGAGCGTTCTCTCGGTTTTCACCCGCGTTATAGTCAGAGGGGCGGTACTTAAAGTATGACATATACTCTCAAAAGTTTCTCAAGTTACATTTCCCAAAATGACCACTAGATGGAGGCATTACATTAAAAATTCTCATCACATTATCGAGGACGGCCGTTCGGTATAAAACCGAGCATTGTGGCATCTGTATCTGTGCCAGCATAATGTAAAAGCATGTAATGGCATACTGTACCGTGTTGGAACAGCATGAAATGCGTCTGTTTGGCTGCAAGGTCGTTCTCATCAAACAATGCATATGGAAAAATCTTTACCACAAGTGAACCTGGAAATAACATTAAAAATTAGGGGTGTAACGGTACGCTAAAATCGTATTCGGTTCGGTACAGTGTCTTGGAGAGTTCGGTTCGGTTCATTCGGTTCGGTACAAAACAATAAGAGCTTACATATTCTTTATTTTGAAAAGCTGCCAATACACAGTAGAATTCTTGCATAAAATAAATAAAAGTGACACATTTGGGTGATATTTTAAATAAATTGCACTCTTTATTAAGAAAAACACATTTTTTTTTTTAAATAAAAAATGAAATACTGCAACAAGTTAGGATAGATTACCTATCCACATTTTCAGAAGAGAGCATAGATCTGGTTATAATATCTCCAGCAGTAGAAAATGTTAGATGTGTTGCCTGCCCGATCTCCATGCAACAATGTCGGCATACAACTTTAAATTTATCCACTCGTCTATCCCCGTTATGTCTTAACAGAGAAGCGAAAGTGTTCTCAAACACGAGACCGTAGTGAGATGAGAGGGTCTTCAAGCTCTGGCTTCCCTTTCGCTTTTGATATGATTCTCGTGGTCGTGCTCGTCACTCAATTGCGTCCGTGCGGAAACTCGCCTAGGAACATTGTTGCACTGCGCTTAATATCGCGCTGATAATACATTTATATCATTTAATAAAAATACCGAATACCGAAACGGTACGCAAGTGTCCCGAACCGAACAGGCCGTACCGAAACGGTTCAATACATACCGTGAACCGTTACACCCCTAAGGGCTAGTAGTATCTACAGCTGTATATACAGATACATACCCAGGTATCGGATCGGCCGATACCCTGAGCCCAAGTATCAGGATCGGTATCGGGAGGGGAAAAATGGTATCGGAACATCTCTAGAATTTATATTACATGTTAAAAATGTATGTTTTTACATTTATTTATAAGTATTTATGGTTTTAAATTTCGTTTTTCCAATTTAACACCCTGATTAAAAATCATAATATTTAACACAAATCTGCAGATTTTTGATGATCCCTGAGTGAAGGCGGACCTTCTTTGCATCGTAGAACTACTTTACAATTTATATTAAACAGGAATATTAAAACTGAAATCTTTTCTTCAGCTCCTCTTGCTGAATGCTTGATAAGAATTTGAGACCTTGCTCAATGCCATAAGATATCTCACCTTATTATATATTATTGTCAATGAACGCGCCAGTGAGCGAAAATTATAACACATATATATACATATATATATATATATTTACACAAATATCAAAACGTACTTAAATGTATTTGGCATCCAAACCCAGTTCATTTAGGTTCACAATAGCTAAATGAACATAAGTGTATTTTATATAAAAATATATGTATCTAATTTAATCGAGCTGGATATTTTAGGAATCATTTTGTGTGCAGGACTGAAGAAATCCATGAAAGTATGCATGGAGCATGTGGATGTGTGGGTTTTAATAGCGCCGCTGTTAAAATATCGTCTCTTTAATCACTTCTTCACTTTCTGTTAGTAACATAAATAATAATAGAAAAAAACAAATCCAAAGAAATTTAAATTGATCGCTCATAGCAAACAAATGCTGATTCTGATTTATAGCTGATCCCCTGGTGCATCCCTATAGTTGTAACCAAAATTGTTGTATTATTATATATTTTTCAATTACTGTTAATTTCCCTGTTATAGCCAAGCCTTCCGTTTAGCAAAATACCCCCCCATCAATTCCCATTAATGATCACATATTCCCATATATTTCCATAGAAAGTTTCCAGTAATGAAAAGTCCTGCAATACTGCAACCCTGAATATGCATTCGATCTAGAACCTCATATGAAAGCGACCCGGGTCACATTTAAAAATAATAATAATTTGAGCTAGGGCTGGGCGATATATCGATATTAAAAATATATCGATATATTTTTAAACGAGATATGAAATTTGACCAGATCGCATATATCGATATAGGCTGCGTAGTTTAAACTGCGCTGTGAGCCTTGCTTCAGCAAACTGCTTTAACCCGGAGCTCTCAGCACTACTTCGCGCGCCCCTGGCCACGCCCCTCCTCCTTCAGGCACAGAGAGGGGAGGGGCTGGACTCTGGAGCAGACAATCCGCCAGCACTCTTCAACAAACATGGAGGAAGCAACAACATCTGCTGAGCATGCGGAGAAATTAGTTGGTAAACAAAAAAGTAGCGGCTCAGTAATATGGAGATGGTTCGGATTCAAAGTTTCTGATGAGAAACAAAACCATGTCATATGTAGGGAGTGCCATAAAGAAGTTAGAGCCAGGGGTGGAAGCACTACAAATCTTTTTCACCATCTAAAACAGTGGCACAAACTGCAGTATGAAGAGTGTGTGAAACTGCGCGCTGCCGAGGCCCCAGCTGCAAGCCAACCGCAACCCGCAAAAGCTCCAGCCCCGACACAAAGCTCCCTTCAAGCTTCATTTTCCCGCGGTGTACCGTTGTTGTGCCATATTTCGACTCCCCGGCAGATTCCGACTCCCCTCTTGCGTGAACGCGCATTCAATCACGTGATTACACAGACTAAGCCAATGAGAGTTCACATAAAATGTTTACTCGTGAAAAAGTTTTAATTTTATTTTGCTTATATGCCGCGTAGATGTCAAATTTACTTGTAACACATTGTTAAACTATAAATATTGTTTAAAAAGTTTAAAAGAATGCAATCGCCTAAGTTGCTTACAGCATTAAATATTTTAATAATTTATGAATGTACAGCATTATACAAACTTTAGATTTTTATATTTTATTTGCGTATTCAAATATATTTATATTTTATTCCCAAAACAAGGGAACAGCTGAGTATTGTTTCATCCAGCCAGTTTAAATAAAACTACTTGTGAAATGTCATATTTGGGTTTGACTGTGACTAAACAATTGCTCTCACTTTTTGATAAAAATATCGGGATATATATCGTATATCGATATTCAGCCTAAATATATCGGGATATGACTTTTGGTCCATATCGCCCAGCCCTAATTTGAGCCTTTCAGACTGTCATGAACAAATTGTAAACAGGTCAAATGTGTAGTATTTAAAACAGCATTGGGCTGCAGTTTTAACTCTGGCAGGCAGGAAGCGATTGTGCGAGATGCTTTGCATTAACATCGTTACCAGGATACGTGATTGTATCCAGTTAAAACTTAAAAATTTACTTTCCAAGTAATACAAGTACTATATTTCTATCTGACAATACAAGTGTACAGATCATCTTCACTAATATCTAAATGTGTCTAAATATGTGTTCAGTTTCTAGATAGTGAAAACACTGAGCTGTTTTGAACCTAATTCACCGTCACCAATCACAGTGAAAGCCAGCAGAAAGGTGATGCTGCTCTGCACAGGCGCTGGGGCCGTGATAAGATGGTACAAGCTGACCACATCTCCGCTGCATCAAGGTCAGAGACAGGCTGCAGCCTTCGAGATGTGTTCCAGCTCAACAGTGGCATGCCCACTGCATGGCGTATCATCTTTTATACATCCAGGTGGACATTTCTCTTTTAACATTCACCAAAAGGCCACATGCAGACGGATGTAGAGTTCTTTCTGAGATCACAGACGGGTAATACATTAGAAAAGAATAGCGACAGCCAAAAGGCAAGGCATCAGACGGATTCGGCGGAGGTCAAAGTAGCGCGAGGGGATCAATATTCCAATCAAAGCAGCTTCGTGAGCATTACAGACACTTTAATGACAAGCTCTTGGATTAACACTGCCCCAAGCCCTTGCACCGCCAGACACGCACAGCTCTCACCATAAGAATGCGAACCATCACTTTCTGCAAATAAAAACCATGCGATTAACGGTGCTACAGTACACAGACCTGGGATCTGTAACCATTCACAGTTATGCGACACCGAACTGTAGCTTTGCAGAAACCGCTGCTCATAACGAGGATGGAATAGCTAATAGCTAACGATCTCCCACTAGCCGCAACTATGTGTTCAACGCATTCACACGAGTTTAACATGCAAAACAAGTTTATCCCTAATAATAGAAAAACTTTACATAACTTCGTCAAATAAACCACACACATTTCTGCGCGTTGTTTGGTTTTTCTCTGTTTTGAAAAACTTGCTAACCGAGTCGCTAGCAGTTAGCAGTTTACATCGGAGTTTTCAAACCCCCCCGAAATAACCTCTACACCCTCTTTAAAACAACCGGTTGAGACAATTGTTTCTACCTGTAATATGCTGTTATGATACGGATAACATAACTTGGTTCACGCGTTTTCTCACCTCTTACGAACTGAAAGATAAAGGCAGCAAGGAAAGTTTTCAATCACTTCCAACACCTCCCTGAGGAAAAGACACCGTCCGCAATGGAACAACGTAAAAGTTGATAAGTGACCGCTGAGCCGTCTTTATCGTCTAGAAGCATTATCTTTAGATTACGTACCTTTCATGAAATTGTGTAGCGTACGTCGACCTTTGCTCTGTTTAACAGACACCGACATGAAGGAGGTTTTTTCCTCTTTTCCTGCCCCTCTTTCCCTCGTCTCTCTCACTCGTCCTGGCGTCAAACAGACTGGGGCCGCAGCACATCAGAGCGTATCCATCCGCTGATCTGACAACCTTCCGCTCTTCCTCTTGAGCCGCAGCGCCTGCACATGCTCAGAGGAGAAGACAGACAGACAGGGAGGGAGGGAGGCAGACAGACAGCCAGGCAGACAGACAGACATAATACAATATTTTTAACATTTTATCGTTATAAACATTGTATAATATTGTATTGTAATATTGATTACTAGATTTCAATTTTAATAACAATAATCATAATTATATAAATACACAGTACAATCAACTTATATAAATTGAATTATGATAAACATTTAACAAGGATGATAGCATGATAATGTTGATAAATACATAAGATTTAAAAAGAAAAAAAATATAAAAATAAGTAATTTCACGGTCAGTTTCACGTTTTAATTCCAGAGAAAGATAATTGTCCAGTTATTGGGTTCAATTAGTCCTCGACCATATCGTGTATAATTACACCGGAAGGAATATCCTGAACAACCCTTGGTTTTTATCTCACAGCCTTCTGCGAACGGTTAGTCACGAGACCATCAAAAGCACAATAGCCACCTAGTGATTGCGCGAGTAGCGGAAGGATACCCTTGGGCGCTACGCAACACACGAGCCGTCTTGAAGTTGTGCTACGGCCTCGTGACGTCATGACATTTGGCTCCACTCTGTCTGGCTTTAAAAACTTCAGCAGTTCAGCAGCCAATGGACTCGCTGCTAGCTTTACTCGCGCAAACACAAGAGGTAGTATTCTAATTAATTAGTTTGCCCGCCTTCAGTGCCTACTATTACTCTGGAAACATAAACAGTTGATTACAGGAAAAAGCACCTACCTATTTATCCATTCTGTCTGTCTCTTTCAAGATTCTACGAGACATTGATTTGCTCTTCTTCAGGCCGTGGTAGAAGATGTTGAAATGGAATCGGATAGAGACCACTGCTCTGCACGGATGGAGTAACGCGTTTCAGGAACAGTGCAGCTCATCATCATCATCCTCATCATCATCATCATCACCACATGTCAGTGTTTCAGATGGGTCAGAATAAAAGTAAAACCCTTGCCCTTGTCCTGCCAGTGGGTTTACTTGTGCATCTGGTCTCTTCAGTTTGTGACATTCTATTATTTATTATTTGAAAACATGTCAGAGTAGTGAGGTAGCTTCATACGGGGAGTTAGTGAGAGAGTGACTGGAACAGTGAATAAACTGAAAGAGAAAGCAAGAAGGGCATTCTACACCATTAAAAAATCCATCCAAACACAAATTCCAGTTTGAATCCGGCTCAAAATATTCCAATACGTAATTAAATCTATCGCATTATATGGCAGCGAAGTGTGTGATCCTCTTCAAAGAGTGAGTGAGTGAGTGAGAAACAGACTATACCACATCAAGAGAGAGAGGATGAGAGAGATTTAATTAGAATGTACCATTTAATTTATAGGCCAATGTATGAAATATAATTGACTATTACAAAATATTATAATATAATACAAATCAATAATAATAATCGTTGTTCTTGTGTTATAGTGTATTATGATATGTTAATAGTACAACTGCTTTAATTTATGACATTATTAATAATATTACTATAATTATTAATATTATCATTATTATTGTTCATCATTTATGTGAACAATGAGCATATTGTGATAAAGTTAATTATTTTCTGTAATGTACTGATAAACATTACACTTTCATATTTCAGATTCATGTACACACAACTGAAGTAGTTCAAGCCTTTTATTGTTTTAATATTGATGATTTTGGCAAACAGCTCAGGAAAACCCAAAATTTGCAAAAAAAAAAAAAAAACATATTTCATACGACCAATAAAAGAAAATGTGTTAAATTTGTATTAGCATATCAAGAAAAGGTTCTCTAAACGAGATATTAACCTACCGGTAATCCTCTGAATCCAATAATTAACTCTAAACACCTGCAAAAGATTCCTGGGGCTTTTAAAAACTCCCCGCCCCCATGGAAGATTTGTGGCAGAATAACAAACGTAACTTTCAGGATCGCAAACGCAAAATTAAAAAAGCGGAAAAATTTGCAAAAGCAAAGATGCTGAAAGCGTAATCAAAACTCCGAGAAGCAAAACCGAAGCTGAAAACGGAACAAACAAAAATGGAGTGTATTTAAAGTCAAAGTAAATTTTAATGGTAATTACTTGATAATTTTTTGTTTTCAGGCTGATTTTTTTTTTACTTTGTTATCAATTTACGTATTTGCATTCGTTTTAGCTGAAATTACGTGCGTTTTTTTGGAACAAAATTAATTCCATACAAAACGGGGCTAAAATCGTGCGCCTGAAACTAGCTTCCATAAGAAATTTTTTGTTTTCCATAAAACGAATAGTTTGTCTTTGTTTTTACAGATAAGCGATCGCTCACCTTCTCCATAAATGCTCTTCAGAGTGTGAATTGCTTCTGCGCCACCGTGTGGCATGGAGTGAATTGCAGTTCACTGAAGCGCAATCTAGCGTTTAGGAGAGTGTCTGTGCAGTTATTATTTGACGCAAAAGAATGACGCAGGAAGCTCATGACGCAGACGGAAAAGTAAACGCACAGGTGCGTAACCTATGCGTTTACTCACATGCATAAAGCTGTGCAATAGTATCCAGGCAGGCACCAGGGGCAGCTGCGATCTATGAAGGTAGTACATGTAACATTGGGCAGTTAGGGGTCAGTCTGCACTGGCACCTCTGGAATTCACAACAGTTAAATAAAGAGAGATTTATTAATGAAAGAATATATCAGTCACTGTGCTCTGCAGGTGCGGAATAGTTCCAGATAACGCTTTTTGGGTGACCGGTGAATTCCTGAATCATTCTTTTTCTTCAGTGATGAGTGCAGCCAGCCCGGTGAAGGTCTTAGGTTTAGCAGATGCAATGACCAGCAGTAATCACCTGTCTCTGTAATCAACAGTCACATCTCTTAAGATAAGTAGTGTTTCACCTGTACCCTAGTTATGGTAATAGCACTGTTAGCACTAGCTTAGCATAGATTACTGAATCCAATCAGACCAGTAGCATCTCTGTATAAATTATTAAATCCTTAAATAAGTATTAAATAAATGTATGCAACAGCAGTAATCACCTGTCTCAGTAATCAACAGTCACATCTCTTAAGATAAGTAGTGGTTCACCTGTACCCTAGTTATGGTAATAGCACTGTTAGCACTAGCTTAGCATAGATTACTGAATCCAATCAGACCAGTAGCATCTCTGTATAAATTATTAAATCCTTAAATAAGTATTAAATAAATGTATGCAATTAAAGAGTCTAAAGTTTAAAGAGCACTTCCACCGAATGGGTGCCATTTTGTAACTTTATGGGTGATTTTATATGTACAGTGGTACCCCGAGATACGAATGCTTTGAGTTACAAAATATTCGAGATACAAAATGTCTCACAGGAAATTTTTTGCTTCGAGATCCGAAGAAAAATTACAGATAAGAACATTTACAAGCTGTTCTGCTGAATTTTCTACTTTTTTGTATAATGTTGCGTAGCGCTTCCTGGCGCTCCTCCCAGTGCAAAAAGGGTCTGACACGCTTCAAAACACTTCAACAACACAGCGAAACATTATGTATAGATTACTAATGATGAACTATGACAAATGTTAGAGTCAAGGTGTTGTAAAAGAAATAGCATTTATAACGTGGAAAGTGCTGTTCTGTAGCGCAACTTAGAGAAACCCTGTGACGCGTTCTCAAAAGCGTCTCATACGGAGTGCTGTAATGTCTTCCTCCACCTGTTCCACCTTCTTCGACACATTGCTCACTCAAGGTAAGGTTTCACATTTGTGTACATATTATTCTGTTTTATTATCATTCATTACATTAACAATATGGTGATGTAAGGATTGACGAAACGTTACTTGTTTTTTCTCTGGTTTTCCATTTTTTTCATCTACTTATACTGTAGTTTCTGAGAGCCATTGCACGGATTAGGCGTTTTACATGAAAAACTTGCTTCAAGATACGAATTGTTCGACATGCGAAGGTCACCCTGGAACCAATAAATTTCGTATCTCGGGGTACCACTGTATATATAAGCATTACAATTTATTCATAAATACATTTTATAACTACGCAATGTGTACTACATACTATTCCTATTGCAAATTTAAGCTCTAACATTTAAAATATTGATAAAATCCACATAAAACACTGAAAAATAGGATTTATTGCTTGCCCCTGTCTCCGATGCTACACGTCACCATAAAATAACAGGATTACGATATTTGACAAACACCCTCTCTTTTGCATTGATATGTTAATTCATATTAAATGTTTGTTTCAAATACATTTACTTCCACAAATATCCATACTTTCTTAGATAAAACAAAAACACAAAAAAACTAAACCGTTTTAGTCATGTCCCCAGCGTTTTACTCACTACTGTGAATTGATGAATGAGTAAAAAATTCTGACTGGGGAATTTCCAGTGACGATATCTTGGAGCGTCATTTAAAATAAACTATCCTTTTACTCAAATAATTCCATAGATGTAATTAGTTTAGTGTAAAAGTTCACTTGTATGGTAAATAAGTGAATTTGCAGAATTTCCTGGTTCTGTAATCATGTGCACTATGTCGCTAATTAGCATGTTGTCCCTGATTCTTTGTTAAAAACTCTTACTTTCAATCCTGTTACTTAAGTAAAGAATAACAAGAGGCTTGTTAACAAGATAAAAACGACACCCATCGTTTGATTTTAACACATTTAAAAAAAGTTACTTAAAATGGACCAGTAATCTAGCCACAGGGGTTTCAAGCCAGTGACTTCTGTGCCGGTCCTAAGTCCGGATAAATAGAGAGGGTTGCGTCAGGAAGGGCATCTGGCGTAAAACATGCCAAAAACCAAACGTACGAGTCATCAAATCGCATTTCATACCGGATCGGTCGAGGCCCGGGTTAACAACGACCGCCTCCGATGCTGTTGACCTACAGGGTGCCAGTGGAAATTGGACTACTGTTGGTCGAAGAAGGAGAGGAGGGAGAAGGATTCGTCGACAGAAAGAGAGAGGAGGAAAGGCAGGAGTATAGATCTCAGAATAGGGACTCTTAACGTTAGTACAATGACAGGGAAGGGTAGGGAGCTGGTGGACATGATGGAGAGAAAGAAGGTAGATATTCTGTGTGTGCAGGAGACCAGGTGGAAGGGTAGCAAAGCGCGTAGTATTGGAGGAGGATACAAACTGTTTTACTATGGTGTGGATAGGAAGAGAAATGGGGTAGGAGTGATCCTGAAGGAGGAGTGAGGAATGTTTTAGAGGTGAAAAGAGTGTCAGACAGGGTGATCAGTTTGAAGTTAGAAATTGAAGGGGTGATGTTGAATGTAGTGAGTGGTTATGCTCCACAAGTAGGCTGTAAGTTGGAAGAGAAGGAGAGATTCTGGAGTGAGTTGGATGAGGTGATTGAGAGTGTTCCCAGAGGAGAGAGAGTAGTAGTGGGAGCAGATTTCAACGGGCATGTTGGCGAGGGCAACAGAGGTGACAAGGAGGTGATGGGCAGGTTCGGTGTTAAGGAAAGGAACCTAGAAGGACAGATGGTGGTGGACTTTGCCAAGAGGATGGAAATGGCTGTAGTTAATACTTATTTTTAGAAGAGGGAGGAACAAAGAGTTACCTACAAGAGTGGAGGTAGGAGTACGCAGGTAGACTACATCCTTTGTAGACGAGCCAATCTGAGAGAGATCAGAGACTGTAAAGAAGTGGTAGGAGAGAGTGTAGCCAGACAGCATCGGATGGTGATGTGTAGGATGTTTCTGGTGGTCAGGAAGAAGAGGGGAGGAAAGATTGAAAAAGGAAGAATATTGTGAGGAATTAAGGCAGAAGCTGAGACAGGCTTTGGGTGGCCAGGAAGAGCTTCCAGATGACTGGGAAATTGCAGCAGAAGTGATCAGGGAGACAGGTAAGAAGGTGCTAAGTGTGTAAGCTGGAAGGAGGAAAGAAGATAAGGAAACATGGTGGTGGAATGAGGAAGTACAGGACATCATGCAGAAGAAGAGGCTAGCTAAAAAGAAGTGGGGCATCGAAAGGACTCCAGTTTGACGGGGAGTGTGGAAAAGAGGTGAAGAGACAAGTGCTGGCAGGTTGGAGTGGATGGAGAAAAGTGTCAGGGGTGTTGTGTGACAGAAGAGTGTCAGCAAGAATCAAAGGAAAGGTGTACAGAACAGTAGTGAGACCAGCTATGATGTATGGGTTAGAGACTGTGGCAGTGAGGAAGAGACAAGTCGTGGCAGTCGTGGCCTAGTGAATAGGGTGGTTGACTGGAGATCAAAAGGTCGCTGGTTCGATCCCCAGCTCCACTAGGAGTCGAAGATGGGATGAGTGTTGAAACTCTCTCCCTTCTGAGACAACCATGACTGTGGTGACCTTGAGCAAGTCACCAGTTACCCACAGCTCCCCGGGCGCCGCAGCCATGGCTGCCCACTGCTCCCGGTGTGTGTTCACGGTGTGTTTATTCACTGCTGTGTGTGTGCACTTGGATGGGTTAAATGCAGAGCACAAATTCCTTGTATGGGTCTCTCCATACTTGGTCGTTACGTCACTTTCACTTTCACAAGAGGCAGAGATGGAAGTAGCGGAGATGAGGATGTTGAGGTTCAGTTTAGGAGTGACGAGGATGGACAAGATTAAGAACGAGCACATCAGAGGAACAGCTCAGGTTGGTTGTTTTGGAGACAAAGTCAGAGAGGCCAGGTTGAGATGGTTTGGACATGTGCAGAGGAGGGATAGTGGTTATACTGGTAGAAGGATGTTGGAGATGGAGATGCCAGGCAAGAGGTCAAGAGGAAGGCCAAAGACAAGATATATGGATGTGCTGAAAGAGGACATGAAGGTAGTTGGTGCAAGAGTAGAGGATACTGAGGACAGAGTTAGGTGGAAAAGGATAATTCGCTGTGGCGACCCCTGAACTGGGAACAGCCGAAAGAAAAAGAAGAAGAAAACTTAAGATGGACCAGTGCCCATTTGGAACACGCATGTATGCTCACTATTGGAATCTGTTTTGAAATCAAGAATTTTTTTGAAAAGTTACAACAAGCAAATTGCACTCGTTTAGTGAAATGGCTCTAAAATAGGAAAAGATGGTGGTTTTATTATTATCAAAAATATCATTTTGAATTGAAATGTTACTGGTCTGAATGAATGCAACGATCCATGCTAAGCTAATGCTAGAGGCCTTATCACCAGGTAGAGGCCGAATAAATTAATAAACGGTGAAGTACTTATTATCTCAGTGAGATGTGAAGAACGAGCCTATGCCAAAAAGTGAAGCGCCACTTTAAAAAGAATCCTCATTTAAATGTGACAGTTCCCGAAATTCCCGCCAGGTGTCAGCCTTTCCCTTTCAGAAGATCTACTTCAAACAAAATTATTTTACAAATATAACTACGTGTCAGAGGTTTATCTGAGTTTTCATTGACACATAACAATGAACCGTGCACATTTAAGTTATAGCTTACGTTACATTTACCCAAAGAAACATTTGAAATGGCCGGAGTCGCCTCATGAAACAAACAGTACTCTCTAAATGTTTGAAGATGCTGAACCTTGTTTTTTTTTACATTTACTTTAGTTTTTGTTCTTTTTTTGGTCTGCTTTATCTTCACAGATTTGGTTCATCCAGTGCTTGTGATTTCACAAGCTGTGAGTTTTATGGATTCTGGAAATCTGTTTCTCCAATCTGTTCTCACTGGGTGTCCTGCATGTGATATAAGCGAGCTATTGTGGGTCAAGCCCACACAGCAAAAGGCCAAATCACTGGCCAGCATATGCTGTCAGAGGCATCCATCGTGATCCCGAAACATCTGTGTCTGTCTGTAAAGAAGTACAAAAGAAGGACCTATTCTTTTCAATTCCACACATCTTTGTCTCTTTAATGTCTGTCTGTTGAGCAAACAATAACCTTTGCAGATTTCTCTCACTCTAGGCCTTTTGTAAACACATGCTTTACTTGTGTGAAGAACGAACAGCTGCATATGCAGTAGTACTTTTGACTGCCTTGAATTCCATTCTGAGAGGTCTAACTTCCTTTCATAAAACCCCCGGTTACTCAGAAAAAAAATATAATTTTTCCAAACTGAGATTGAAATATGCCAAAGTGGTATCTATGGTAAACAGTCTGGTTGCTAAGGTGTGATCTGAGACATAGTATAATGTCCCCTATGTCAATACCAGTAAAATAAAGCAACCCTAATATCTCTATAGCTTTACAAAGCTGAAATAGAGCTCTATGTATTTGGTTGCTAGGGTAAACAGTTTGGTTGCTAGGAAATGGTCTGTAATGCCATAAACCTTTTACGTTGTTACTATGATTGACATAACAAAACACCCATTTCTCTAGGATGTTTAATCTTGAACAGTTTTTCAATGGCCATTTCTAGAGTCTAGGGTTGAAATACTTCTGTACAGACCGATAACCTGCAGTCGTGTGGTGAGTTTGAGGTTTCTGTAAGGTTCTCCATTTGAATATATATATTTATGCATTTATTGTAATTCAGTCATATTGTTAAAAAAAAAGTTCCCTCATTTAAATTATTTTTAAAAACCCTTTCCTTGACTTGTCCGAGGAAACCCGCCAGATATTGAGCCTACTCTCAGTTCTCTGCGCTCAGATGGTTTCCAGGTCACTGAGCCCCTTCTCGGACAGCCCGCCTGATGCTCATTTCCCCAAACGCTCCGTGCATCTCATATGAGAAGGCAACTCATGCATTAAATACATTCATTCTTTTTAACTAACCTGTTCTTTACCTTGTGAACAATTCTAAATATTTCAAATACACTGATATCCCATAGACCCCCAGGATTTATCTGAATTCTTTCATACAGGAACTTTATTATTCAGCCCTGCACTGTCCTTCGTAGCTACAGAGTAGGAGCATGTGTGTTTGCAGCAGTTGGGTGCAGTAAAGCTCTGTGGCCTCTGTGACACCAGACTGTGTGCCAGTGTCTGGCTCTGGGAGGAAAGCTCTGCAGGAATGTTAACTTCGTGCCGGCTGCCAGCTGAGAGAGGATACTGCTCACATATGTTTCCTATGCGCCAGCTCTGCTGGGAAGCTTCAGACATCCCATCCCTGAAGTGCTGCAGGGTACAGAAGCTCTGTTTACTATCCACAAACACTTCCAGAGAGCAGACGCTGTTATAACAGCCGCAGTAAAAGTCAAACAGCAGGGATAAACAACAAGTATCTTTCCATGTCAAGTCGCTATGGAAGCCCCCATTAGCTTGCGTTTAGATCTCGGAGGAGCTCGGTTGGAATCCACATTCTTACAAAAGTTTACAAAAAAAGCTTCCAACGAAATTTAAATGAAGCATTTTAAACTCCACGAAACTAGAATAAAGCTCTTTTGAAATGATTCGTCCATATTATTTATCCATATGGTATATGGACGATTATTATTATTTGTATTTAAGTATTATTACTTCTTATTTAAGTTCCCCTGCCTGTTTTCTTTTTATGTGGCCATAGCCTTTATTTTCAGTTGAAAGGACAGTAAAGAAAGACAGGCAGTCAGGGGGAGGATGGGCAAACTACGTCAAGCTACACAGTTGCGCGCGTACATGTCCTGCCCGCCAGCCACTAGGCCACAGCCTCTGCCTGTTTTCAACCCATCTCTTCCTGTCCATCAATACTATCCTGAGCCCCACAGACCCTAGCAACATGACCCTGGCATCGCTCTCCTCATCTTCTGCCCAGTGTCGGCTTCTGTGGCTGTTCATCTCCGGTTTCCTGGTGATTCCTCTTGCTCTCCTCGTGTGTATTACTCTTTAGCGTTTGTTAAAGGTTTGGATTATTATATGTTCTGCTCTGTGGATTTATTTTGTCTTTTACAGCCAATTCCTGGTACTACTTCATCTTATATATTTTTTTAATTTTTTTTTAACTTATTTTTATTTTAAACGGTTGGTTTAAATGGTGCCGGGGCCTTTCAAGCAGTGGAACTGGAACCTGGTGCCTCTTTCTTTGGTGACATATAGAGAATTGGCAAAACCTGGCAACAAATATGTGCTATAATCACCAGCTTTGTTTTTTTTTTTTGAGTGCTTATAAATGGAGGTGACTGGAACTGTGAGACGTGTGATTGGCTGATGCTTGATTGGAGAAGCCAAGTCTTCCTCCAAGCAAAAGCTGAACAAGGACTCAATCTATGTTCTATATTTAAAAGTATTTTGGCATGCTCCTGTACAACTCGCCTTCAAACGGTGGTTTAAGTGATTTCACAGAATGGTTTGGTGCCTCAATTTTCCAAATTTCTCCCACACAAGTGACATAGAAACGCACCCAGATGCGTGTTGGTTTTATAATCTAGGCAGCTACGGTAATTCCGCGGCCTCGACCCGTCTGCACCCATACTTCTTAGCGATTTCTTTTTTTTTAAAGAGACACAGCCAATTGTCAATTAACAATCAACCACCACCAATCAGACGACTGCCATAATCCGATCCTCCCCTAAAACAATGATTCTCGATGATGCTCAGTCTGACCCTGAGACGATCTATCTCTCTAATCTATCTCTAAGGCCCCCCAATGTTCCAGCAGTGTATTCCTGGTCCATGAATGCGAGAAGGTATGAGAATCAGCTCAAAGCCAACTTGAGTGGGCAGTGCAAAGAATCAAACCCCCAGAGAAGGGGTATCTATCTCAGTTCCTGGAGGGCCACAGCCCTGCAGTTTGGCTCCAACCTCAACTAAACACCTGATGAAGCTCATTTGGTCCTTCAAGCTGTTTGTAAGCCTCAGGTCTGGGTAAATTCTGCAGCGCTCGGGCCCTCCAGTTACTGAGTTTGAGACCCCTGTCCTAGAGTATCTGAGGGGTACAGACCTGAAGAACAATCCTGGGTACCTCAGAGGCACATCTCAAGATTTCTCACACCGATCCCAATTGAGATTTGTGCGATTCTTAACTGCAATGACGCTCTCTGCCTGAAGTTGGTGTTTGCACTGCAACAGATGCACTCCGCAGCACACAGGGAAACAGGAAAGTCAACAAAGAAGAAATCATTGAAACACCAGTGGGTGGTGATCACTGGGAGCTGCCGGATAAAAAAAGAGACAAGAGGATTGCTATGAAAATATGAAATGAGCTGTTTTTTTTACGTCCCACTCACATCATCAATCAAAAGAGCCAGCCTTCATTGGTGGTTCTTCTTGCAAAAAACAGTTCTGATATGGCAGAGAGAAACTCTTTTTCATGGCACCACTCGTTCGGTTAGTTGTCCGGTTGGCCTCCCATGACGTTTGGTTGAGGTGCGTTGTCACATGGAATATGGATCAGTGTAGAAGCTTTTAGAAACATTTTTTTAGAAGTATTTTATTTTCTACATAGGTCTTCAAGTTTATGTCAAGCAGGAGTGACTGCTGGGGTGGGGTGGTTGCTGGGTTGGCAACAGGCATCTTAAGATCATCTTTTGCCTAGAAAAGCTTTCTCTGTTTAATGTTTTCAGTGTTCATGGGTTTTCTCTGGGCTCTCTAGTTTGTGTCAACTCATCACATATTTCAAATTACACTGCTCCTTAAGTTACATGTTTAACATAAATATTTAACATAAAGAGCTAATTCTAAACATGTAATTATGGTCCTTTTCACATGATTTTACACAGAAGAGAGATAGAGAGGGACTGATTAGCAGACTAGTGAAAATAAATTCCAAAAATGTAACTCGTTAAATCTTTTTTACAACATTAGAATTTTATAAAATGTATTAATGGAGAAAAGATTCAGTCAGGAGTAATTAAAGTGAGACTTTAATTGCCGCACACACACATTGTTACACTACATCACATTATGAATCCAGCTCAGAACTGACTTCTAACAGACAGCGCCATCTACATTCAAGGGCGTTTGGGTTATCTCTAGCTACAGGAAATCATCAGAAAACATTCAGACAGCGATCTTTGGTTCCTCACAAATGTTCAGTACGAGCTCCACGTATTATAAAGTAGATTGTGAAAAGGAAGAGATAAATTTGCCCTGAATGGGTGTGTGTGTGTCCATATAGCATTAGTTTTAACTTAAACCATGCAAACATGCTACAAGTTCTGGAGTAACAAAGACAAAAAAACAACAAAAAATAGAAAATGTAAAATATTAACAAAATAGTTGAAACCATCATCTGATTCCAATAACACAGACAGATTTGTTGGAATGATTATCCCAGACACGCCATAGCGACAGCTGCTTGGGATTTTTAAAAACTGATTTTCACATAAAGCTCTTTGGCTCCGTTGCTCTGCGCTTTGATTTCCACAGTCTCTAGAAGTGGCAAGGGTTAAACTAGCTTCAACTAGCGTCGTTTACTGGACACGAGACAAGGCTTTGCTGCTCTGACTTCTCAGGACCTTCCGGAAGAGATCATCTGTTAAAAACAAGTGTATATCAGTTACTCAGTACGACCACAGGCACATCGGAGACGGAGAGGGATGAGATAAGGTGCATACCATTTTTCAAAACTTGAGATCCAGTCTAAGAAGAATGAAAAGAAAGTTAGGTTACATGATAAATGATAAAATAATTATTATTACAGTTATCATAAGCAGCTGAGATCAAACAGCCCTGGAGGCGACTGAAATCTAACAGTAATGTTAACAAACTCAAGAAAACACTACACAATAATGATCATTTCTTTGTTTTTGCATTTTTGACTGCTGTTTACTTAATAAATGAACCCACCTGCTTTCACAGAATCTTTAGTGGAAACTGAAGACTTTCTTTTTAACAAAACGCTTTCACAAAAGGAACAAAATCTTTAGCCAATGTAATTTTCAGTGCTGTTTTCTTGTGGTTCATCAAGAGCATTTTTAGGTACTGTGATCTTTTTGCAAGTGCAGTGCACATCGTGTGAGTTGATGAACTTAAGTTATTAGTTCACACAGTGCGTAGTATTTCCACAACGAGGTCCTGCATGGAGCACCATGCTGTTGCAGGGTCAAAGGGAGAGAAAATGTCCTGGGTCGGGAATTTTATTCACCACTTTACACAATGATCTAAACCATTTTTGGTTTCTCTGAAAGTTTCAGAACTTTCAAGATTTAAGGCTTTAATTTGGTGCATTGTGATGGTTAAAAACAGAGTTTCCTGAACTTTTTTACATTTTCTGGTTAAAAAACTCAATTTTGGCTTATTTTAAGTATAATAAGGGTCCTGGTCCAACCAATATTTGGGTGAATTTTCAGGTAAAATACATTAATTTGGGGAAAAATATTGCACATTTTTTTCAGGCTTTTAAATGATCAAAATCCACAATCACGTATCTCTAATGTTATAAGTACTCAATGTAATAAATTATGAAATCCCTTATTTTTGTGTGGGTGTGCGTGCGTGTGTGTGGCTTAATTTTGGTCCCGTCTCAGATTGATGCACATACACAGCGGTTTTAAAAAAAAAACAGCGAGTACCGTTTACTTAAAAAGTAACATTTTTCAACTCAGATGTTTGGAGATACATTTTCTCTACAGTTTTGAGTTCTGTAAAAAGTTTTTTTTTTTTACAGAGTATGTCGCTATAGATGTTTGATATATAAAGTAAATATGAAGTGTTCAGTTACATCCTTGATATATTTTAATTCTGACCACAGAAGGGCACTTGACTTCTGACAAAAGTGAGGATAATGAGATACTGACCCTGACAGTGGAGGTGCGTCTGACAGCGGAGACTTCCGCCTGGTCGCTCACAGTTTTAGGAGCTAAAGCAGAACAGACTGTTTTTGAATCCTAAAGTAATGCTTCATATGGATGAACAAGGGAATAAGTGACTCACGCAGGGGCTTTAGAATAACAGAGACGGCATGCACTACTCCATTGGTCGCCATCAGATCCGTCTCAACAACTGGCACCCGGTTCACGTACACAGTGGAGTTACGCTGAAATAAACACAGATCACATCAGATACCACATTAATTTGTCGAAATCCAAACTTTCTAAATCCTAATCGAGATTTACACACCCTAGCTGGTGTTTAAACAATGACAGAAAATGTTGTTTAAACATCTTTCATGGAATGATGGCAGTGAAGCAATACTTACCGCACAAAAACTTTAAATCTGCCAATACATACTCAGAACGCCTACTGTTTGTTTTGGAAACGCAACCCCAAGCAGCCAAATGACTATGTGTGTTCAGGATAAAGACTTTTGGTTCCTGGTAACCCCCAGCTGATCACCCCTTCACACATTCGACTATAACGTCTAGGTTACCTTATGTAACCCCGTTCCCTAAAGAAGGGAACGCAGACGAATGTCGAGTTCTTCGACTATGGGACTTACCGAACCTGGGAGGTGGTACCGAGTATTTACCCGGCAATTTAATTGATTTGCGAGTGTAGATGATTAGCAATCAGCCGCTCTATAAGAGGAGCGCTTGCCTCTACACTCATTCTGCTTCTTCCGAGGATCCGAACCTACTTACCTCTCGGCACCTCAGATCAGCGACTTGGGCGGCAGCATGGCGCGGGAACGTCTGCGTTCCCTCCTTTAGGGAACGGGGGTTACGTAAGGTAACCTAGACGTTCCCTTACAGTCGAGAACGCAGACGAATGTCGAGTTCTTCGACTATGGGAACTTTAACCATAACGCCATGCCTCAAGTCCAGTCAGTCTGACTCTAAGCTGTTAAGGTTAGATATTAGCCAGGTGCAAGACTGGGAATCTCCTTCTGCCCCTTAGCCCGGAATAAATCTATTGCGGGGTAGTCGCATGTGCTGACAGCAGGGCGACCAGAAGGAGTGCACCTCTGATGTGGAACAGAGGTGCGCAGAGATCTCTTTAAGACCTGAAGAGGGCTACCAGGGAGTGCATGTCTCCCCGGCCAAATAGGAGGGGGAGGACGAAAAAGCCATCGTTCTGCACCACAGAGGCGGGGAAGAACGGAAACTGGGTAATACAAAACAACCTGAAAAGGGGTTTGTATAGAATATACAGACTGGGCCACCCGAGCTTGGGGGGTCCACAAGTCCGGACCCGAGTTCTGTAGGAGTCAGGCCAACGGGAAAACCGTCACTACTAGAACCTAGCAAAACTGACTGCTCCGCTCAGTCAGATGCCACGTGGGGTGAGGATAGAGTTTACCGAAACCACCGTTAGGGGGTCGTGAAAGAGGAGTTCACCGAACCACCGTTAGGGAGTCGTGAATAAAATGGTCTGCAGGCGCAGCACATCCAAATCCGGATTCGACCACAGTCAGTTCCGGACCAGAGCCCTCATCGGTGTTGGAGATGAGGGAAAGGATGTTTGACAGACCCATGGGGATGGACATCCATGGGTATTGCCCCCAACTGTGCCGACGGGTTAGCTGCCACCACTCAGCACCGCCGAAGGCACAGTGCCTAAATCTAGGGGTGTCGACCAGCCCGCAGCTCTACAAATGTCGGCGAGTGAGACCCCCTTGGCTAAAGCCCATGAGGCGGCAATGCCGCGGGTGGAGTGCGCCCTTAGCCTAGCTAGAGGGCAGGGTACATCACTCACCTGGTAAGCCAGCTGGATAGCCTCCACAATCCAACCTGCTAACCGCTGCTTGGACACAGCGTACCCCTTATGCTGGCCCACAAAGCAAATGAAGAGCTGCTGGGAGATACGGAACTCCTGGGTTCTGTCCAAGTAGAGCCGAAGGGCGCGCACTGGACAGAGAGTACCCTGGGCTGGGTATGCCTCCTCCTGGGGCAGGGCCTGCAGGGTCACCGTCTGATCCCGAAGGGGGACTGACGGGACCTTGGGGATGAATCCGGGCCTGGATCTGATACGTACCAGAGAGTCCTCAGGGCCGAATTCCAGGCAGGTTTCGTCGGCGGACAGAGCCTGGAGATCTCCAACCCTCTTGAGGGACGCTAAGGCCAACAGAAGAGCCGTCTTCAAAGAGGGCTCTAATGTCCGTGACGGCCAAAGGCTCAAAAGGGTACATCCTCAGCCCTCTTAGGGCGAAGGAGAGGTCCTAAGAGGGAACAATGGGGGGCCTAGAGGGACAAAGCCGTCTGGCCCCTTGGAGAAATCTCAATGTCAGATCGTGGCTGCCGATCAATTTCCCTTCGACCCGAGGTGGAAGAAGGAAATCGCTGCTGCGTAGAGCTTCAGGGATGAACATCGGCGCAACCAGAAGCAAGTCGGGCTTGTCCTCCCTGGCCTTGCACAGTACTTGCGGTAGTAGGCTCACTGGGGGAAATGCTTACAGGCGTTTCTTCCTGGGCCAGCGATGTGCCAGTGCGTCTATCCCGAGAGGAGCCAGGGATAGGGAATAAAAAAGCTGGCAGTTGGCGTTCTCCTGGGAGGCAAACAGATCTATGTGTGCCTCCCCGAACTTGTCCCAAATCTGCTGGATGGCCAGGGGGTGGAGACACCATTCCCCTGCGGTTGGCCAGAACCTTGACCGTGAATCCGCGGTCTTGTTCAGAGCACCGGGGATGTGAACGGCTTCGAGCAACAACAGTCTGCTCTGACTTCACCGGAGCAGGCGTTGGGTGAGGTAGTGCAGGTGGCGGGAGCGTTCCCCTTGGGAGTTGATATACGCAACCACCGTCGTGCTGTCCGTCCTGACAAGCATGTGACGCTGAAGCAGGAGCGCCCTGAAGCGCTGCACTGCTAAGATCACTGCAAGTAGCTCGAGATGGTTGATGTGCCATCGAGATTGATGTCGGGTCCAGGAACCGGACTCTTGATGGGAACTGCACACGGCGCCCCAGCCTGTCGGGGAGGCGTCTGTGGTGACTACCATTTGGTGAGAAGTCCCGCCCACGCGGACTCCTGCTTGCAGGAAGGTCACACACCTCCAGGCCTTGAGGGATGAGTGACAGCGGGGTGTCACGGACACCTGCAGCTGCCCTCTGCGCCATGCCCAACCCGGAACCCGTGAATGAAGCCAGTGGTGAAGCAGTCGCATATGCAGGACCCCGAGTGGTATCACCGGGGCTGCAGCCACCATATGCCACAGAAGCCTCTGAAAAGCTTTCAGTGGGACCGCTCGTAGCTGAGACACAATGTCTAGTGCAGACAGCAGGGCTCGGGCGCGCTCTGCCGTGAGCTGCGCCCTCATGTTCACGGAGTTCAGCTCCAAACCGAGAAAAGTAGTCTTTTGCACCGAAGTGAGTTGACTCTTTTTCCAGTTGACCTGTAACCTCAGGCGCAAAATGTGCCAAGAACATATCCCTCTGTATGATCAACTGGTCCCTGGACTCGGCTAGTAAGAGCCAGTCGTCCAGGTAGTCCAGGATCCGTATGCCTGCCCGGCGTAGCTGGGTGAGAGCAGCCCGGACAACCTTCATGAAGGTGCGCGGGGAGAGGGGGAGGCTGAAGGGCAGGACTCTGTACTGGTAGGCGAGGCCCTCGAAACAGAACCTTAGGTAGGGTCTGTGACGACGCGCCACGGCCACCTGAGTACGCGTCCTTCAGGTCTATAGTAGCGAACCTATCCCAATCCCCAGGACGAACGTACGGCAGAAGGCTGCGGAATCGTAAGCATCTTGAATCAGGGCTTGACCAGGCCCCGATTTAGACGCCTCAGATCCAGGATTGGTCGCAACTCGCCTGACTTTTTGGGTACCAGGAAGAAAGGGCTGTAAAAGCCTGCTTCCGCATCGGCTGGAGGGACCGGCTCGATTGCTCCTTTGTTCAAAAGGGCATCGATCTCCTCTTGTAGGAGTGAGGCGCCTGACCGTTTGACAGGGGTCTCTAGAATTCCTCGAAACCTGGGGGGTTTTACGAACTGAATCGTATAACCCAGCCGGATTATCCGGAGGACCCAAGAACTGACCCCGGGAAGCTTCCGCCAGGCTCCCAGGTGAGTTGTCAGGGGTCCTGCTACGGACACGCCGATGAAGGCGGGGCCGCACGGATCCGGGCTTGGAGGCGGAATCACCAGGGCAGGGCCCTGGGTGCTGGTGGGTGGCTCTGTGGGGCTACTGCCGCCATGTCCACCGACTAGGCCAACGAAGCTTGTGCCAGTGTCTGGGGCTTCATCAGAGTATGAGGAAGAGGTGAGGGCATGTGAGGCCGTTATTGTTGGGACAAATGTTTGATCTTTCTTTGACACAGTAGGTGCCGCCAACCCGGAGGTCGGCAGCGCGGTGCGTGTGGTCTGGGCTGCGGCTGCGGACTTCGTGGCCCGAAGGGCGAGGTCCGCGGCCGAGCGCAAGTCTTGTAAAGACTCAGAGTCACCACCCCTCTGGTGCATGTCGCGGAGGACCTTGCCCTGGTAGACCTGGAAGGTCGCCATGATCAAAAGGTGCCGCGGTTTGGTGGCTGGCTATCTGGGCTAGTACAAGACAAATCCATGCGCTGAGGTAAGCAACCTTATGATATTTCAGCTTGGTTTGAAAGCGTCGAAATTCAGAGGAAGGAACCACCATTCGCTCTGAGGAAGAAAGCAGAATGAGTGTAGAGGCAAGTGATCCTCTTATAGAGCGGCTGATTGCTAATCATCTACACTCGCAAATCAATTAATTTTGCCCGTTAAATACTCGGTACCACCTCCCAGGTTCGGTAAGTCCCATAGTCACTCAAAGCTTCGTTTGTTGCCTTTATTGAGCAGCAATTGAAAATTGCCTGGAAATGAAGGGAGGGAAATGACCTTGGGTTGGAACCTTTTGGAGTCATTGTGACTCTACCGGTGCACCAGAGATGTGCAGATTAACTTTACCTTCTAAATGAGATTAAAATATAAGGGCAATCTATACTTTTGCTTCAATAAATGGTATTTACAGTATTATACAAAAGTTTGGGCACCCCTGTAAATACTAATGATATTGGAGACAGAGTTATATTTGATGAAGTGAAATAAAGTTTATGTGACTTACAAAATAATTGAATGTGAATAAAGTTTGTGCACCCATGTCATTTTAAAGATTTCACTACCTTTAGCATTAACTGTTAGAACTCAGAATTGGTTTGGTAACCTCAGTGACCCTTGACATCTGTGCACAGGTGAACCCAATCATGAGAAAGTATTTAAAGGAGGCCAATAGTAAGTGTTTCTCCTCATGGCTCCAAGATGAGCTGAAACCAATGATAGTTGAGCATCGTGGTTTAGGGGAAAGATACAGAAAGCAGATGTTAAAGCTCCCACTTTTAACATTGAGGAACAATGTGCGGAATCGGAAGACCAGAAGCACAGTTCTAGTTAAGGCCCGAAGAGGAAGACCAAGAACAATCTCAGATAAGCGGAGCATGAGGATGGTGAAAACGGTCAACCCACAGACCAGCTCCAGAGACCCACAACATATCGTTCAACTATTCAGAGCAGTTTACAAAGCTGCATGGAAAGCCTTTTCTCTGCACGTGCCACAAACGGTCTGAGGTCACGTGAGGTCTGCTGAAGCACATTTGGACAAGTCAGCTTCATTTTGGAATTAGGTGCTGAGGACTGTTGAAACGAACAGAGTGTTTTTTTGCAAAACAAGGGTGTGGAAAAACAACAGCGTTCCAAGAAAACACTTGCTCCCTACAGTAAAGTTTGGTGGTGGTTGCATCATTCTGTGGGGCTGTGTGGCCAGTGCCGGGACTGGAAATCTTTGGTTTCACATGGATTCCACTGAATTTCAGTAGATTCTGGAAAACAATGTCCAGGAATTAGAGACAATCAGTGAAGTTGAGCTGGATCTTTGAGCAAGAAAACGACACAAACATGGCTCCACCTCTACTGCTCCACATCATGCAGAGGTAGAACATTCTGGAATGAACATCTCAGTCCCCAGATCTGAATATTATTTAAAATGGTCGAACTGTAGATGTAAATAACTTCAGATTATTAGAAGCTATGGAAAACATTTATTTAGAGGCTGTTTTACTGCAAAAGAACGCTGCACAAAATATTGAGTTATTTGGGTTTTTTTGTGGTGCCTACGTTTATGCACATGCCTAATGTAGTTTAAATAATTCCATTATTCCATTCCATAGGGTGCACAAACTTTAGCAAATCAATGTTTCCTCATTCATTTCGATCCTAAGATAATGTTCCAAACTGATGCCAAGAGAAACCTATTCGCCTCAGTAGTAACAACACCAGTGAGTACTGACAGTGCCCAACTCCAGTCGCTCTCCGACGATGGGCTTCACTCTGGTGTGAGAGGTCACGGCACCGCTGATCAGGAACTCCTCTCCAATGTGATATTTGAGAACGTTTGCCAGCTCCTTCGGATCTCCTTTAAACAACAATCAGCAGATCATCAGATGAACGAGCGCAGCCTTTATGGAACAATGTTTTCAGAAGTGTAGAGTAACAGTACTCATGAGTTTGTTGAGGTCAGCCGGGGACATTGCGCTGAAAGCAGCATTGGTTGGAGCAAAGAAGGTGTAGGTTCCCTTTTTATTCAGGAGCTCTGTAAGGCCTGCTTTCTGAATGGCACCAACTAAAGTGCTGCAAAGATTAAAAACAGATCATCTGCAGGCGATCAAAGAATGCCAATACATTGTCTTTACAGAAAAAGAGCTGTCCGTGGCTTTCAACCGAAGAGGAAAAGCACATTTTACGTAAACTCAAGATATAAACAAAACATTGTTCACTGAGCAATTCCACTACCTTGATGAATATAGAATTAGGTATTTTCAAATTCATCCAATGGAACTTTTGTGAAAACAAACGAAAAATATAAAGACATTAAACAAAACGAATGAACATCATCCTCAAATAAACCAATTTTTTTTCTTCATAATTTAACTTTAGACTATGTCCAGACGGAGTTTTTCTCACACCAGGTACATCCACGCGGACACTCAAAAACTCCTGCATGTGAAAAAACACAGACGCCTCTGCTCTGTTCGGTGATTAAACAGGAATCGTGCGCGTGTAATCTTGTACATTCTGTAAGCACCGGGATAAACAGCAACAGAGTCCTCGCTACAGCTGCCATCATGCTCGCAAACACAGCAGTGACAGAGCATGCGCCGACAAACAAACACACAATACTCTGGTTTCCTGTCCACACAGAACCTGGTGCGGAGCGTCTCAAACATGATTCACTTTGCCGTTTAAAATAAAATGGTGCTGCTGTTACGTGTGGATGGACCATATAAGCATCCATTTAAATGGCTGTTTATTCACTTAGCTATTTGTTTCGCAACATATTAGACATAATACAACAAATGTTTACATTTTTAGAGCTACGATAAAGTGATTGGGTAAATAAAAGTCTTCAGTCACTGCTCACAACATGTAATATTCCCAGACATCCACAACGACAATTTACTTAATATTTGTTAAATTCATTTTTTTTTTACATTTGTGGCTAAAACAATTACCTGTATAATTTTTCACAAATGTTTTAAAAGATGTAGTAATTGTTTATGTTTACGGTAATACATTGAATACATTAAATGTAATGAAAACACTGAAACTACAAACACATAGCTGCAAACGTGCTTTTTTCCCTAGTGTTTCAAGAGGGGGCGGCATGGTGGTACAGTGGGTAGCACCTGGTTTGAGGCTCGCTGGTGACCTTCCTGGAAGGAGTTTGCATGTTCTCCTGGTGCTTGCGTGGGTTTCCTCCGGGCACTCCGGTTTCCCCCACAATCCCAAAAACATGCGGTTATGTTAATGGAATAATCTAAATTGCCCTTAGGTGTGAATGTGTGCGTGAATGTTGCCCTGTGATGGACTGGCGACCTGTCCAGGGTGTACCCCCACCTCTCGCCCAATGTAGGCTGGAGATCACAGACCCCTGTGACCCCAAAAGGGAATAAGCGGTATGGAAAATGAATGGATGGATGTTTCGAGAGGGGTCTGATTGCGGCACACACTAAAAGGGGCTGGTGAGGATCGCCCAGTCTTTTCGTGCCCCTTATCCCATTCTTCAACATTATTGGTTAGCTTGAATGTTACGTGAACCCAATGACTGCTGTGCTGTCACTGTATAGCAGATAAGACGACAAGCAGGAACGGAAAAGGAACAAAAATGGCAACTTGTAATAGCGGGTTCAGTCAGTGTCTGTAGTTTTTATATCCAATACTTTGTTTAAACCCACAGTATTTGCTTTCGAATTTGTATTAGAATTACAACATAACATTCTTTTTTTGGAAAGCTGGACTCCAAAAATAAAGACCTCCATTGTGGAAGGCAGGACACAGTTTTAGCTTTGTGTAAGTAATGGATGCAAACATCAAAAATGAAAAAGCATTTTATTCTAACCTTTGTAATCCTGCTGTTGACATATAGGCATCCTAATGAAAAGACTCATTGGAACTACTGCTGTCCCTATAGGTTATGAAATCAGTCACAGGGGAGATTTTCTTCCTCGACTCCAAGTACTCAGAGATGATCAAAATGTCTTAAGGTTATCGCAGGAAATTTTGTGCTAGCAGTCATGTGCCCCTGACTGGCCAATGTTACTGGGAAAAAACTTGTAAGAATAAGTCCTTCTCTCACACAGATAACATGTTCAGCTCTGCTAAAAATGTGGTAGATTGTGATCCACAATAGAATTGTGTTCTGCACCTGTTTGAATCTGTTTTTTTAACAGGAACAACAGTTTTCTCACGCAACAACTTATGCCTTGACGTTGGACAGAATTGATGGGTCTGTATATTAAGGTAACAGCCATTTTAAAGACCATGAGACAAACATGTTTTTTGGAATTGATCGTGGAATTTTCATGATCATGGTAAGTTATGATTTTCTTTTTACGTGTTAACGGATATTCACACAAAACCAAATGTGACGTTGCTAGAAAAGTTTCGGCAGTAGCACCTGCAGATAATTAGCCATGGGGGGGTCCTCCCAATCATCCTTGTCAGACCTCCCCAATATAAGCAGTCAGTTTGATCTGTTTCCCTATCGACAACAGCAAAAAACCCTCCACCTCCCCTTCACCACGTCATTTTCCATTGAGTGATGCATGTGTATCCTTCGATCATGCCCTGCTTGAGAAGGTGGTGGTGTAAAGTTCAAATGGAGAACTTTCAGATTGAAGGGTATGCCTTTATTGAGAAAAAGCACATATTCTAATTAGATTAGAGGGTGCCACGGTGGCGCAGTGGGTAGCAATGTGACCTTTCAGTTAGAAGGTGGACGGAGGAAGGTTTTTCGGGATATTGCAGCTGGTCCTGCTATCCTGCTGCTATCACATTAACATTTTGTTGTGTGTGTGTGTGTGGTGAGAAAAAAAATCTTGTGTGACGGTTGATTTTTAAATGACTTTTTCTCTTCTTACATGACTAGAATCTCTCTTCATCATGATAAATCACACAGTACTGTAAAGTGAAACAATATGTCAGTGTGTTAAATGCTGATACAGTGCTGTCATTAAACTGATTTACGCACCTGAGCATATATAAGCTTTAATATTTGTGGTAACTAGGGTTGCAAAGGGTCAGAAAAGTTTCAGAAAATTTCCACAAAATTTATATCTTAGAGACAAAGATTCCCTGAAAATTTATTTTAAAATTCCCAATTTTTCAAAATGAAAATGAACACTTTTTCACATTGCTAGATTAATCAATGAGTGCGGCATGTCCTAACAAACCCTGACCTGCATCTACAGCAGCTGTGTCTGTAATGTGTGACACACAATGTGGTTTTAATATAAAATTAAAATAAATCTCTAATCACTTCTACAATTTCTGTTTCTAACATGCAAAACATATTTCAACTCAAATGACATGAGGTCTCTGCTTGCAGATGCACTTCCAAAAAAAAACTCTGCAAAAAATGCCCCCTTTCGATATAATCAAAAAAACTGTATTATTACTTACATATATTTTTTTCAATTACTGTTACGTACCCTGTCATAGGCAAACCTTCAGTTCAGCTATCACTTTATTCCTGTTATTTCCCATGGAAAGTTTTGAAAATTCCCCAAACTTTGCAACCCTAGGGGTAACGAACAATTACGACAACAACGAACAATTGAAGGATGAAGAATAAAACATATATTTTGTGATATTGATCATCATTCTGGTAAAAAATGTGGACAGTTCTTAAATTTTGCTTGCTGACTCATTCTGACCTTTTTGTTCTCATTTCAAAAACATTTTAAAGCATTAATTAAGCCTTGGTGGGACGTATCTTGAACAAAGTGTTTATAAACTTATTCTTAGCATTTGTAAGACATAGAAAAAGCTTTTGATGGCTTTCTTCATCAAATATGTAAATCCATTGGAATAAAAGGGGCTGCCAAATGATTAAATGTATATATACGTTGTACTGTTACTGTATGAAAAAGTCATTTGAAGGGACGTGAATGGTAGGAAGGAAAAGAAAAAAAACTATTGAGTTCAGTGAGCAGATAACAGTCAACTAAGTTCAGTAGTTTTTTTTTCTTTTGTAAGGCAACATACATTAACATCTACATTTAGATTCTTCAATTAACTTAACCGCATGGGATTGTGGGGGACACCAACATAGGCAGAGGAAACCCACGCAAGCACGTGGAGAACATGCAAACTCCTTCCAGGAAGGTCACCAGCAAGCTTCAAACCAACAACCTTCTAACTGAAAGGCCACGATGCTACCCACTGCGCCACCTAGGTGAAGCCAAATTCAGATGCAATGGTTCTGGAATGCAGCACAAGTTTTCTAGTTTCTTATTCGCGGCAGGTTTACCGTTGGATAGGATCTTTAACTGTGTGTGCTATTTTAAAGTCAAATATTTCACAATGCTCTCTCTCTCTCATTACATTTTTAAAAATGATGTAAACAAATGATGTAACAAATGTAAACCCATGTTTTGTCCTCAGTCTGTTCATATCTGTTAATAAATGTGAAATATTCAATTGCACTTCCACGTGTTGAAACCATTTAGATGAGCGGTTATTTGTGCTTTAAGGGTCTATTTCTCGATTTCTCTTATGGATGCCATCGAAACTCTTCACATCATTATAGAAAGCATTATGGTGTTCATATCTCCTCAATTTGAACTCGACAAATTGCTATAAATTGCTTACCTGAATCTATTGTCAGCTTTCAGAACGTCCATGACAGTTCCCATGGGGGGTGCCAGGACACTGTCTATGATGAACATGTTTGCGAAGCGTCCGTTTTTGTCATGAGCGGCAATGCAAGCGTTCTCGATGCACAGGTTCTGCAACACACAACCAGGGGAATCGCTCAGGCTCATGCTCTCACGGGACTGATAATGATGCTAGTTTTTATATTTAATGCGGTTGGAAAATAAATGAAATGGCACTTAACGCAGTTTGGAAAATAACTCGAATGGCACATATTGCGGTTTGGAAAATTACCGTACTCTAACTGCACTTATCGCATTTGAAAATAAAGCCAATGGGACGGTTTGGACCCAAACTCCTCATTTACTTACATTTCTGAACACAAACACTCTGAGCTTCTGTCCACCAAGGGTCTCCAGCTCTTGCCCGTGGTAAAGGCTCTTTGAGGAAAGCTTTTCCTTGAGAATATGGTTTCTCAGTGTCTTCTTCATGTCAGGGGTCATAGCCAAGCTTTTATCTGAACACAAATATTGTAATTAAATTTGATTTCAAAGGAAGACTTAGTCATACGGCTTGAGGATATAGACTGAGCCAACCTTTAAAAGCTTCGTTGAGTGGTGCTAATAGAGTCACAGCCTCAGAGCCGGTGAGATGGTCATTGAGACTGGCTTCTTTAAGAAGTTTGGCAGCTGTTGTAACAACAGAGCCTTCTGCAAGCTCCAGCAGGGTTTTGGCTAAAACAAACAAACGATCAAAGAACACCATTAAATGACTGGTTACAGCAAGTGTTCCAAGTATAAACTTATAGCCTTGAGTTCCCCAATCTTGAGTTTTGCGAGTACGAGATTATTTTTCCCTATTCCTGTTTATGCAAATGTACTGTAGGTATGACGTCACCTGCTAAACAACCAATCAGTAGCAAAACATAGTAAGGGAGGTTTGGAAGCCTATAGTCACTCAGAATGATGGCGTATATAATTGTGATGTAGACATCATAGAAGGCAGCATCATTTTTATACTTTATACACTTTGCTAATCCGTGTGTCGGGATTACATTTGTAAAAGTCCTTTTCATTTCTAAGTTGTATATGATCAATCAGAGGAAAGATAATTATTCTAAGGAAACACTGAAATGGAAGTGAATGGACCTTGGAGTTACTATGTTTAGACCCTGAGAGGAAAAAAAAAACATTCTGGGTCTTTCAAGATGTCAAAATTGAAGCCCTAAATAAAAACATTTGGCTTAATTCATCGAATAGTTTATGGGTGATCTCTCTTTTGCTCAGGATGATTCAAATGCAAAAATCAGCTTGATTTTCCAGTCTGCTTTTTTTTTTTTTTTTTTTAAAAACTGATTTTGCACACAAAAATTAATTTTTACAAATTAAATTGAAATAATGCCGACCACAAAACAGAATTAAAATAAATTGTTGGAAAGTGTCCAGTGTCAGCGCAAGTACACATGAGTAATAAATGTCTAGAGGATATGACTTGTTCTAAAGTTATTGAAATGTGCCGATCAGAGTGCTTCGCTTTGGAAATCTCATGTTTTTGTATGACTTTCCAAGCCTTTCTTTCTCTCTTTCTTATGCTCTCTTTCTGTTTCCTGTTGTTGGATGAAAAACAGATGAGACAGTATTCTGCTTTCCTGTAAGCTCCCTACTGTAGCATGAGTAACACAGATTGAAGAAGAAATAGCCAATCCTTCGAATGCTCTATTACCTGAGTCAGGGATGAGGAGTTCATTGATGTAGTGAACTACTCCATTGGTTCCAAGTTTATCTCTCTGAGTGATAATGGCTTTGCCGTTGATGGTCATGTCTTCACCATCACAGCCCACCTCCAGCATGGACCCCTGCAGGGTCTCCAGAGGGGCTCCCGTCATAATGGATTCAGAGCAATGCAGGTTCTTCAGAATGTGGTAATTCAAGAGATCTAGAGTTAATTGAGAGAAAATAAAAAAGTTGCCGTCATATTCCACTCATAACTATGCTCTATAGCATCACTTAACAAAATTATTGTATGCAAATGAAGTCTGTGTATTTGTAGTGTACCAAGACTTAAATAGATTTTATTAAAGTAATATGGATTGCTTTCAGCAAGGAAAGTAAAAACCTCTAAAAATGACCACTTTTGCCCGTGTTCTCCTTTAACACACTCATCCTAGACATTTTATTTGTTTATCTCCGAACCCTATCAATCATGAGGCATATGGGATGTAAAAATTGTGAAGCTTATGTGCGCACAGCAGCCCCCAAATTCAACATTGAATTATTTGCATTAATCAACGAAAGGGAATAAGCGGGTTAGAAGATAAATGAATGAATTTAAACAATCCATGTTTACAACATATTTACAACATACACCTTTATCATTGATCAGGCACTTTACCAATTCTGACCTATCTGACAAGAATATTGGGGGTCATGTATTTATATGAATATTTTTCTTTCTTTTTTTGCTTGAATTAAGTAATTATTGATCATGGTGCACAGTGCAACAAATTTTCCACTGTGAGGTGCGAGAAATCACTGCTTGCAATTGTAATCTGTATTGGAACACGCGTTCGTGCAGATTGGAACATCTGAATTCAATTGTGCGCAAGTTCGTTTTCACCTCTGTATGAATTAAATGTTTTATCCACACAAATGTTAGTACACGAGATGTCCTTCATGTCCTTTAAATTCAGTCGTTTTCGGATTTACCACAGAAGATCTGAAAATCAACATTCTTTCAGAAATACTCAACCCATATTAAAAAATAATTGCATGTAAAGTAAGTTCACAGTGTGAAATCAACACTACTGTGGTGGTGAATTAAAAGAGTTGAATTAGCAGTCAGTGTTAAAACTGAATGAGGTGTTAATTAATCTCACATCTTTAACACCTGGGCAGTGTTTACATAGATCCACACCGTTAGTGTTTATTTAACACTGGGTAGGTGATTCACTTCTATCTTGTTAGTTTCTAATAGCTACATCATCATTAAACTTTCCGAATTTGGAATAATCCTGAAAGAAACGCCGTTCAGTGATATCTTTATCACTTTACCTTTATACCTTTATCAACGGCGTCCTAATGTACCTTTAAGAGCAACGGGGTCTCCCAAAATTCTGGTCAGAGTTTCTGGAGGGATCTTCTCAAAGGCTTCATTAGTTGGAGCAAAGATGGTATAGGAGCCCTGGTTCTCCAGAAGAGTAGATAGACCGGCAGCTGCAACTGCAGTCTGTGTGGAAGGAACATGACATCTTCTTTCTGTTGTTCGTGCAACAAATCGTTGTTGAAATATAGTTTACCCGAAGAGTGTCCAGGTCATCATCGGTGTCGATCAGAGAGTTGACGTCGTTGGTAATGGCAGTGATGACTCTATCGACAACATGAACAATCCCATTGGTGGCATGCTGGTCTGCCTTCACAAGCCTTGCACAGTTCACCGTCACAATCTGCAACGACACACATCATCCTAAAGTGCTTGGCAGGAGTCATATGGAACTAATGCTAGATGACACAAATCTCCAGACTAATTTAAACCAGCCTCCAGCATCTCCATTGGTTTACTTACTCCGTTTGAGTAATGGTGGATGTGAACATCAAAGTCCTGGTACATGGAAGGGAAGGAGGCGCCGTGTTTCAGGTCGTCAGACGTCAAGCGCTTGTTGACCATGTGGTAGTGCAGAGCGTTGAGGAGTTCAATGTTGACGTTGCTCACCAAGGCGTCCAAAATTTCCTACAGCAGATGGTGAAATGACACTGACCTTTCTGCCATGTTTTGTTTTTACAGTCTGGCAGATAATTTATTGTGTTTACTGGAGCTCTATGGCTCAGGGTGACGGAAAACCGTTGTTTGTTCTAGATGATCTATGGAGGCACGCTGGTGGACACTCACAGTGGGAAGCGCAGCCCATGCCTCATTGCTGGGAGCAAAGAACGTGAAGCTCCCGGGTCCTTCGATCTCCTGCTGCAGCTTGGCTCTCTCAGAGTACATCTTTGTAGTGGTGGCTTCCACCACACTCAGGGTTTTATAGATGTTCACCAGAGGCAGAGCTTTGAAACAGAAATATGTTGTTCTCAGGGTCAAAATAGAGATAAGCCTGTACACAAAAAACGGTTTGCCCCTAGCACATTTCCCCTTTCCCACCCCGCCTATATAGGGTGTGCCTATAATATATAACATTTAAATGTTAAATATTCAAACATGACAAGATTAAACTAGATACAAATATAGACACTCAATAATAATAAAAATAATAATAAAGTAATCAATATAAACGGCTACAGGGAAACTAATATGCATCATGTGGACTTATTATTAAAACTTTATTACAGCAAACAACATTTTGTAATGATTTTTGTCAACTCTGCAACTTTATTTTCCAAGTTAACGTTAAATAGCATTTAAATCTTAGGCTTGCATGAAAAGGATAAAGCAAGTACAAACGCAGCAGGAAACAAAAGTGTTTCATTTTGCATTTCACTGAACATTAGGCTTCAGCTACAACTTTTCAGAATTTGTGTGATACACAACATCACATAAAAGATTGTAGTTTTAGAGGCAAAGGAAAATGACAAGAAAAATAGGCTTTTTGTGACTGAAATGTGCAAAAAAAGTAAAGTGAGTCGCCCATGTGTAAGATTCTAAATATTAGCGCTGATGCATGTTTAGTTTGAAGCATTACCACCAAAGCACATCTCTCAAGCACCTTCTGTTATGCTTCTATTACTTTATATTTTTACTACCTCCACTCATTACACACTTTATTCTAATTATTTTAACTTCAGCAGAATATAACCATATAAGTCATGACCTTATATATAATGTCCTTTCATGTATCAAGACTGTAGAGTACCCCTGTACCAAAACAAATTCCTGCTGTATATGTGTGTGCGTGCGTGTGCGTGTGTGTGTGTGTGTGTGTGTGTGTGTGTGTGTGTGCAAATCTTTCTGAGTCTTAAAATGACACACTACTATATAAAAATTAAATTTTGCCTTTATTTTCTGCACTATGTTTGACCACACCTCTACGTTCAGATCTCCAGCACACATGGGGTGAGAGGGGGGGGGGGGGGGGTACACCCTGCACAGGTCGCCAGACCATCGCAGTCCATTCACAACTGAGGGGAATTTAGATTCTCCAATTAACCTGACGAATGTTTTTTGGGATTGTGGGGGAAACCGGAGTACCCAGAGGAAAGTGTCATGAGTGACATAAAAGTAACTTTTCATAAAAAAGTGAATTATTGGGAAGTGGAATCTACAAGTTCCACAAGCACGACAACCGCAGGTAAAAATGTAATGTTGTTTGAATTCTGCTGGGGAACTGGTATTTTCTGGTATATAGGCTGATCTGTCCTTGTAGGGGGAAGTGACATGTAAAATAATCTTATCGACACATTGCTCCTCATGTACTCTAGTCAAAAGCATTCAAATAAGCATTATTAAAATAGAATAAATGTAATACATGGATCCATATCATTCCAGATTCATATAAATCCATCTCTCTTACCCGCCGGACAGCCCTTTTCTCCGATCACCTTCTCGTAACCTGGGCAGCATTCATAGCTGATGACCCTAGAAAGAGAGATAGCGATTAAACACCACTTCATCAGGGTTTTCCAAAAGATTCTCAGCAGATCCCATCGGAAATGGAAGTTCTTTTGAGGGAAATCAGGGCTATAACTCTCTCTTTTATTACTAAAGGCAGGATAGGAGACAATCAACACACTCCTCAAAGTGTTTTAAAGTGCACGGCTTAAGATATACTGCACATTTTCATTTTATTTCTTGCCAGCTAGTTCTGTAATAAATAGGGTCTGTGATAGAACTGTCTTAGAGGGTCATAAAAATCAAATTTCCTCTGGTAGCAGAGGAATCCAGAGGCACAGTATGAGCCAGGGAGACTCCTGAGGGAACTCTGAGGCCACAAGTCCAGCCAATAAAAACAACTGGAAATTCCTAGGAACCACCGTGCAAAGGTTCTGTAATTAGGATCCTTGAGATCAAACGTTGTATAAATCCATCAAATATCAGAATTTATCACATTTCTGTAGTATTGAAATAAAAAAAAAACATTGTGTTTGTGACATGTCACTGCTCTGAATGGCCAATGGTTTTGAATATTCATTAAGCCAGCTCACATGATCTAAAAAGAGGCAAAATAGAGGCCAATTTGACCACAAACTGGATCCTTATCAATCGCTCAGTAGCCGTTGCAGGGATATAGTTGGCAGCAGCAATCACTTAAAGATGTTGTAGTGAGTTGAATCTCAGTCAGGTTTCGTACAAAGCTGAGAAATATTACCGTTAATATTACCTCAGTTTGTCCCTAAAGATGAACTACAATAAATACAGTGACTGCAAACAGTACTATTGTTACTATTTTACAATTTGGTCTAATAAACTCTAATGACATTGTTTTTATGGCAATGCTTGATTTTTTTAGTACAACCCCTGCTTCTTTTTTTACAAGTATTTTTAAAACGACATCAAATAATTCCAAAATAATTCATAAATCCATAAAATAAATAAAGACGAGATCAAAACTGTGTGTAAATTGTATAAAAAACAGACAAACCCCTCCTAAACCTTACACACTGCTCCAAGAACTTTTTGTGCTTTTTTGCCAGAACTTTGAAAAACACGAGCTCCGTGCATGATAATTTACACAAAAATGTTGTGCTGATGATATTAAAAAGCGAAATCATTAACAAAAAAATGTTTATGAGTTAATAAATAAATCAACCCCAATGTCTTTAGTGAATTCAGAAGCTGAGATATGCCAAATTGGTTGCTATGGTAACAGCCTGGTTGCTATGAAAGAATCTGTGACATCATGTTGTAATATCAATCCCTTATGTCTCTCCGTTGTTCCGTTTAGAAGATATTTGATATTGAATAATGTGTTTCAAAGTGGGCGCGGCTAGATAAATGTATGTTAATTCACAAGCAAAGATTGGCTTCCTTAGTGATAAATTCCAATAAAAAAAGTACCCGGCTCATTAAAAGAGAGAGCTCCAGGGTGTTATTTAGATAACTGAGATTTTTGTGAACCTAGTATGTAGTGCAGGGGTGTCAAACAAACTGCCCGCCAGGCCGTCCAATCAGGCCGGCTGGATGATATTGGAGAGAGATTTACAAACATTGTGTTTTAATGAATCCTACATTTTTAATACTAAATTAATTGCTTTGCTAATGTGCTCTGCTAAATTGCGAAGCTAAAACTAACTCTTGTCTTCAACCAGAGTCAGAGTTTGTGTGGAAAACAAACAGTAAATCAGTAAATTCAGAAGAATTGTTTATTTTATGCTATGTTTAGTTAACACTGCAGTGTAATGTTGCTTAATTCCTTTAAAAACATTACAAGAGAGTTATTCCATCCAACCCACTGTTTAGTTTTGTGGTTAAACTGGGAGCTTGATATGAAGAGTTCAACATGAAGCGAAAGGGTTGTTCCTGACGTCTCAAGCACGTTGAGAATTTCTGTTTTTTAATTTGATTGTTTTCAAAACATTTTTTGTGGAATTATTTGTTCATCAAAATGTTTTACTTTCAGAATATGGTTCTTTGCTGAAAAAATACAAACTATTAATAAGAATAATAGGATGTATTTAAGGAATTCAATGATATTTCTACATGAATCAATCAATGATTATTCTACATGATTTGTCTGGTCCGGTCCCCAGAAGCTCAAACTTGACAGCATGCTGCCCTCGAGCTCAAATGAGTTTCACACCTCTGATGTAGTGGATAAGTAAAGAGTTTGGATCATCTTTAGAAGGTTTAGATATTTTTTCTTTTTGTTTTTTTTTCTTCAGCTCCTGAGGTATTTGTATGGGTATTTTATTTCACATTTCTTTAAACAAATATTTTGAAAATCATCTATTTTGTTCATTTTTTATTTCACTTCCACATTTCTCTAGTTATGGTTGACTCTAGATTGGGACGTAAAACTTCTTACATCAGGTTTGATAACACATGCACACCTCCAAAACATTCAAACTAGAGGATGTGACTGCATTAGAGAGCCCAGTGTCTGAACTCTGAGGTCTGGCAGGAAACTCCAGTGTCTGTTTAGAGATAAGGGAAAAGATTTATTCCTGACTTAACAGTCCTAGTTTTTTTTTGTTATATTTAGACTCATTTAACTAGTGTTTCAGGCAGAATATTAGCATTTTGTTTGATGAGAACGTGTGTCTAGTTCTATTACTACTTTATAGACATTTAGTTTATGTTATTGGAATAGGCAAAGTTGCAAGATATTTACAAAGTGAGCTGGGGTTCCTGTATTAAGTGTTAGTTCACAAGCCCCAGGATCTGGGAGTATGATGGAGAACCAAACTTCAACAAAGACAACAGTGGTGACATTCAGGCAAAGGGTCGAGTTGTAAATGACAGACGAGGAAAGCACACTGCATAGATTATCAAAACAGATGGGAAGTCCTGTTTGTCCTACGCCAAAAAAAGCAAAGATGGTAGCCATGGCTTTCTGACTAAACAAACAGCCGGCCGCCTTAGTTACACACACTTTCAAGAGGATTCAGCAGTGTTGTGAAAGCTGGAGCGCGGATGTGTTGAAATACATCTTCACTTCCTCACAACATGGAAACTAAACACGATTGCCTTCATAAAACTCTAATCATTGATAATCTGTAAAAGCACTTTATCCGTCATAAAGGATCAATCTGAATGGATTGTCATGGAAATAAGGTTCCACCTGGAGAGCGCAAGGGAGCCGTCGATGAAGAAAGTTATCACTCTCTCCTGAACTGACCTGATCCTATCCCACAGCTCTGACCTGTATGAACCCGCCGTACAAAGAGTGCAATTGTTCTCCTAAATTCTTCTGAGCCCAAACGTCGAACCCCAGAAGAAAGTCAGTAAATCAAGTGAACTTCTGTGTCAAAGACCCCATCCTCAGGCTTTCCTGAGTGCAGTCCATCCTTTCACTGCAGCGCTCAATGTTTAGCTTTCACACAGACTCGAGACGGATGGAAATCTCCTTGAGACCGGTTCAATGATTTGTGTGTGTTTGGGGACGCAAGGAACAGGATTCCCAGCTGAAATCCTTTCCTACGAACCCAGAGCAAATCTGACTTCCTTTTAATGGTCTAGAGAAAGAACCTCTGTTTGAAAAAGTGAAGATGCAAAAACAATCGCTCTGTGTCTCAATGGTGTTAGACTTTTACGTAATAATACTTAAGGAAACTAGATGGCTAAGGTTCGTGCACAAACTTTGATGTTGGCTTAAAAGCAAAATGGATATTCCTGACAGTTTTTTGTTGTGTGTGTCTGTTTTTTCGTGAGACCATGTCCTGTTCTGCCCAAAAGCCACCACATGGGGGAGTAGACGCTTTGCTGAGTTGAACAGTTTTGTTATCTTCAGGGGAGTAAAACACCTGGTGTGGTGTTTCCTCCTCTGGATTGGAGCATTGAATATATGTAGATATTTATTACGTGTATTTCCCACGGACCAGTTTACATGAATTGCTCAGGACAAGGACGGTATTGGACTGAAAGGGGGAGTGGAGAAGGAATTGGAGAAGGTGAGGGGGAAAGGTTCAGGAGTGAGAGGAATAGGAAGAATATCTACCTGAACATACCGTGTAAGTTTGTTACAGTTTGTGCTGTGTAGTTTTGATACTAGAAACTAGAGTGGCAAAATAACGTTCAATTTATCACTAAAACTTCTATAAACCAAGTCTTCATCATTTTTCAAAGCAGCGATAGAGTTTGGATAATTTGGTTGCTACGGGTAAATTTTTCATTTGTTACTATGATTCGTTACACATTTCTCTTTGGTGTTTTATCTTGTTTTCGTTATGGTTTTCAATGTATTTTCAAAGGCCTTTATAAGTTAATGGTAAATATTCAAACCCTTCTAGAGCCTGGGGTTCTTTTGTGGTTGGTATGTTCTTGCACAGACTGATAACCTCTGTTTTGGTCTGTTTGATGTTTCCATGAGGCTCTCCGTTTTACAAATTTCACCCCAAGTTAAGTCAGGTTCTCAGAGATTTCCCAGAATTCCTTTAGTGGTACCAGTCTGAAAAGATATAGCAACCAGACCAGTTAGGAAGTTTTGGCTGTATCTCAAACGGAGGAGATGTGTTTAGAATCTTTTGGTGAAAGCACAAGATCAGTAACGATCATCACGCCAACATAACAATGGTAAGCTCTTTTCTATTGTTTACAATGACATTTTCTATGTTTCAGTTTAAAAGACAATATTTTTCACTATAGCGAGACCTTATAAGGGAAAAACAGTGTTTGGAGATTTAATTTAAAGTGATATAACTTTTCCACACTTATTTTTTTACTAGTCTCAATTTTTTGCTCCATTTTTCTCCATTGAATACCATGCATAAAACCAAATTAAGATGTGACGATTATTTGATGAGTCTCTGTTTACTTTATTTTGATTGCATTGAGGAAAAACATTTGCAAACCCTTGACTGGAAACAGGTTAAACTCAAAAGTTCATCATGGACCAGCGTCTGCACAAGTGTGAAACTATGGAGCTAATGTTTATGACGTCACACATGTTTGTTTCTGATGATAAAAAGTGGCCAGTCAGACATTTCTGTGACTCGACCTTAATCATATGTGGCAAAAGGAGGGATATAAGCAGAACTGAGAGAGATGGATCCAGAACCTTTGATTGCTGTAGTGCATGTTACTCGTAGAGTACATTTCAAAGCTCAAAAGTTCACCAAAGTGCTGTGGAGGGTCAGGCTCACCATAAAAACTCTCAGATATTGTGAGAGAAACGGGGAACTACAATAGGAAAAGACTAAGATGTAATGAAAAATCAATATGATAATAGACGGAACAGATTAAGATGTGGTAAAAGAGAAGTTTTAAAAGCTTTATCAATCTTCAGAGAGGAAACCAGAGAGAAGACAGTGAGGGGACGAGCCGAATGCGGGTTAGCAATTTATTCCATTTCTGCCACACTCACCCCAATTTCATCTGAGGATCACCGCATAACTAGAGCGATGGGTGGTGTTCCAGTAAAAGCTTGGAGATATTTGGTGCTGCAACAATATTCCAATATACAGTATAAAAAGCACAATGTCTCTGCACATATTTATGCTCTACAAAACAGAGTTTTGTAAACTTATTGCTGAGTGTGGTTCATTGAGCAAGTGTGAACACTGCCACTGGAAACCTAGAAAAGACAAAAAAGTGAAGCAACTGCACTAAAAAGGCCTCAAACCCCTTGCAAACAAACCGTGGATTGTCGTTATGACAACCAAACAAAGGCTGCAGGTCGTTATGTCAGAAGATGCATCCACTGACACACAAGACACACAGACAGAACATAGAGTTTCACCGTTTAAACCAGTGAATTACTTTACAAAACCACCCGTGTGAACACAAACCACAAACCTTTTTTTAAGACTATTTTACCAATTGCCTGAAAATTTACTGATTGTTGAACTTGGGAGGACGGTAGAAAACAGGAAGTGAGGTAGAGAGAGTGAGTGGGGCGTGACGGGCACTGAGCTTGGCACTCAAACGTCATCCTGCGCAACTGCACATATGTGTCCTGCACCAAACACAACCACATGTGTTCAATAAAATCTTCCCGAATGTTTCCGAATCAACATGCAGTTAACGTTTGTCAAAGTTTACTTTTGTAAATATTCATCCTTTACAAAAGATTCAGCAGCCAATATTCTCGTATTAATAAACAGGTCTTGAGCTGTGAAACTAAACAATACAATTAATAACACAAAAACAAGCAAATACCCGTTCAAACGGCAAACTCTAGTCTCAAAATTGGTTTTGTCTTTTTAAAACTGATTCAGAATTTTTTCCCAGTTTTAATGGCCCAGAATATGTGGTTCCCCCTGAAATCGAATCTATCGGCCCGTGGAATGCTCATGAAACTGAAAACACCTTTTTGCCCAGTGGGGACATTAAGCGGATGCCAATCAAGCAGGTTGTAAGAGTGAATGATTCGGCCCATGGTGCACCACAGAGCTTCCAGACAGAAACACTCTTATTTGTCAGCCTCACACTAATGCACTCTTCAGGATGTTAGGCAATTTTACCCCATGCACAAAGACTGAAACCAATTACGAAGAGACATATGGTAACCATTACTACACAGGGTTCTCCTATATCTACTGTCAACCTGAACTCAAATGCCCTGCAGAACACTGCACAAAAGTGATGTCCAACATTTGTAGTCAGCAGACTAAACCCCCATCATCAATGCCTGGGATCTCATTTGTTAAAAAAAAAGTGCTTGCAGAATGCGGAAAGCTAAAATAACTTGAACACTCTAAACATGATAAATTCTGAGATTCTGGTCACGTGGAACAATTATGATTTTGAAAGCTATTCTGTTTCACAGTGAATGATGGCTGTGTTGCAGTCTGTGACTTTTTTTCAGTCAAAAAAAGCATTGAATGAACAATTAGCCATCACTCTAAAAAAGGTTCTTTGGCTAATAATCATAAGAGGAAACTGTTTTGGTGCCAATTTAACCCTTATCTTCAAAGGTGCAATTTAGAGACATCCGTCAAATGTATGAAATCAATAAACATAGCAGATTCAAAAGAACAAAGAACTAGTTAGAACCACAAATACCAAAAGGCCATAACAATGTCGCTATACGGTACTTCAAAAACTACAAAGAAGGGGTTGATATATGAAGGGGTTCTATTTAGCAAAAAAAAAGTGCTATATAGCATCTTCAAACCTGCAAAGAACCGGCGAAGAACAGGTGAAGGACCTTTTTAAAGAGTGATTATGCATCTAATCAAATCAAATAAACAAAACAAATAATTTAAATTAAAGAGACAAAACTGCATTTTGCAATTTTGTGAAAAAACAAATCAATCTTTGGTGTTTTGCACAAGAGACATCTTTGTTAATATTTGTTCCTGAACTTTTGATACCCTGAAAAAGCTCAGAATGCCATTCCTGTTTCAATTTCATCCCCGTATGAAGTGTGGACAAAACTTTAAGATATGTTCGATGTGCCATGAATCGTCTCAGACTAGAATCCAGATGCACATATCCCCAAAAGTTGATTTTAACAATGGTATAGAGACAGCAGAGCAGACAGTTCATGTTTAGGTTAAGATAGCTGTTGAAACTCACGTGGGTTTGCCACATATTTTCCGGCGATACCACTGCTTGCAGTTAGTGAAATACTTCTTATCTGATCCTTGAATCTTCTGCATAGCACAAACATTGGGGCTGCAACACAAATCAGACAAACACGCTTTTTTACAAGCTTCAGCAGTACACAACAAAATGTGCAAATGAAGATCTAAGATAAAATGTCCACCAAGAACTTTTAGGGGAACCCCTCTTTTCGGGGCTGCATCTCGCTGTGGGTTTTAATGCAAAGTGTGGTCAATGAAATCCTGACGTCCACGACCTCTAAAAGCAGTCCTTACCCCTGAGTTCTTCCTCTAATCCTGCTGTGCTGAAGAACCGCTTGATACGGGGATTTCGCGGCGAAAACCGTAGCGACGAGCGCGAGAGCCAGAGCGAACAAAGTTAAGCGCTTCATCTCGCGTCCTGCGCGCTCCACAGCGGCGTCGCCAGCGACCAACAGCCGGTTAAATACCGAGAGCCGAGACCCTCGCTCGCTCGGGGAGGCGCCTGAGAGCAGCATCCAGCAACCCGACACCCTTTACCCTCTGGATGAGAAAAAACAGTTCTGTTATGATTCACTCACGTGGTATTCTCAAGAGTTCTGTGCTTTGTTTACAAATCTCGAAATATTTATGTAATTATTTCCTCCCTGTTCCCCCAGGAAACAGATTCCCAAAAACAGGTTAATTGAATAATCTAAATTTCCCTTAGGTGTGAATGTGTGATGGGTGTCCAGGGTGTCCCTCGATGGGCGCAGGACCTTGCTTGAGCAGAATCGTGTAGTGGGTAGATCTACAGTTCACACTTACTGACTCACCAGTGTGCTTTGATGCGACTGTGTAAGAGCATGTGCTTTTAGAAAACTATGATCTAGAAATCACTGTAGATTTTTTTATTCATTTGTGACATTTTTTTAAAAAGAAGTGTTTTACTATTTTAGCCAATCTCTTGATCTTTAACCATACCTTAGCATGGATCGCTGAATAAAATTAGACCAGTAGCATTTCAATGTATTATGATCAAGGAGTTTTCTTATGATCACCCCAATTTTCCTATTTTCATAAACTTCATTTTGCATTGTGAAAAAGAAGATCAATACCGGCAGAAAATAAAACTGTGATATTTCCTATTCAGATAAAAGAGCTGTGCTCCTTTAAGTTTTTTTTTGAACCATTTGGCCTATTTTGAGGTTACTGAATCACTTAAATGTGGCAGCAGCTTCTCGTATCCTTCAGACTTGCGGATGCTCCATTAGAATTGTGGTATTTGAGGAGGAGGTTCCTTTAGAGTTTGTGGGAGAGATTCTGCTTTGTTTCCCGCATGAGCTTTAAAGCTCTATTTTTGTATTTATTGAATAACAAACCCAATTCCAATCGGTTCTGTTGTAAAAAAAATGTATGTGCCACAAGAAATTATTCAATCTTTAAAACAATGCTTCAGATTCTTTTTGATGGTGTCACAATACTAGTCTCTATGGCCAGACCAAATCAGTTTGGTTTGATTTTCTGCCAGATAATGCTGTACCTGAACCCTGACCTTCTGGATCGTAGTGTCACCACTGAGTCTCTGATATTGGAATCTTTCCAAGGTCTCATGAGTCTCCCGTGTATTGTTTTTCTCCCAAAGTCCAAAATGACATAAGATTGATGACTCTGCATTGCACACATTGTGACAGACAGAAGACCTGTCCGGCAGATCACACCCAGATTCTGACCCGTGTAAGCACCAGCAGACATAAGCAACCGTAATTATGATTAATGCAGAAGATGACAGAACGTATGGCTTCAAAACCTTGTTTACTCACGTTTTGCAAATATCGTAACAGTGAAAGGAGTTTTCAGGTGGTGGCACTGCTATTAAAATCTCAGATATTATGAATAGAGAGAGAGAGAGAGAGAGAGACAGAGAGAGAGAGAGAGAGAGAGAGAGAAATCTCTCTCTGTGAGGTTTTCACACTGTGTGAAAGCTTACTGTGCGCATGGTTAAATGGATTTTAATCACACCAAATAATTTGACTCTTGATTCACATTGAAATCAATTTATTAAAATAATTTCTTAATTGGTACAACAGTGAACACAAACTTTTTACTCAATAAAAAACACAACAACCTAATCTTGACAGCTTTTCAGTCAGTCACATCTGTTTTCTAAACTAAACGTCTTCTCCAAGAACAATAGAAAGATCTCCAAGAGCATTAAGCGACAATCTAATTGACTCACTATTCAGTATTTGTTATTTCATGTCAGAAATGAAATATAGTGCTTTACTTTGCTGAGCTCTGGTTCTTCTATTATTTTTTATGACCATGTCCGGGGGTTTGCCATGGGGCCTGGTGTTTAATGTTCAGCTCAGTTTCAGTAGCGAAGAGCGCATTCCTTTCTCTACAAATAAGAGAAGGAAGACCCATTGGCTTTAAACGCTTGATACCTCAGTGCTTCAGATGCCCATAGAAAACAGAGTTAAAGTGGAAAATTTTACATTCCACATGAAGGCATTTGATACGGATCCGTTTGTGTGCTAATTTAGTGTGAGCCATCATTTGAAGCTCCGGTGTTTTTATGCCTAATAGAATCATTTCTGTCAATAGAATCATTTTAATGGACTGAAATCCTATGCTGAACCTTGTATCTCCACAGCTTTCCATATCATACTGTGACACAGGAATATGTGTCCTTTGAGCGTGTTTTCCTTCCCTCCTTGAGGTAATACAGTGATCAGCCTCCTGGAATCACTTCCAGATTCAAAGATCATATAACAGAAGTCAGAAATCAAATTAACTTTTGTTATTCATTTGGAGTGAAAAGAGCTAAATCTGCATCAGAACAGATCTCACAATGAAGCCTGAGAAAATAACAAAAACATACATTCTGAAGTCATCTGAAGCTCTCTACACACCGATACGAATTGAGATTCGCATGAGAAGTCATGGGAGGGTTTCTCAGCAGGGTGCTCTTCCTCTGGGTCGAGGAAATATTTATGCAATGTTTACTGTACAACAGACGTACTCCACTCCACACTGGTGAAAGAAGATGACAGAGAGGAAATCAAAGAACACATCCTGGATGTCGAGCGGTTTTTACTGTTGGAGAAAAGAGAGGTTTTCGTGTGCGAAGTCGCTATGAAAAAGTGCCATGAGCACCACCCAGTGACGTACTAGTCACGTCGTCAAAAAAGCCATACATTGGTCGTTCTCCTTGCAAAAAACGCATTCAATGTGGAAATCCAAAACTTTTTCCTTTGGCGCCCATGGCTTTTGATCGAGGTGCATTGTCACACGATTTCTTATCGGTGTGTAAAGGCCTTTATCCTGTTTCATGTCATTAAATACAAAATCAAATTAATCAAATATACATTATTCTTCCGGCAGTCGTAGTCTGCGCTTGCCGAGGTGTCAGAAATGATTCTCTGCATCACAGCCACAAGCGCATGAAGTGAGCGCACATTCAGCTCTGCTGGCCGGGCGCTGGAGTCCAGGAGAAATAGATTAAACCCAGGTACAGTGAATGCCATTCTTTTCCTGCACAGCGAACGTAAAAAACGTTTTGATTTAAAAAAATGTTTAGCAAAGATTGTTTAAAATGCATTTTGTTATCTTGTTATCATCAGGACCTGATTTATTGCTCGATCAGAATCATCAGTTTACTGAGCGATGTTTCCAAGTGCTTTCCGGATGAAATAAATGCCTGGTGTGTTTATTTAATGATTGCCCGGATGTAAAAATAGATACAGTGGTGCGGGCCAAAGAGTTTCATAAAAGCGGGGCCAGCGGGTCGGAAAAAAACCTGACCTGCACATCACTACAGCGCACGCTCTGACAATAAGAGCGCCAACTACTGTAGTGGATCTGCAGTTACACTTTGTTCTAGTACGGCAAAAAGCTTTTTCCCCTGGGTCACACATGCACCCCACTATTTGAGAAACACTGGTGTAAGGTCATGTCTTTTGTAAGGAAGAGGAGGAGGAGGAGGAGGAGGGGTGGGGGGGTGTCAGAACTGTCCCCAGTCTTCCGAGGAGATTGTACATATTGCAAACCTACAGAGCTGAATGCTGAGAGCTCTCCTGGATTCTACTGTGCTTATCTCCCAGAGATGATTGAGCGAATGGGAACTCCAGCTCAATGTGGGAACCGAACCAGAAGGTGGGTTCTAGGGTAGGACTAGGGTAAACCGCTGGAGCTGAGCTGAACCCAATAACTGGAGCTGGACTGAGGAGGAACTTGGCTCAAGGGGCTGATTAGGGCCCAGTATGGTTTGGGGGAGCGACCTGTACAGACTCCAACTGAGAGAAAAACCTGACTAACATTGGACAGGGAGACACTGTGGGACACTAATTCCAACACAGATCTGAGTGGCAATACTGGCTCTCATGCTAAGCAGGCAGTGCTTACCAAACATTGGAGCATAGGGGCTACCTCAGTTGTGGAGAGGAGAAGCAGGTTGGCATATACTCAACCACAGCATGTTCCAGGTGGACATCCTTAGAAATTATGTTGGCAACAACTGTTTAAGTGATGTTTAGGGTAACTCACGTCCCATATATCGTTAAAGGAACCTTTCCACAGACCCATTGGAAGACTACCAATGTAGTAAACTTTCTGATTATCTGAAGATCAGGTTCCATTCTCCATAATCCACAATAACACCTTATTTGGGACGACCTGACTACCCATGGGTGATGTCAAAAAGCCTACAATAAAACTCTTGTTTTCTGCTCATTTATTTTAAAACCATTTAAAACAGCAAGCTCCAACGTGAATCAAAAGAGCACATATATTTCAGTGGCAGTGCTTTTAAACATGCATGAGAGGTGTCATACTGTATGCCCTGCTTTGACCTTAATGGAATGAATGAGTCTACAGTGAACCCTTGTACTGGCCGCAGTAGAAGAGGGGAAAGAGGAGAGCCTGTGTGATCTTCTGACCCTGCCACATGGAGCAGAAGGAGGAGGAGGCGGGGCTGAGATCACACAGCAGCCTTTATGGACAGCTGGACGGCACATACATCACCGTAGTAAAAATGTGGATGTGAAGGTGACCAGCCGTTACCACAAGCACATTGTAAACCAAGAGATGACGGGCGTATACCTGCTATTAGTAACCATGCTATAACGGTTTGCTAAAGTTTCCAGTGTTTTTCACAATGCAATTCAAAGATCACTGTTTGTTTTGTCCGGGTTTTGCCGTGTCTTTGTGTTTTACTGATTACATCCTACTTTGCTCCATTCCTGAACCTGTGGCAGTGCCTGTAACGGCGTATTCTTCACACAACCTTTGGTTAGGCTAATGGTCGATCGTATGGACTGGGGGGCACAATGAACCAGCAGCTGGGGGCTTCAAATATATCTGCTTATAGCCACAATGTTAAGCCTCATCTTTCAGCTATTCTGGGATTTTTGCCACCCCCCATGTATCTCCTCTGTGAACCATTTGCTCAATTACGTCTAACTGAGACCTGTTGCATGGTTGGTTGTGCCCAATTTTAGGCTCTGATCAAGAATAAATGAATAGCCATGGTCAACAGAGAGAGGTGTGGACATTTTTTCAAGCCGCTACTCTAGGTTCTGTGACTCCGATCGCATCACAACCAGATCCTACACAGGCACAAAGACCCATGTGATAGAACAGAGATGAGCAGCACCAGCAGTCTTCATGTTATTGCTGGTTTGTAGCTGCAATAGAGTACAATAGAGAGAGAAATGCTGTGTCTGAGAGCATTTTTTCGCTCTTGGGTAGTGGTTGGGTAAAGCTAGTTATTGTCAGACAACTGTTTTTCTCTTTTTTTTATCATAATGACAAATGACAAAAAGTTTACACATCCTGGTGATTTTGGCCTGATAACTTGCACAAAAACGGACACAGACAGGTTCGAGCAGCTGGTAAAGGTAACAACCGTCACCTCGGCATGTTTTACTTGGAATCAACGTTTACTTGCGAAAAAAGGTTTCTGGCTCCTGATGGACCCTCGCTTCTTTCATCCAGTGATGCGCCAACATTTCTGAATTCTGAGCGATGGGGAAAGCAAGGAGATGTTAAACGATCTACAGGAAACGATAGTTGAATTGTAAAAAATGGGAAAGGGATATAAACAGATCTCCAGGGACTGGGAATCAGCAGTGATCAAACTCTGATGAAGCAGTAGAAAGTGAGGGATTCTGTTGACACAAACAAACATTTCTGCTACAAATGCCAAAAAAAAGGAATGCATGAAAGCCCCACATCTAACTTCAGTTGAAATACAGGGCTCTCTAAAAAAATATGGTGTGGCTGTTTCTAGGAGCACAATAATGAGACATTTGTAATTAGTAAGTAAAAGGAGTTGCATGGTGGAGTTGCCAGAAGAAAACCATCACTTCACATTGCCACAAACTGGGCTGCTTAAAAAATGACAAGAGACAAGTTCCAAACTTCTGGAACAAAGTTATTTGGAGCAATGAAACCAAAATTGAACTTTTTTTTGCCACAACATAAAATCTACACGTGGAGAGGATACAAGGTCTATGATGATCTGAGCACCATCGTGAAGCACGGAGGCAGGTCACTGATATTCTGGGGATGTGTGAGCTTTAAAAGCACAGGAACCTTGGTCAGGTTTGATGGAAGACGAATGCAGCATCTTCTCAAAGGATCCAATAGGAAAGTGGGATCATCACCCAGAAGCTGCACATTCCAAAACCTTAGGTCTCTACTCCAAGCTCCTCATGATTGACTGAGCTCCTCACCTTATCTCTAAGGGAGCGCACACCCATACTGTGGTGGAAACAAATTACAGCTGCCAGTATCCCGGGTCTCAAAATGTCAGTGATGACTCAGAGTTCATGGCCATAGATAAGGGAGGGAACGTAGATTGACCAGTAAATCAAGAACTTCTAGTCGCAGCTCAGCTTGATGAATCGGTACATTGACCGTGTTACTGCAGTGGAAGCACCAATCCACCGGTCAAGCTTTCGGTCTATAGTGTCCTCACTTGTGATCAAGACCCCAAGATACTTGACCTCCTCACCTCGGGCAGGATCACTCCACCAACTCACAGAGAGCATTCCAAATTTTTGAGACTAGAGCCATGGCCTCGGATTTGAAGGCGCTGATTCCAAACCCAACTGGTTTGTATTGGGCTGAGAACCACCCCGGTGCACACTGGAGGCTCTCGTCTGACCTCCCTGGCCCCTTAGTGCACCAGTAAATCCTGTCCGTGAAAAAAATATGAACAGGACCAGTGACAAAGGGCAGGCCTGCCTTAGGCCAGCATGCACTATGCGAACCAAGCTCCTGCTCTGGATAGACAGCCCTTCTGCTTAAAATGAAGAGATTTATAGTCAATATTATGAATAAGAATGTAATGTTTACATAAAAATGTATTCAGGTTATGTTTTAAACTGAACTGTTGCACATAAAAACAAATGAACTTTAAATTTTGATTTTAAAATATAAAATGCTCTTAGAAATCTATGTCATGAATAGATTTGTTAAACTTAAACATCTAGCCTGGCATAGTGATTCTTCAAGACTGAGGTCGCTCTTTCCTGTGTGATTGACAGTTTGATTCTGCTGTAACTGAGCGTGGCCAATGCTTCATATAGTTGATGGCTGCATCTTAGGAAACAATAAATCCACCAAATCCTAAGCTCAAGTGTTTATAAAGGGAATTCCCTAAAATCCAGACATTACCACATTCTTTATAAAACTCCTCCAACATCCAAATGGCAGAACATCCATTTTCTTTTATGACAAACAAATGAATTTTCCAGCTAATCTGACATATAAAAATGAGAATTTTATTGTTCTTTGAATATTTTTTGGTTCTTGGGTCCCATGAATGTCCCGACAAAACATTTACAGTATTTAGAGGAAATTGTCTTTCCAAAAATCATCCTGATCTGGGACTTTTTCCGTTCCTGCTACTAAACGGCTCAGCTGACTTGTGCCTTTTCTCTCTCTGCACACATGAAATGAAGCAGAGGAGCTGAGGGAAGAGGATAGAGTTTAGGAAATAGTAGATGCTGGATTCAGGCTACACACCTGTCCTGCACAGGTTAAACAAAACAGTCACGGAAAAGAAATCCTTTGAATCGACAAACATGACACCCGATCCCTGGATCATCAGGCAGTCTGACTAAAGCGCTCTCGCAGACTGCTGCACCTGAAAAAAGACGAGGCAGTAACGTGATGCCTCACTTATATAATGCCTCTTTCCAGTATGGGGCTGAAACAGTACTGGGGAGGATGCACATATACACCTGCTCCTGCGCTCCAAACGGCAACAAACAGCTAGATCGAGCATATACAACAGTCTGTGAGAGCCACACAGAAAGGAACAGATCAGCATTTATGAGAGCAGCGTTTAACCCTGTCTGATCCGCAGCATCGCCCGGACGCAAGATGCCAGTCCAAATACCGGACGACACCGATTTCCTGTCCTTTCGAGATCAATGTGAAAGTCAGGATGGCTGGGTCTCGCGCTTTAATAAAGGAGGAGTGACGGTGTGGTGCCGAGACGAGGAGTGCAAAACTGTGCAGAAACTCAAGGCAAGTGCTCTGCAATGCGGATCGATCGATAGACGCCAGCGGCCGCGGTTTGTTTGCTTGCTCTCCAGGGTTTCCGCGTTTTTCCACTTCCACTCCTGCGCGTGGACGTACCGCCGTCTACTTCACTATTTCTTCTTCTCTCACAAAGCCGTTTTAAGCGAGCTTCTAGAACTCAGCGTCGCTTCAAGCCGTCTTACAACTTAATCATTGTACATTAGATTTCAGTAACAGGTGTTCATGTTTATAGTAAACGCAACGTATGAGTTCAATACTTTGTAGAAAAAAGAAGGGCCATATGTCTGGCAATAAATATATGCTAGTGTTTGGGTGAGGGGGTAACTTCCTGCAGCAACGTTCGAGATCTGGAGGCAATTTTAGCATTAGCTTAGCATAAAACATTAATTTTGATTAGACCATTTGCATTTCTTCAGTGCCCCTAAATGTCTGTGGCCCGGTCCACACGTACCACAAAAACAGATCTTTTTGTGTGTGGTAATTTACATTTAGGCATTTGGTAGACGCTTTAATCCAAAGCGACTTACATTTTTTGTAATTGTCAATTCTTGCTTTCCCTGGGATTTGAAGCCAGCTTTGTGTTGTTCTACCAACTGAGCCACAGGAAAGCCGTCCGTCTTTTCACAGCACCATTTTCATATAACCGCACAATTTTGAAAACGCCGGCCAATGGGAATCGTTTTTGAAACCCTCCACAAACCGGGGTCCACATGGACGGGGAAACCAGAGTTTTTTTGTGTTCAGGGGGTGGAGTTTGTGGTTGTCGTCATGCTGTCACTAAACTATGCTGCTGTTATTCCACTATTGTGGCTAACAGTATGCAGAGCTTTACATGCGCATGTTTACTATTTTACCATCGAACAGAGTATGAGCATACACAGAGATAAAAAATAAATAAAAAAACACCATTATTCGATTGCCACCTCTTAATTTGGTAGAACAGTGTTTCAGGGGTCTTTGAGTGTATGAAGGTTTATGTTTTTTGTGTATACAGGGTTTTTTGTACATGTTATGATAAAAAAACAGGGGTACGGGTGGATAGCCTATGACAGAAGGGTACTTGTTAGTGTGGAAGAAATTTAGCAAAAATTGTGTTCTCTCGCAAAATACATTTGCTTTCCCTACAAACTCAAGTATCTCTGGGATTGTGAAAGTAAAAACTAAAATGGAGAAAAAAAAATATCCCCAAAATGGAAGTACAGTCTCCCACCCTAATATTTGCCCCTACCATCATGGCACTTGAAAATTTCAGCATAAAATCAGCAAAGAGTTTTCAGACTCTTGACTCTTAAGAAGTGTGCTCCATTCTAGTTTAATAATAATGATGGAATAATAAAACACTTCCCATTCGGCTGGCATCACCAATTGATATCACTCTAAAAGAGTTAAGTTTTAAGTAGTAAAAAATAAGCAAACTTTAATATTTTTTTAAAATCCCATGTAAAGATTTATATAATATATATGTCAATAGGCTAAACAAAATAAACTACATATTGTCTCTTGAGGAAATGGAGAGAGCGTCCAAAGGTGTAGTGTCCCCTAATGTCCAAGATGGTGTTAAAAGAACTTATAAACTCTTTTGCTCTTATTATCCTTATTGCATTGATTTTATTCTATGAAACACGACGCTTGCTGTGGATTCTATTCTGAAAAGATGAACTTACCCTGTTTGAAATTTCACCAGTAACAACTTATATATCATATCTGTGATAGTTGTACTCAGGAACCAACACTACTTTGGAGTATTTTTAAGGGTAGCCATGGAGAAAGCCGTTTGAATAAGTTAGCTGCAGTTTCATTTTAGCTTGTGCATTGGAATTCCCCTTTTGCGCAGTCTCTCGTATCATTCTTTACCCAACACCACTTGTTCAGATCGATTGTACACTAGAGCAGAAAAGGCAACCATGATTTGCACCATACCAGAAATGGTTTGCTGTAACATATTTATAAAGAATTATGCAGTAAGCTGCTGCGTTCATCAATGTTTTCCTGCAGAAACACCAGTTTCCCAACCTTCCGACTGTTCATTCACCGTTTAATTGAAACCTCTGACACAGAAGAAAAAGCAACATGGAGTACAAGAGAACCTTGCAGAGCAGATGATGCCTCTATGCAGATTAAAACAGTAGATTCTGTCAGGAAAAAATCTAAGAGAAACAGAGATGTGGTTGTGGGTCATTAGAACAGAGGGAACTCAGCACCAGGTGAAGCTGGCCAGGCTTGACTGCTTCATGATCCACATTCTCTGAGATGAAAGACTGGTCTCTCAGGGACTTACTGTGCCCATGAGATGTGCTGAAAAATTAAGAGCGGAAAAGTGTGGCAGCAGTAGCAGCAGCAGCAGCTCAGATGAGGAAACCTGAGACCCTCCTGCTGGTTTACCAGAGTGCGGCCCTTCTTCTGTCTTTTAAGCCACTTTGGTTGACCTCATGGCTTTGACTAATGAGTTTTTTTTTTGTTTGAGAGATGTTTTTGGTCAGGTGTGCAGACATTTTTTAGACCTCTACAATTGGAAAAAAAATAAATAAGTAAAGCCAATGGTAGATCTTTTTCAATAATGCATGTAAAACTCCAGGGCAGTGATGCGTACCTTTTCATGAATAATTGAGCTTTGACGACATTCCATTCATACAGACCAAATAAAACTTGTTCCAAGCTGCCCAACTTATCAAGCAGGGTAGAAGGAGGTTGGGAATAAATTATTAAATGATGCCAGGGTAGAGTTGATTGAGTTACACGGTGACTGGCGTAGTGGAGCCATACAATATCTGATCACATTGCATTTGATGTATTCATGCTTACCTGACCCAGCTCTCGACCCAGGCGGAGTTAACGGAGACGGTAGCCACTATATACCTGGAAAAACATCGGTTTCACTCGACACGTGAGATACTAATGGAGACCTGCATGTTTAAATGTAAAAGCTCAGCTGTATCTCTGACTCCACTGAAGCTACACTATACTCTGTTAGCCTTTGTTTCTCGTTGTTAGTGGCGCCTTTCAAACACGGGACCTGCAGTGCTTTCAGAATATTAGAAAAAATGTCCTTACTCGTAAAAAAACTAAATCAAACTCTTTCATTTAGTTTAATGGACGTCCAACTCAAAGTACACACTCATAACACAAAAAAACTACACAGAATGGGCTATACGTTTAATAAAAACAAGTCAATAAATGTGAATAAAAGCATTTCAAACGTTGTTCACTCTGAGGTTGGAAGCAAATTTTCTGCCATTTTCATTTTTTTTTGCAGAGATTTTTGTACATTACATGGAATGAGCAACATTCTAAGACCTCAGAAACAAGTGCAAGTCCATCATAATACATGTTAAATTAGTCAAGAATTTTTGTTGCCTTTGCATCTTCATCACTGTAGCAAATGATATAAAACTGCTGGAGATTTATCACTGATCATGAGAATCTCTTATGATTTAAACTTAACAATGAGAGAAACTCTGTTTTTTTAACCCTCAGATGAGAATCGTATGCAAGGATGTGACTGCAGAAACCCTCTACGACGTCTTGCATGACACAAGCTACCGGAAAAAATGGGACACCAACATGATTGACACTTTTGACATTGGAAGATTGACGGTTAATGCAGATGTGGGATATTATTCATGTAAGTTGTTTATTTGCATCTTTATTATCTGTAATGAGCTGTTATGAAATGTCTTTAGAACAGTCGACCATCTCATATCATACTTATAGATAAAAAAAACAACAACTGTGTTTTAGGCAAAACGTTTACCGGTACTTGTTTGACTGATAAATGATTCAATTCATGTGACTCAGTCAAACATGCTACATTTATAATGAATTTCATTAGTTTTTTTAATCACTTAAAGATTAAATTACTTTGATTTTAATAACTATTGCTCATGAAAACCTCGGGTTACATGCTCAAGTTCAGGTTTGCTAGCAGTTAGATGATTGTGGGAAAGTGTTTCCCCATGCAAGCTTCAAGTCTGGCGTACATTCATTTTGGTGGATTTGTGTCCTTTGGCGACTCCTATAGGTGATGTTGTGAAGCAGCAAGTTAATGTTTAATCACTCTCGCAATGCACAGTAAAAACCAACAAGCCATCAATTATAAAAATTGCAGTAATACACTGTCAGTGTGCTTAGTCTTTTTTAATTAACCTTTAGATTAACTTCCTCTACCGCAATTCCATCATCGCTTCTTATAATAATGTTTAGTAAATTCATGATATCCACTGATGATTTGCTCTTGTGAGCAGAATGTTGTAAGAGCGTATCGTTTCTCTTTGTAAACTTTTTTCAATGTTATATTGTCAGGTTTTAGAAGTATCTTCTCACTCTCTCTGATATGTAACCTTATGGAAACAAGGCAGGACACTGGGTGGGATGTTCTGCATCCGCACGCTCATCTATCAGTTATTTGGGAAGAGGCGATGTTGCAGAGGCGAGTCAACCAAAATAGTGGAACAAAATGAACAAAATTTGTGGAACCAACAGACCAGCTCTATTCCCTCTTAGTGGTCCTGGAGGGCTCGTGGGAATTTGCCAAACCAGTACACATGTGTTTTGAGGATCTGTATCACTTGTGGGGGGTGCTCTGGGATTATGGGGTTCGGGGTCCCCAACTAAGGGCTGTGCAGTCCTTGTAATAACCAGATCAGGAGCTTATCAATGGTGAATTGGTCAATGTACTGGTCCATTGTGGTGAAGAAGGGGCTGAGCTTTAAGGCAATGCCTTTGATTTTCTAGTCAATCTATGTCCCCACCCTTTTGTATGTCTATGAGTCCTGTATCAGCGATGAGATCCCAGATAAAGCTGGCTGAAATGAACTGGGTTGCTGAGTGCAGAGGAGAACCACTGCTCCTCCACATCAAGAGAGGTGGCAGGGACAGCTAGGGCATCTGTTTCGAATGCCTCACAGGCACAACTTTGACTCAAAATGCACCAAATTAAAGCACTGCACCTAAAAATTTAACCCATCTTCTTGTTTTTTTTTCTTTTTCTTTTTCTTTTTCTGATTGACACAAAAGTTTGTGACTGTGGTTTGTTTTGAGTGAGCGTATGAAAGTGAGAGCATACTGAACAGAAAACTAAAATTTTTCAGATTTTACGCTCAACATTGATTTTTGCGTACTCAAAATAAGTTTTTTATTCACAAAACACAGTTTGTGAAATATCTTTATTTATTCATTTTCCAACCCGCTTATTCCCTTTTTGGGGTCACAGGGGTCTCCAGCGCACATTGGGCGAGAGGCGGGGGTACACCCTGGATAGGTCACCAGTCCATCACAGGGAACATTCACTCACACATTCACACCTAAGGGGAATTTAGATTATTCAGTTAACCTAACCGCATGTTTTTTGGGTTTGTGGGGGAAACCGGAGTAAACCCTGCAAACTCCTTCCAGGAAGGTCATTAGCGAGCCTCGAACCGACAACCTCTAACTGGAAGGCTGTTTCATAGTTTTGTGTTAAGAATTGTGGCATTGTTGTAATCCCATAGACCACCTGAGGAGGTGCCAGAGGTGCTGGAGCACGTTTTTTATTTTTGTGTTTTTTAAATGGGATGGTCCGTGTCTTGTGCTTACTCCTTGTACATTTTTCTATACAGGGAAATGTCCCAGTCCACTGAAGAACAGAGACTTTGTCACCATGAGGTCGTGGCTTCCTCTTGGAAACGATTATCTGATCATTAACTACTCGGTCAAACACCCGGTATGTATGCGTGTGCGTGCGTGTGCGTTCTGTCTGCTCGTTGTGGTTTGGTTTGCAGACATCTTCACAAAGGCACCAGTGCAGTCTGACAGAGTTTGTCATCAGCAGTATGTAGGTCAGTCTTCCAGGTCTCCTGAAACAAACGAGGCCTGATCAGAGACACAGGGCTGACGGACGGATCAAATACAGCGCGAGTGATCCAATCCCCCTGCTGCAATGAATAGTAATATGTCCAGTGGCAACAGGCTTGTCCTATTCATCAGCTCTAGGAAATCGATAGACAAAACAGTCATTTGCTGTTTTACTGAATACCCTGCTCTTTAAAATAGTGCAGCACAGTGGAGTTTAATGCTCTCCTTGTTTTTGAGTTGCTTCCAGTGTTCCCCCACACTCCAAAAACTTGGTTCATTGTTGACTGTCCACTGGACAGAGTGGAATTTGCCTTGGATTGCTGATCTCTCAGGGTGCACATATGGACGTCACCCAATTTGCAGCACCAGCAGATCCCTGTGATCATATTCAGGATTGATCGGGGAGTATGAAAGATGAGGGACAGTTCTGATAGATGAACTGGAGAACTGGACCTGCTTTCCTTGAAATTCCTTCCATGTGTTCCTCCTGGTGACGTGTGTTCACACTTTGGTTGACTTCTCTTTGCCTTTTGGCGTGGTTCTTCTGGGAAGGCAGCAATCAAGTGTGCACACTTACCAGAAGAGCAGAGCTATTGATTGAAGCTCAAAGAAACAGCTTTTTTGAAGGAACCCAGCTGTTGTCGATGGCAGTGTAGCATTATGGGAACAAAACTGTACCAGCATCATTAGAAATGTTGACAATGTTACAAAAGTGAGTACTTCTTCTTCTACTTTCGGCTGTTCCCAGTTTAGGGTCGCCACAGCGAATCATCCATTTCCACCTAATTCTGCCCTCAGTGTCCATTTCTGCAAATATTTGTTTCATAGAACTACACATTACCATAATGACTCTGACAGAACGAAAAGTAGTTTGTGTTGCAGTGCACATTTATTGTTCTCTCCAAATAACCAGAAATGCAGCCAACAATATCTGAACAACAAAAGTGAGTGGAAATGTACAAATTGAGCACAATTAGCCATTTTCCTTTCCCTGTGTCATGGGACTCCTTTGTGTTACACTGTCTCAGGTGTCACCAGATAGCAGGTGATTTAAATTTTGGAATAAAAGCTCTTCCTACCTGGCCACTGAGAGTTTAACATGGCACAGCATTGCAAACATCTCATGGCGGAGACCTGAAAAAGCACATTTTTGCTTTACTTAAAGAAGAATGTCCACTCTCTGAAACTGTGCTACAGACCATCCAGCACTTTAAAGGGTTCTTCTCAGATCAGGCCTCACCATGATTGGCCAAAGAAGCTGAGAGAAGTCCAAAGATTGCCTTTGATAAACAGACGAATGAGTGTTTCCAGCATTGCTGCAGAGACTGAAGGGATGGGAGGTCACATGTCAGTGCTCAGACCGTATGCCGCACACTGCGTCACATTTCTCTGCATGGTTGTCGTCCTAGAAGAAAGCTTCATCTAAAGATGATGCAGAGGAAGCTCGCAAACAATGTGAGTTAGCTCTAAAAATGCCCTTCTCACATGGTCCACCAGAGGGCAATTTGAGATCATGGGGTAAAAAGCACATATCAGACTTAAGACAATATCATTACAAGAGGGGGTGGAGCTTAGGGATGTTGATAATTCTGAATGTAAACAACAGCTGTCTTCCCTGCTGCCATTTTCTGGCGCTAGATTTTCCGGAGGGTAAAAGCGTGCAAAAGCTAAGATATGGAGTGAGAGCATCTTGTTATCTTGTTCTCACTGGAGAGTCGTTTTGTCATCCGTTGCATGACCGACAGTCTTTCTCAACAGCTTTGTCCACCGCAATCTCAATCCAGCCGGCGTCTTAGTGGGGTTTTGAGCACGGACTGCCA
>SRMA01026025.1:2862-514512 GCA_007224835.1 Danionella cerebrum | reverse complement strand
AAACCTGAATCAAATCCAGTCAGATATGAGTTCAATCTAAAAGAAACACTGGTAAACAACGCAGCTATGGAATGGAGTGATAAAGCCCTTATCTTCGGACGACCGGTGAGCACTAGAGGGCAGCAGAGAGCAGGCGTCTGTTCAATTTAACGTCCTCCCGCTGTGGTGTTTGTTTCCTTCGGATCCTTCATGCTATTCCCTGGAGTCAGATGGTTCATCACAACCAGTGTCAGGAGTAAATAATGCAGAAGGCAGGAGCACATGAGGGCGTCAGTGTTCCCATCACTCGGACACGTAGACAGGTTCTAAAACAATCACTTCTTCTTAGAATTGCACACTTGAGACATACGAACCGCCCGAATCAAAGAGGGGCGGGGCTCAGAGACAATAGCTCATGATTGAGGGGACGGATGTTGCGCCTGAAAAAGCACACAAGCCCTTTAAGTGTACTTATTTAAAATATATTTGGTAATAAAAAAAAATTAACTCTACTGAATAACAACTAAATGGTTGAATAAACAAATTGCAGTCAATCATAGTTTCAGATGAAATGACAGCTATTACTGTGAATAAAGTTTTCAATGTCCCCGAATCTTTCTTTTTTTTTGTCACAAATGTGGTTTGAAAATTATTAATTTTAGGGCTTTTATTTACTCAAACGTTTTACTGTAGCTTTACGTTATATAGTGACTATATCTGCATTTAGCATACGAACATATAAATCCATATAAAAAAATGGCATGTTACTTTCATACAAGGTGGGTAAAAGATAACTCATGCTTTTGAGCTCACAATCATATTTTCAGTAATAAATAATACATAAGTGACCTACCATGTAATATATATATATCCATATCAGTCCAGATTCACTCTCTCAGTTTAAATTAAAAACGCATCTCTTCAACTAAGCTTTTGATAAATGTGTTGATGTAAAATCTATAAACAATGGTTTTAAAATGCCAAATCTACAGAATAAAGTGGTACACATGTAGATGAAGGGGATAGCCTTATGTTTATCTAGTTTGATTCCTCATGTGACGACTGCCACCTGGCACACCTATACATTCTGGGTGGGGGAGCATGAAGCTACTCATATTAACTAGAATATAGTGTGGCTTCATCCTCCTGAACAGATTTTGTTACCCTGTAATATGTACCGCACATGTGCACACAAATATTCATTTCCTTCAAAGTTTATGTTAAAAATATGCCTTTTTTTCTCTTCTTTATTAGTTGGCCTCAAGCTCTGCATCGGTGACAGCAAAGGTTTGCACTGTTTAAAGGTGTTTTAAATGAACACTCTCTAAAAACAGTCCATTTATCCATTTTTGTAAAATTTTGGGTTAGTAATACTGTTTAAACATTCATGGATTGTACATATTTCAAACATGGCTCTATTATAATACATTGTTAGTGCTTTAGCGGCAAACAAACTTTTACAGGGTAGCAAAACACCAGGTCCTACACATCTAAAACAAATACCTTGTGTGAGTTATTTAAAAAAAAAATTCCATTTTATTGTAATTGACATAAAACACAATCAGAAATCAGTTAAATCACGTTTCAATATGGCCTATGTCCCATAAACATGTTCAAACTAGAACAAATCCTCTTGCTGTGAAGCACCATCTGTATAAAAGCGCTATATAAATACACTTGATTTGACCGTAACATTTTAACCAATCAAGTACATAATAATTTATTTAAATAGCATTTAAGTTATATTTACTATTGCCTAAACAGGCACCTACTTCCATACATTAACCTTTATACAGTTAATTTGGTTTAAAAGTACTTGTGAAATCAGTAATTGCACAAACAGAAATTGTCCAAACGCAGATAATAACCAGATAGAAAGGCAAAAGAATGGGTGGGAAAACTACAATCAATTTTGGGGCAAGAAAGCAGATCACAAGGGGAAAATAATTTTACAATATCCGTGGTTATTCTTCATTTTACGACTTGAACACTTTTTCTCCTACAGTTGAGAAATGATGGGATTACTTTTTTTTCTCAAAATAAACTAGGGGTGTAATAATAATAATAATAATAATAATAATAATAATAATAATAATAATAATAATATCACATGTAACAGACACATTTTATCTATTATAAAATATTCAGAGTACACATCATGGAATCACTGGGATAAATCATCTAGTAAAATGAACTGAATTGTATTTATTTCATTGTTTTATGCATATGCTTCACAGAAAGGTGATGGTGCTTCTGGTCATTTCTGAGAAATGGTCTGTGTTTTATACAATACTCACTTGGAAAAAATGACTCCCCATTCTAAAATGACAACAAAATATCAAACAATCAACACGGGTAACAGTAATGATATCAATTCAGTATCATTAAGTTAACAGCATCATGGGAACTAATGTGTTTCAGATCGCGAGTACTATATAAAATGTATTCAATTATCTTACTCCAATGCACCTGAGCTAGAGCCTACCATTGCACTCAACAGCTTCTGAATGCAGGTCACTGGGAGGAACTTGCAGCAGGTTTCCTTACATGTCAGTGTCTGCTCCTTGCAGTAAGTGTTTATTCCTGCAGTTGTGACTTTCATGTCTAAAGCCAGATGTGGTGCTATCTTTAGGAAACCACTTATGCCAGCCTTAAAATGTCTGAGAAAAACATCCACGAAAGAATGATGTGGCTTGAGTGCAGGGCTGCACATCTGATTCTGCATCACCATGGCAACAGTGACTTCATCCTGGGTAATGCTGCAAGAAAACTACTGACTCTCTGTTTACTGCGACAACTTATTTTTCCATCAGAGCACATTTCCTATTTCCCTCCCACATATCTGTTTTAAAGCATTGTTTAAATATACAAAAGTGTTCATGAAACATGAGCACATTTCCATGAAGCTCTTTAACGACAGTCCCCTTGATTCAAAAGCTTCAATGTAAACTACAGAGCGTGAGGTGTTTTTGTGACCCATAAAATGAATGAGAGATAATCTCTAATAACAAAGTTCTGTCCACTTCTGATCACCACAGAGGAACTCGAGAGGTCCTGCATCACACTGGCTACACAACGCAAGAATTAACCATTGCAGTTTTCTCAAGAAACAGTGATCCAGGTGTCAGGAGAACTCAAAGTCTTAAACATCTCGGGTTGTGTTCACACACGAAGTACATTTATCAATACAATCATGGTTTTGTAGCACAGTGAGCTGTTTCTTTAATTAACCAAACACAGAACATTAAACACCACCAGATGATCAAACCGTGTAACTGCATGAGTTACCTGGATTGACTCACTGATGGAACGTTTTTTTTGGGGGGGTGAGCTGTCCTGAACAAGGTGATTGTCTTTTCTTCAGCATGTCCCTGTGTAAACGCTAAAAGCAGATGATAAAACTGTGCTCAATGATCCAGAGCAAAGCAGCCTTGTCATTCAGCTGTTGTTTACCATCTTCTAAAAGGGTTGGGAAGCTCAACCATCCCAAAAGCATTGACAAAACATAAGTGCTTTTTACAAATATTTTCCTGATTATTTTCCTGTTTTCTTTCACATTCCTCAAAACCCAAGCTACAGACTCACACACTAAAGCCTGAAGACTGGACATTTTGGCAGATAAAACGAAAACTAAAAATGTTTGAATCGCATGATCCAACATTGCATTCTCAAGAGAAAAAAAACTTTTTTGTAACTGCACCAAAGTCCCTTGATTGGTCCCTCAAGAATTGGTAAAGGTCCTATAACCTCTGCACTCCTCAAGACAACCACAACTTTTAATTTCCCTTTGGCTTTAGTTTGCACTGTTTTTTTTTTGTGAATAAATGTCAAAGAATTAACATTTATTCACAAAAAGGAGTTCCTTAGTGGATCATGAGAGTCATTAAATGTCTTCGTTTTCATTTTGTCAATCCAAAAATGATTTTAAAATTTTAAAATCATTTTTCCCTGAAAAGTCCGATGCAGCTTCCTCTGTATCAGCACTCACTCTCTCACCCATCCATCCATCCATCCATCTATCCATCCATCTATCCATCCATCAAGGGTGAGTGTTGTGTGTGTACAGTGCAAGATCTCCTCCTGGGAGTCTTTTAGTTCAGACGAACACATGATAAATAAAAATAACCATTACTCCACCTTCTCCTCCACCTTTTCCTCTCTGCTCCAAAGCCGATGACAGGCCACCTCCATCATCTCCACACCTCCAGTGATTGGCTGCTGAAACAGGAAAAATATTGCCACCAGCAAGAAATAGAACCGTACCGTTGTCCAGAGCCAGAGACTGAGGCAAGAGAGAAAGCAGAACACGCTCCAATAAAGCAGAGAGGCAGCCTGAAGCATCCAGACACGGCCTTCTGCTTCCAGCTCCGACTTAACCCGCTGACAGTCAGGCGCCTGTTGAAATCCCATTTGGGTCCGGTTCTGGCTCATATCGGGGTGGAATCCTGGTGGTCGGGAACAGTAAAACTCCTGAAGACGCTGCTCCTTCTGCTTCCATAAATCCTGGAGCCAGATCTGCAGCCCAGCTGAATCCTCCGGAACAGAAGCAACAGGGAACCGCTGGAGGTGGAAGTGTATCTCCTCTGGAAACTGACCTGCCAGCAAGTGGCCCTCTGTCTGAGGGATGAGTTGTGGGTACGCCACTGTGATGTCATGTAACGCGTCCAGATTGCCACCTGACTCAGACAAACACAGAGGATGTTACTCTGAGACGAACAGCAGTGAGTGCTGAAATGTGCTAGAGCTCCAACCTTGGCGCAGAGTCTCCAGCATGAAGGTGAACCCAGTGGTTCGAGGGTGAAGAACAAACTCATATTTGGGAAGAGAGTGTTTCTCAGCAAACTCGTCACTCCTGGAGCGCGTGTGTTCTGAGGAAATCATCAAGACATGTCAGTTATATAGTCACACAAAAAAATGTGCTAATTCCAGTTAGCAATACATTTGCTTCTCCTTTCTTTGGATTGGCCAGTTTGTAAGATAGGGTTGGGCGATGTCAAGTAATTTTGGCATTGATAAAGTCCAAAGTGAAACATGAAAGTTTATGAAAATATGAAAGAGGTAGAGGCAAATGTCTCCAACTTAAAAATGTTAATTAACATTAACGAGAGCATTGCTGCCTAATAAATGGTAACGCATCAATATTAGCCGTTACACCAACCAACCCAGCATTACACAAAACACCTAACAATGTCAAGGAAACACTATTAGAAAACCCCTACAATATTTGCATGACATAGATCCAAACTTTGTCCATCAACTCCATCTCACACAAACAGCACGAAGGTTCATTATGCAGCACTCCCAAAATACACCGGCATCTCATCACTGAACTGTATGAAGCATGGTGTTATTTCCAGGCAGGTACAATTGGTTCATTGGTTTGAGAAGAGACTTACACAGAACTCTTCGGTGCACTTATGACTTTTTTTATGTCCCTTTCCAGCCTAGCACAATAAAAGTGGCACAATAAAAACTCTTCATCCCATTCTATTTCTACGTCCGGCCATTATATACTACATTGCCCATAATTCCTAAACTACAAGTCCCAAAACAGAAAACAAACAAACTCCCAGCAAACCCCATTCCTGCAACATCGTTCCCAAGCAGCATTATTATGCCAACAGTGCATTCCCGAACAGATGTACATATAATGCTGACAGATCATTCATAACAGTGTGGGGTTTTTTTTGTGAGTCAGTTGCTGCTCAGCATCACCATGTCCATTGGATTTTGCAGATGGCATCGTCCATCGATCCAAACTTACTGTAGAATGGTGTCCTTGAAATCTTTTAAAATAGGTTCAAGAAGTCAACTGCACAATGGCCTTTTCAATATTTAAAATGTGTCAAAATGCAAACTTTAATGCTGGAAAACAATTTAATTATGGCCAAAATAACCATGATTATCATCCCAACAGCTCTACAAGGTGTGTAAGGGATTTCTGCAATTGTAAGCACTATATAATTTATATTATTATTATTAGTAGTATATCATTTTAAAGGTATTATACATCACCGGTGAGATTTTCCTAAATATTTATTCTCCTCACCAGTTGTGATTTGTGTTATCATAAAAATGTTTAGTGTAAAAAAAAAAATAAGCCTCATTTTTAACCTAAAAGTTTTACACTGCTATTTTTTTGAAGACGCCTCACCAGTGAGGTCTGTTCCCTCTGGGAAGAGAAGGATCTGAACCGGTTCTCTGATGTGACAGAAGAATTTAAGTATATTAGACAAGTGAGAGCGGTCAACCATCCAGCGGCGGCTCAGGAACAGGTAACAGCCCACCTGCATGGCCCAGCCTGCACAGAAAACAACATGTAGTGAATAGAAACAACCAAGGAAGTAAACCAGTAACTCTTGGATCGATCCATTGCTGCTGGTTTTGTTCAAAGATCTCCTGATGGTACTTTTTAAGAATATCAAACTCACCAAAGCCAGGGACGCTTTTCAGTGCACTCTTCAGGCAGATCTTAAGCAGGGTTAGTTCACTCCTGCGCATCAAGCAGCTCCAAAGAAACATCCAGTCTAGACGTGTGCGGTGGTTCATTAGGATCAGACTGCTCTCGTTAGGCTCAAACCAATCACCCCATACACGCACTCGCACGCCCAGCAATAGCTCCAGCAGTGCCTGCACACATGAGGAAACACAGCTAATCACAACTCCTGACTTCCTTCACAATGAATGGGTGTGTAAACAAGACTGGTATGTTTCTTCAGATATGCTAATAGCTCAGGCTTTTTGATCTACCATAAAACAGCCAAACAGGAACTCTAAAGACCATTTTATACTATGTGTGTAGCCTGCTTGCAATATGGACGTTGTGAAAGAACGGTCATATCGATCAATAACTCGGAGATCTGTATGATCAATGCACTTCTTTGATCAATAGCCGAGGGATTTTGTCCATGTTGGTATTTGTTTAGCTCAGGCTGAAATTTCCAATACAGTCACTTGAGAAACACTCTGCTACCAAACCGACCAAATACAAACCTTACAGCCCACGTCTCTGTGATGCAAAGTAAACATTTTATAGAGATACACGTCACGTTGTTGCATAAGGGTCTGCATATATAGCTTAGGCCATGAATAGGCTTGAGAGAGAAATATAAAAACGTGTTAAACCTAAAGAACAGGGTAAACAACCTAAGAGAAACTGAATACATCTTCAGGTGTCAGAGAGTCTAATAGTAAACTAACACTGGTACAACAATGTACCGGAGGAAGAGTGAGCCAGGCAGCCAGCATGCGGTGAGTGATCCAGCGGTACATCCTAGGAGCAATGACCATGAGCGGGAGAACCGGAGCCAGCATGAACACACAGCCCATCAGTGAGCTGAGGAACAGCGCAAAGAAGAAGAGAGGACCTCGCAAAGACAGCATCTGAAATACATGAAAGTGAATGAATGAGAAATGCTTTTCTCACAAAAGGTGTGAGCAAATACTGTCTAAATGAACAACAAATAATATTTAAACGTTCGTTTGGACAGCTGGCTAATGATAAATGTGAATTTGCATGACGGTCAGTACACTGCGAACAAATATGGAATCATTTAAATAAACATTATTTAGTTGTATCACTTTGACAAATAAATTAAGTCTGTGAACAAGAAATTGCATAATGGTTAAGCAAAACATGTCCAATACAACTAGAAACATTACTTATTGCCTGTAAAAAAAAAAAAATAAAAAAGTAAACAGTTTGCTGAAGGTTCCTGTGTAATCCAATTTTACAGTATAATCCTGTTAAATGTCTGAGTGTTTAACTCACTTTGGCGCAGGTTTCCGTTAGCGGGTGAAAACGATGGCGTTGTCACGCTCCTGTAAACTCTGGTTAAATTCTCACTCTGTCACAAACATCCAAAAATCGCTTCAAACTCCCACACTTCTTCAGGAAGTACCATGTTTACGCCAGCCGCCATTACTTCCGCATCTGTGCTGCTGATCTTTCAACTTCCGGCAAACTGACCAATCACAAAGAGCTTCTGACTCAGGGCGACTAATGCATAGAGACGGAGCACATCAAGTGTGGTTAAGTACAGTTCAGCGCATTCTCGTGTTCAAAAACCGTTCAAGGTAGTCTCGTTGTAAACAAAAAAACTTTAAGAAGAGCATAATGTTTCAGATTATAAATTTTAATCCAATCTTTTTAAAATACGAAAGATTTATAAACACTATTGCATTAATATCATGTAAAGTTTGTACAAACTAGATTTAAACAGGTTTACAAGTTTTGTTACTCAAGAAAAACATGCGTGGTCCTTTTTTTCTGACGGCATCTGTGGTGTTTGTACATTTTGATTATTCTGCCAGTGAATATGATCAGAGGAAGAGCTGGGGATTCAGTGACAGCTGCTGAGCTGCTTGTGTAACACCACTTATCTCTCTTTCACACTCAGTGGATTTTAGGACGGTAAAAAAAAACACAAGAGCTTAGCAAATAAAGCCCTACTGACTTAACACATCAGACATCACCTCATCAGCGCCTCTTTTTGCCATGTGACAGTGGGTTTTCCACGAGGGTGATGAAGGTCATAGGTTTTGTCAGTCTGAGGCACACAGTCGGTTTTATTGATTCAGTTTTGGTTCAAAATAATTCTCGCTGGGTTCCAAAAGTGCTCAATTTATAAAAGTATGTACAGTTGGCAAATTTCTGAGTTCTTGGCCACTTTTCAGAAAATATGAACACAATAATTTCCACTGATATTTTGTTGTTGGGCGAAGCGCAGAGGCGGCTCACTGGTGTTTTAGAGATGTATAAGCTTCAACGCATCAACAAATTTGGTCAAAACTGATGGAAGATGAATGCAGAATGTTATCAATGGATACTGGAGGAAAATGTACACTCAGCAGCCCAGATGCTGTACAGGGGACATTACAATCCCAATGCTGTCCAATCTCTTGGACTATCAACCTTCCAGCCTCACCAGAACATGGATTAATCAGATGCCTAATAAGTTCATGGTTTGTTTTATAATGGATAGAGTGGTCAGTGAGTTAAATGTTTGTCAGCTTATGCAAATGGTGAAAACATCATTCGTCAAAATACTCAGCTCAAAAAGTTAAAAAGTTTCCCATTTGAAATGCACAAATAACAAACTAATAGTAAAATAACAAATACAGCATTAATTAACACATGTAAAAATTAATTAACACAAAAAACACATGGAAGCTCTGTTCTCACAAATATTTGAGCAAATAAATCAGTTCAGACTGCCAAATTTCACACTAAAAGACTGTTAGAGGCAGCATCCAGTCGTTGCTGAATTCACACTACACGATAAATCTGACTTTTTCTGTGTTCTCACGATCAAACACTCATAAGAAATGTTTTGAAAACAGTAGGATCACGTGTGCAAAGACTGGGTTTATTATAAAAATTTTGTGCACAAGTTTTTAATTTATTATTGGGTCAAAATAGACCCACTGTTATCAATGAAACCACTGTTTATATATGCCATCTATGTTTTTGTAACTCGGCAACTTCACGTGTATGTGGCACTCTCATTGGCTGCATGTTATTATAGATATTTCCAGTCAGAACATATTTCTCACTGCACGATTGGGACTTGCTGACAGCTCCAGATATTTAGCATGCTGAATATCTCACGATCAGCCTGCGACTGCCCTGTCACTCACCCAGAGTGAGTCTTTGGTACTTCACACTGTGCAATTGTCACACACGTGTGTAAATTCCGATCTGCCTGCGATTCTGACCAGTCGCATGCAATTGTCTGTGACTCAAAATCGTAGAGTCCAAAACTCCTTTAAGTCTTCAGTTGTTTTTTTAAAGCTAATCTTCAGTTAAATGGAGATGAAATACATGTGTTCTTCCAAACACTGGCTTGCTCCTTGCTACCCACTCTTTTTTTTTCAGAAAATAAGGCTCTGATAGTTGGTAGTACAGTTGTTTTGTAGATGTATCTGGTACTGATTTCAGGACCTGTCTAACTAACTGAGGCTTTGTCTTCGTTCAACTGATCAAACATTACAAGCATTATCAAGAGTGAAGATGGATCACTACAGAGGGTGGTTCACTATCTGTATGATACATGTATCTGAAACATAGTTCACGTCGTCTTTAATCAATGTTTTAATCAAACTAAAACAGTCTTGAAACGTTTGCTGTATCTTTATTGCTTCAGCTCTTACATGTCAAAAGATCCAGCACTTTTGTGTTGTTCAGAAATCCTCCAACAATTATTGGTTGCAGGAATCGTATACATTTAAGCTAATATAAACACACCATACACTACATTTGCCAGCTTAGGCTAACAATTAAATACTGTCTCAACATTTAATCTGGATTACGAAAGCTTGATTTAAATGAAAATTATAGTTGTGCTCATAAGTTTACACACCCTAGCAAAAGTTTTGATTTCTTGGCCATTTTCAGAAAATAGTATTGGTAACACAAAAAGTTTTCCCCCACTCATAGTTAATGGTTGGGTGAGGGTGAAGACATCAAACTACTGTGTTTACCTTTTTCTAAATCATAATAACCGAAACTTTCCAAATGAACCTGATCAAAAGTACTATATTATAATATTTTGTATCCCCCCCCCCCATTTAACCTCAACTACAGCCTTAAGTCTCTTGAGGTAGTTTTCGATGAGGTTTCTTATCTTCTCTGTCAGTACAAGCCTCAAACTGCTTGTTTAAATTCTTCCTAGTGGTTCAATGAGGATATGAGCAGTTTATACGTTATAACTGTATTTATTGCTTTTTTAAAATTTGATTATGTGCTCAACATTATACACACCCTAGTAGCGAAGGAAGTTAAGGGAATGATTTTTTTTTTTTTATAATTAATTAAACTGTATCATATTAAGACAAAACATTACAGACATTGTGATAGAAATACAGACATTCAGATACAGGAAACCCATCTAGCTTCCCCATCTGCAGCATTTCTCATTGCATTCAGGAATACGCAGGCGCACACGGGCCCAAGGTCAGGCTGACCTGAGTTCACGAAACTTACTCGCCCCCACCGCTCCTGAATGCTGAAGTCAGCATCTTCTTGCAGAAAGCACATGATGTCCTACGTCCCTTTTCTTGTAAAAACTTTGTTAACACCCATTGATCTGAACTGTATAAAAACCCCGAACAAACTGCCAATAAATTCGTGACTGGTTGATGCATGATCTCTGTGTCGTGTTTCTTTCCTTGTCACCTCTGGGATCCTGGAAAACTTCGTCTCGAGACAGAAAGGAACAGAGTCCTTCCATCACAGACATCAAATCTCCTCGTCCTGCCTCTGCATTCTTTCCCTAATAATGCTTACTCTGTAGTTATGGACTTGATCATGAATCTATTGGTAACACCATAAATAGTACATCTATTGTTTTAGATGCAGGGTGAGATCTGATTCATTTATTTGAGTGAAGAATGAGGGCTACAACTGAAGAAGGTGCTGCTGGATGGCTCCATTGTACATGTACATGACATTAGTGTTGTGTAATCACCTCCAACAGACTCATTAACAAAGATTAATCAACATAATGACTGTTTGGCAGTCCATCGGTCACAAACAGCTTGTTCTAACACTGGAGATTACCCAGCGTGGAGTGAAGGATCGAGTACGTTACATAATGATGAGCTGGTAAGAGAGAGGACAGGTTTATAACTCTATAGAACTTCTCGTGGAAACTTTATCACATAGTTATGCTTCACAAGCAAACCAAAGTTCTCGCAAAGAAAACGTTCTAGTGATGTTTATGATGGATGTAAGCCTGTAAGAACCTTCTGAACTGCAAAGAGCAGAGAATTTCCAGCAAGAAGAGGGTGGGAGGGGTGGGAGAGCAGGTTTTGTTTCCAATGGAAAGAATTTTAAGAATGAGACACACCAGATACACTGACCCTTCACACAAACATACAGGATATCAGACCGTCAGGTTATGTGAAGGTCACCTGTTCTTACCTTTGCCCCCTGCCCTTGTGACTGGTTTTTGGATTAATACATTTACATGAATTACAGAGAGTAAAAGATGCTAACTCAGATTTTAACAGAAGATGAATGGCTGTACAAACATGACCCAAGTCTGCCAAGGATGACTTGGTACAGTCATGTATCATAGTTACCTGTGGTAGTTGGGCCACACAAAAGGTTGTTGTCTAGCTTGAGTTGTGCCAGATGCAAGATCTGAGAACGGAGAGTATTCTAGATTCAGCTGCAGCGACAGGAAGAGAACATGTGGTTACTGCATCTACATTCACTGCAAAGGAAGCCACATTCTGAACCTTTCTGTCTCCGGATGAAAACACACATCCTGTTCCTCAGCATAAACACAAACAGAGATGCGTCTACTGATGGGGATAATTCAGTTTAATCAGTCCATTATATTCCTTTAGTTAGAAGAGGAAACGCTATTGTGTAAAGGAAACCATTTATTTACAGTAAAAGAGCAGAAGCACTTAAACAGAGTCAGATATACACCTACACTCACTACTACACCTTTATGGAAAAGGTTCTTCACACAATGTACAAACATACTACTGTGCAAACATATCTGGAAAAAAATCAGAACAGTGTGAATTAGAATCATCATCCCTGCCGTTTTTTAGTTAACGCTCTCACAAAAAGCATTTTCAAAGCGGTAGAATTCACCCGGGTTTATCTGAACCCCGTTTCTTTAAACATTCACACAGGACACACTGTAAATCAACTGACATTTAACATAATACACGGTTGAACCCAGGGTAATGTTCTTATTTGCATAACAGTGGGGTCAGAGATGTTGATTGCATGAACGCAACGCATTCATTTTTATATAATGGAAGCTTTAATCATCCCATTATAATTTATTCTTTGCTATCTCCAACTTCTATGTTCGTTTGACTGATTGTAAAGGTCAGCATTAGACTCTCTTCTATTATTCATATTCACTGTTAATTATCTTGCCTGTTAACATGCAGAAGCCATTTACTGAGCACACAGCATAGGTCGGCGAGGCAGAAACCACATTTTAAAAAAATCCAGCTGCAATTCCTTACATCAGAACTCCAAAATGGAAGGGACTGTAACTGCAGTGCAAAAACTCACCACTTGAGGCCAATGTTAAAAGACAGCAGATTTCATAGACATCCCAAGAGTTTTGCATAATAAAGGGAATGGTACTTTATGAAAATCCAGAGCTGAGTGAATGGTCTAAGGTGTTGGTTACATCGTCAAACTTCCACCCACATCAAAATGTTTTGTGCTTTCTGTACACTGTTCTTGCTCGCCATAAAAAGCTTTAAACATTAAAAATGAATAATGTAGGTACAGGTTGTTTGACGATGGCACTCCCCAGGACAAACAGTAAACCTAAAACAAGATATTTTTATTGAAACATGAGTTAACTTTGTGTTTTCTGCACAATTCATTTATTTACCTGTGTATATATAGCAATGACTACCACACTTTTCCTTTTGCAGGCACACTGTACCTGATACAATTAGGCTTTTTTTATATATAATTTTAAAAATAAGGTGAGGGAGTGATATTGAGGGTTTTCTTTTCACTTAACAGCCGCTTCCAGGCCATGCCTCAAGTATGCAACAATGACGCCCAGTCCAAGATTGTGGCATCCAAGATGTGTCCCAACAATCAGCAGCTATCTCCTTATTAAACTGCACTCTTTCGGCAGAACAATAGTAGCTTTCACTTAAAAATTCCAGATGTGAATCACACAACTACCGAGGGCTAAAAGCAGGGTTTATAACAGCAATAACCCGGCACAGTAGGAAAAGGGCCAAAGCAAGTTTTGGTCCTTGTGAGGAAAAATGTCCCCACAAGGTTAAGCCAAGGGATTAGCATCCTTACGGGGACATTTGGTCACACTCTAAGCCCTCCAGTCCTCTCATGAATCAAACACCCAATGTGGTTCGAGTGAGTCTGTGAATGTGTCGACCCCTGAGAGTCCTGTGTATGGCCTTTTTACACCTCCTCCTCTTCCGCTACTTTTTCTTCATCTGCCTCCTCCACCACCACCTGTCTGACAGACAGCTCTTCCGGTGGCCATCTTAGTTCCCCACTTTCCACTTCACCTTCTGTCTCCTCCACCACGATGGATGGGAGTCGCTCTTTTAGCTTGCAGGAATCAGAGGGGTCAGGGAAGATCTGCAAAGATGAATTCATAAAAGGTCACTCAAAGGATCACACTTACCACGCTTACATGATCTAATACCCCAACAAACACAGATCCCATCAATGATCGAGTTTCAAAGGTTTTTGAAAAATAAGATTCTAAATGACCTTATTCATTTTTAAGAGTGGAATAACTGGTCAGAGATATTCCAGACAAGACATTGATCTTATCATGAAAACTGCCCTCAAAGTTCAGATGACCTACTCCCATTATCAAATCAATGTTTAAGTTCTCAGTTAGTATAGGATTTGATGTGATTGATAACAGAATTCTAATAGATTGGCAGAAAGTTAAAATATTACTGGTGTTTCTGGTTATTTACCCGATTCAACTTACTTCATAAGTATTATCAGTAAAATTTGAGTAACGATGCTGTGTAAAGGTTTGAGATGGGGTACAACAAGGCTCAGTTCTTGGACCTATGCTTTTCAAACAAAAAATGCTACTGCTACTGAAACAATCCCTAAGTTATTGAAAATAAAAAACTTATCCTAATATGTTCTATTATGTGCCAAAATGATAATATTGTTTTAAAAAACTTTTTGTTTTCATTTTAATCATTGTGGATAAAATACTTCACAAAATTGTAATATCAAGACAAAGTAAACTCCCAATAAAGTGACTAGTGAGCTAATAAAAATAATTAATTTTGAGGAAGACTGCTGACTTGACAGGTGTGCAGAAGACCATCAACATCCTCCGTAAGGAGAAAAAAATCTCAAAAGGCAATTGCAAAAGAAGGTAAATGCCTGAAGTGTTTTAAGTGAAATAACGAGTGTTAAGAGTAAGGGAAGGATTGAGAGGATTATAAAGCAAGGGTGATTCAGAAATCAGTTTGATCAAAATCTCACTTTGTGTGTAGAAACTAATAACATGAAAGTTTAACGTCTTGAAAAAAATCTACAGAAATGATTGCGCTTTTAAGAAATTCTTAAACTTCATCAATTTGTTAGTATATGGCATTCTGTGTTTTCCATAGATAAATGTAATTTTTTAACACTGAATGCAGAGCAGGAATTTTTTTGATTCATAAGAATGCACTGATTATCACACCCCTCTGAATTGCAACTCTTCCTTAAAGGCCGAAGAACTTTTACAGGCTCAAAAGATCAGGGAAAATTCCAGAATTCATATTTACATTAAGAACAAATTAATGATTAAAACAAGTCATCAGTAAAAGAATAGGTTCAATTCTTGAAGAGCATATTTCTAAACTTTGGTTTTTGCCGCTGAAAAAAAAAGTGTTTACAGCAAGTGGTAGACAGAAAATGATGGAGATTTTGTTGTTGGGTTAACTGCTTCTTTAAACCATGTTTATCTTCCCAGAGTATCGTCCAGAGGCCTGAGCTGTGATGGAGCAAGAGTATTTTTAGCTCTCCATCGTTCAGTGACATCGATGGAAACCAATAACACACTCTGGGCAACCGGCCAGTGGAAACACACTCAGAGACAGAGAACGATGAGAAGGAAAGCAGATGAAGAGAGGATATTCTATAATAGGAACTGAACCGTGAGACCCTCTCCTGACCCTCTGTCTATAAACAACAGCAGAGCCTGAGACTGGAAATCCACTGCTATAATGTCACTCAAAGCACCGGCACCGGAAGACCAACACTAGATACAACACTAAATTCCGGGCATGACTGACTGCTTTCCACAGCTGCACCACGAGGACATATATAAAGACCACATACTGTACAGCAGCATTTGGTAGCCCACACCAACGTTAATTAAATTAATACAACCTGATACATCAGTGATGTTGATATGTTGTAAAACGACTGACATTTAGATGTATTGATATATTACATCACACAAAAATTTTTAACTTTGAGACAACTGCAAAAAAAAAAACAGGAAAATTTCAAATCGGCATGTGTTAAAAAGACTCATACAAGTAAGACTGGGTCTCGGAGCACATGCTTGATAATTCATCTACATCAATTCTTTATATACGCATCTTGTGCTCAATGGCTTTTTGATACATACCATCGGGTGACAAAGTACTTTGAGAAAATGTTGAGTAGAGATCAGAGAAAAGCAAGTAAAGGGATCTCTTTTCATTGTAATCACAATTATGTTCTTTATTATAGTCTATTATCATAGTCAGTCATGCAAAAGGGACATATTTTTGCACTTCATTAGCACTTTATCACTTGTAACTGACATATACAGTGAGAGTAAATATTAGCGTGTTACCTGGAAGGTCAGCCTTCTCATGTTGTCCATTGGTGCGTTGCTGATCATCACCTTGGCCATTACGCAACACACTCTGAGCCTGGAGACAAACCCACATAGACACTATGATCATAAAGGCATCAATAGAAGTAGGGCCCGTGATGTGTGGCCTCACATCATAGATGTGTGTTGCAGGCTTCTATAAAACATCTTCAGCATGGCCTTTTTAATCACATTTATCATCTCCTGATATTAGATGGCTTTTGATGCAAAAAGAAATGCCTTGAAACAAAAGGTAGATCTGCACTAAAACATACTTTGGTTCTGTTGTGTTTGAGATAAGATCACAATGTGCTTTTGACTGATTTTGTTTTTCATCTGTTCAAGAGCTTGTGATCAGATCCGGGTTCTGTCTGAGGTCCGTTCGGGGTTCTGTTTCAGATCAGGGATTTTGTTTGAGATCAAAGTGCATTTTTGATTACATTACATTTATGCATTTAGCTGAGGCTTTTATTTAAAGCGACTTGCATGTAAACACATTTTTGTCAGTTCTTGCAACTCACAACCTTTGCGTTGTTAGCGTAATGCTCTACCAACTAAGCCACAAGAAAAGATTTGAAAATCAAATACAGGTTCTGTTCCAGATCACGGTTCTGTTTGAGGCTCGATCTGGGTTCTGTTCCAGATAAGACTTGGTTTTTAATCAGATCAAGATCTTTAATCAGATCAGGGTTCTGTCTGAAATTCGAGTGTGTTTTTGATCCGATTAGATTCTGTTTTTGATCAGAACAGTATCTTACATCAAACAGGGTTGCTCTAGTTCAAATGTGGGTTCTGTTTGAGATCAGATAAAAGTTTGTTTTTGATACAATCAGATTTGTTTTGTTAATAGGATCAAGATCTTTGATCAAATCAGAGTTCTGCTTGAGATCAGATCTCAGTTCTCACTTCAGTTTGAGATTAAAGTTTGTTTTGATCTGATCAGATTTGCTTTTTAATCAGATCAATATCTTTGATCAAATAAGCATTCTGTTTGAGGTCATGTGCAGGTTCTGTTCCAGACAGGGGTTCTGTTGGAAATCAGAATGTGTTTTTGAACTTATTACATTCTGTTTTTGATGAGAACAAGATCTTCTATTAAACAGGCTTGCTCTGGTGTAGATGTGGGTTCTGTTCTGTTCGAAAACAAAGTTTGTTCTTGCTTTAATTAGATCAAGGTCTGATCAAATTAGAGTTCTGTTGAGATCAAATCTGGGTTCAGTTTGAAATCAGAGCTTATTTTTGATCCGATTCTCTTTTTGATCGGAACAAGATCTTGCTCCAAACAGGTTCGTTCTAGTTCAGATGTGGGTTCTGTTTGAAATCAGATCAGAGTTTGTTTTTGATCTAATCAGATTTTTTTTCTTTGATCAAATCAGAGTTCTGGTTGAGATCAGATCTGAGTTCTGTTCAAGATCAGGGTTCTGTTTGAAATCAGAATGTTTTTGTGATCAGAAGAAGATCTTTTATCAAATCAGAGTTATTTTCGAGTTCAGATGTGGGTCCTCTTTGAGACCATTTGATCAAGAACTTTGTTTTTGATCAAATAAAGGTCTTGTGATCAAATCGGTGCTCTATTTGAGATTAGATCTGGTTTTTTTTTTGAGGTCAGATCAGATTGTTTTTCTAAATCAGAACATATTCTGCCCCTGATCAGAAAAATTGACCAGATAGATTGATTTCTTTGGTGTAACAATGTTCTTTTTCCAGATCTGATCAAGAGCTTTTGATTAAGATTGTTCGAGATCAGGTCATGGTTCTGTGAGAAATCAAATCGGTTTATGCGTGTAGATCAAGAGATTTTCTCAAATCAGGGTTATGTCTGAGAGCAGATCCTGTTCTTTATCAGATCTAGAGCTTGTGATCAGATCAGGGTTGTTTCTGAGGCCCTGTTTGATTTGATCAAGAGCTTTGGATCAGTGTGAGATCAAATCTGATGTGTGATTGTGTGCTCTCCAGGGTAATTATAAAGACACACCAGGGTAAGAAAGGGAGTGCTGATGGAGCAGAGCAAACACGGGAGTGTAATTCATTTAACACATCTAAATTTCCCACAGGGATGATTAAATCAGTCGATTGCTGGAACTCAAGACTCCAACTCTGAAAAAATGTCCTCTCACACACGGTGCTCCTGAGTTTATCTTCCGTCGAATATCAAAGTATCAACTACAGTTGATAAAATACTAAACAAAGTGAGAGAAATGTTGAAGTATCCTCGAATTTATATATACAAGTAATGAACTAACTCTTTCTAACATCACAGCTATTACCAGCAGAGAGGGAGCTTCAGCCTTAAAGAGCTTCCAAACTCATTAGAGATAATCACAATATTAAACAGCACCAATAAACTCACCACAGTCAGATCCTGGGGTCATCCACTCCAGAGTAATAGTTATCCGGAGCAGTTTGGTTGCATCTACTCGACTAGAATCCTCGCCAGCAGCACGCGATGCATTGGTTATATCTGGGAGGCGTGGCTACATACGATAGCCCCGCCCCGTCTGGATCAGGCTTGTGTCAAATTTGGAGCCATTGTGAGTCCTAATATAAACTACCTGCTACAAAGATGAATTATATACCCATTTTAACACAGGATGTTATCGGAACCGGACTCCGTTGGATCAACCAAATTAGATTGACCCTGTAAAACAAGGTAACCTAGAAATTAAAGCCAGCAAAGAAGCAGGCTATCAGAGCCACAGGTTAAACGAGATAACAGACAGATAAGTCCTGCAGCCCAGACCCAAAGTCTCAGGTTATTTTTGGATCCATGAGCAGAAAATTGCCGGAGACAAGGGCAAACATCAGAATTAATGGCAAATGTATACGTTTTAAGTGTTGAACTGTCCTCGTTGCAGCACCTCCTACTGGATCCGATCTAGCATCTTTGCTGAATCAAAATATCAAAAGCTGAATTCTGAACCGTTTTAAACAGGGAAACACAAGATTAAAGCTCACATACAGCTGAGAGAACATTATCAGCCCTGTGAAAAATGTTGGAAAATTCCCTGGGTAATGTTTAACACAAAAATGATAGTTTTATAAACTCAACATTTGTAAGCATAATTATTTAGGGATTATGCGATGGACTGTCCAGGGTGTACCCCCACCTCCCAATGTGTGCTGGAGATAGGCACCAGCAGACCGCAAAAAAGGGAATACGCGTGCTGTAAAATGAATGAATATTTGGGGATATTGCAGTGTTTGCAAGACACACCCAAGAATTAAAATTACAAAAAACTGCAGGGAAGTCAAGTACACTCCCTTTGCTCATGTGGAGTTATTTCTTCTGCAGAAGTGAGGTAGGCTTTGTGATATTATCATGTGGAGAGACAAAATGTGGACTCAAAACACATTTTCTTGCAGACTGTCTGAGGTTGTCTTGAAAACCTTCTGATAGTTTTTCTTTTTCAGGTTTCCTTCAACCACGGACAAGCAGCGTTATACGTTATTTCATTGATGGAATGAGTTCTTGGTCTTGGATGCCTCTCCATTCTTTCTCCAAATAGAGGCAACATTTTCATGGCCAAAACACTCTAGTTCTGTCTCATCAGACCAAAGGTACATTTTCAGTAGGCATCATGTTCTCCTGATTGTCCAATGCAAACTTCCCTCTGGCTTGGAGGTATCGCTTCACAAGTCTTTCTTTGTCAGGAACCTTGTAGTGCATAACTGTGCACAGCTTTTTTGACCACGCTTATTTAGTTATTTACCAGTACCTTGGGTTTTTTTTTGAAGGCTTTTGAAATCTTGCTTTCTACCAGTTCTTTACTGTGTGTCTTTAAAAATCGTGATAATGCTTCTTACAAAACAATGTATGCATTCAATATAGCTCAGTTTATCGTAAAACCCAACTGCTCTACTAGATTAATTATCCATCAGTTTGTTTTAAAAGCCATGCAGTTGCTGAGCCTAAAGCGCATTTGAGAAATATTAGGAAAAGATCTATAAAGATAACATCTAAGAGGTTATAACAATTTAAAGTTGGACATGCATTAAAGGTGCCTCATTTAAAATACCTTTAAAAAAAAAACCTTTAATAGCATTTCTTATGTTCATTCAAGAGAGAAACTGAAATTTCAACATTTTATTTAACTCCAGACAGTACACCTTATTTCTGATTTTCACACATTCTTTACAGTCTTATGTGTGACAGCAGTTTCAGTCTCTCCTGGAGCACATCCCATGCTGCTCAGACACCTGATTTGTCTCTAGGAGGCAGGTTAAGGTAGCTGCGGAGTGGAGGCAGAGGGCGTATCTTCCTGCCGGCCCATCCTCCCTTCCTTTTCCACCACCCTGAGCTTGGTCTTCTACCTAGCCAGCGGCTCTTTCCAGCCTTGCCAATCTTTTTCTTGTTATGATCTACATTTGACACACGCCCCACCGTTGCCATACACGTCTCCAGAACCTGAGAAACAAAATTCAGAATGATTGAAACTGGTGACAGACATAAACAAAGTTCCATTTCCATCCCTTAGCCCAGCTCCTTTCCTTCTATTTTGAGTCTTCCCATGAGGTGAAGAGGTGTCCCAATTCTCCTTTGAATGAAGGGAGCCCTTCAAACCTAGGGATGTCTCTTGACTTACAATTCAATTGAAGCGGTAAAACGGATTTCTTAGTGGACTCCAAACCGCTGGGTACATTTGTACTGGGTACATATCTGATAATATCCACCAGAGTGACCGAAGAGACAAAAAATTGTGAGCAAATTTCATTTATAAGTTTTAAATTTTGAAAAGCCATCACTTTGTTTGATATTAGTCAGCAAAAGTTATGAATAAAATCACAAAATCTCTAAATGAACAATATACCATTATTAGTTTGAGAATAACAGATACATCACATTTTTGTTTGATTATTAAAAACTGATACATTTGTTGATCTTTGAGAATCTTTTGCCCTGATTCATATCAGTATGTTTTATTTAGCCCTTCCCCTTAGCTCTCTGTTTCAAGGGGAACACATAGATGAAGGGCTTAGGGGTAAATGAGAGAAGGGAAATCAGGGGGAAACCATAGCGATCTGTATTCCTGTGAAATAACGACCATAGTGCCATAGAATGTTTACTTAACAAAAAATATGATTCCAAACAATTACGAATTGTGGTACAATGCAAGCACTTTCATAAAAGATTTAAAAAGTTTATGGTTGGATGCCTAAAAATTCACTGGTGTGCTCAGCCTTTGAAGGTCCATAAGCGTTCAAAACTGGGAGATCACAGTACCCAGTACAGCACAGATTCATTGACAGAACACATGCAATCCTGAGACCGAATCACATGAGTCCAGAGAAGGATCAACATGTCGACAGTTTGTGCTCTCATGGAGAGTTCCCTCATTCTTACCTGAATCTGATGCTTGGATGGGAGCTGAATGATGACGGTTCCATTAACTTTACGCAGCACCACCCCACATGTGCCTAGACAAAAACAAGAGTGTGTATGTGAGATAGCAAAAGAGAGGGACTTTTATCATCTTAGTAGATTACGCTGGAAATCTTACTCTGGTTTCACACTGCAAGCGAAAATATAACGTAATCGGGGCGTTCGCTTTTTGCACATTTGCTGCTGAAAGTGAGAGTAAAACAAATAAACAATCGACACATTCGTTAACATGGGCGCCAAAAAAATATGCGCCGCTTACAGTGTGAAACAGGCGTCTGCTCAATCTACCTACATACACACATAACCTACCTTGTTTCATTACATGCTTTAATTTAAACGTTTAAACGGAAAAGAAAAAGTTTACACGTACCCATGAAACATTTACAAAGAAAACATCAAATATGAGCTGTATTATTATTCAACCCACGTCTCTGTGATGTTCCTTAGTTGAGATAGTGATATGCTAAATGGATTGCTATGGTAAACAGTCAGGTAGCTATGGAGGAGTCAGTTACATATTATAATGTTCCTTTTATCACCATAAGTTCTATAAAACAACCCCAAGGTCTATATCATTTACCAAAGCTGAGGAAGAGTTTAGAGTATTTGGTTGCTAGGGAGCCTGTGATTTACATAAATAACACCCCCTTTCTCTTAAATATGTTTTTGTTGACATTTCACATTTATTTTCAATACGTATTATACATTCTTAAGCCCTTCTAGAGACTGGGGTTGCAATTTTGCACAGGGGTCGTTATATTCTTGCACAGACAGATAACTTCCACAAGTGAGGTCTGATTTTATGAGGTTGTCAGTTTAAGTTTGAGTTTCTGAAGCAATTAACAGTATGTTGTCTTTGACAAGCCAACATAATCATAAAGCTAAGAACACAGGAGCCTAGTTTAACATCACCCACGCTAGTGGTATTTGTGCATTCAGAAACCGTAACAAAAGACAAGAAACTCTTGTACTCTGATTAAGGTGGGATGGTTTTATAATGTTCCTCTTGTTTCAATATGAAAGTTTACTGCTGTCTCTCATGCTTATGAACGAACTCCAGGATATTGCTGGTTTTGTAGCCAACAATTCAGCTGCCAAATGTTCATTAGCTAACACGGGTGCTCACACTTTTTCAGCTTACGAGCTACTTTTAAAATGACCGAGTCAAAGTGATCTACCCGCTACAAAAATGTAAAACATCAATCAACAAACAATTATTTTCAACTTTATTGAGAATAAACAAAACACACACATAATAATTAATTATTTACATTTTTACAGTTATTCACAAAATTTACAGTTTAATTTGATGACTTGCACTGAATTGAATCATTAGAACAGTTGTGTGTGACCTGAATTTTGGTGGTAATAGAGTGATTTTTATGGAAGCAATTGAGCTTTGATCCAAATAATCAAGAATAAAAACGATGCTCTAATAAATTTTTCAATTGTTTATTGAAACTGATTCATGCAGTACAATATGCAGGTGAGGAGTGGTGTGTTGCTTGATTTTGGTTGTAATAGAGCAATTTAGAATGAAGATGTTAATCATATTCTGGGTAAAACATATTTTGGATCTGGTAATTTGCAGACGGTCCCTAGGTGATTCCATGTCAGCGGGTTGCTCATAGACGGTAATGTGTTTCTGCGAATGCCGAGGGAAACATGTTTTGATAAAAAACGTTTTGTAGTTTACACAAACACAGATTAAAAATAGGTATTATTTGTTTACTAAGAACATTCTGGTCTCGAGCTATTGAGCAGAGAAAACCGAATCCGTGAAACTGCAGCTAACTTTACTGAACTGTGACGGGATGGATGATCGGCTGATATTGTTTCAATTTCACGCCGCGATCAACGTAATGAGCACCCCTCATCTAACAGCTTTACTCCTAACAGCTCAACATAGTTCCCAGTAACTCCTTGCAAAATGCGAAACCCCTGCTTTTAGTATAAACTGATCTCAGTATACACATTTACCTGCTGCCCTGATGTAAATTGCCCCGCTTCCAGGGTAGACCTCCAAACTGTGCACCAGTGTTCCCACTGCCAATGCTCCGACTGGGTGAGCATCCCCCTCTTTTCCAATCACCGCCATCCTCCCGATGGCTCCACTGCTTTTGATCATATCCCCTGCTTCCATATGCTCGGAGGCGAGAATCCAGCGCTTTCGGTTTCCCCCTGCTACAAGAGCGATGTCTGCAGATCTGAGAGAGATTAAATAAAACTTAACTCCTCTCCCTCTCCCTGTCCAGACACACCTGATGTTTTCCCACTGGAGCCATACCCTTGACTCTCTGGAGGGGTGATTTACCTGCAAGGGTCGTATCGCACTTCCAACACCTTCTCAGTGATCGGCTGATTTTCTTTCCCAGGTTCATACCTGAGCCGCTGGTAATCAATTATTCGGTGGCGCTGCTTGTGTCCTCCACCGATGCCTCTGGTCCTGATGCGACCTAGATATCACGACACAGACAAACGGAAGAGACGCTCAGAAGAAGTCATGTGATTGGTGACTGCAAACAGATAAAGGTCAGCACCATCTGATGAAGACTGGTATTTAAAAACCAGATAGAAAGTGAGTGTGTTACCGGTGTGGTCCCTTCCTCCGGTCTTCTTCATGCCGATGGGTCTGATTGTGTATTTCTCTCGGTTCTTCCATAGGGTTCGATTCTGCCACTGACACACACTGGTCATGAGGCTCCGACAGCTGGAAACACACACCGCCTGACACACAGCAGAGGTCAGTAAGGGGACAGTTCACAGAAATGTCTATATTAAAACCGTCTGAAGCCAGACATTGCATATGGTGTACACACACACACAGAGACAGCGGGCTAGTTCAAAACAACATTGCTACATACTAATAGTAGGAGATATTGTAGTAGCAGATGTCAGAATTAAAAACTCGTTGGAGTTTCCAAAAGTTGGAGGAATGAGGCTACATTTTGTTCCATTTTCTCTTATGGGTACTCAATTATAGTAAGTATTAATTACTATCAAAATGGGGAAAAAATACTGAACAGTTTTTGAGTTAGTCCATCATGAACTTTTGGGGGGGGGCACCATAGTACAGTGAAAAAAGCCTCCCTCACACGGAGTGAACTCATGAACCATGGGTAAATCCTGTCATCCATCCTGAAAGACCAGTGTGGAAAGCATGAGTCCATCCACTCAAGGGATTCAAGAGATCCCTAGCAATAATTCTGAACATATTAATAATTGATAGATCAATGGGTAAAATCACCTTTTGAAATGCTTGCCATGAATGCAGAAAATAGATCTAGCAGTTCAATTACACCGCCAGTATTTTGAGGTATATGCACGCAAAACATTGACACACTTTCGCTAAAGTCTCAGTCAGCTCAATTACTCCCTCCGTCAACATACGAGTGTTGTTTCGCTAAATGATATCAGTCTGTGCACCAAAAAATCCTTTCAATGTCGGACAAAAGACCGCACAAAGTGATGCGTATTTCAGTATCAAGCCTAAAAAGTACAAAAATGTATGCAACAATCGCAATTATACACATTACGTTAGGTGGTTAAACTCGAATCATTACAAAAATTCTAAGCGGTCTGAAACAAAGTCTGACCTGAGGGGCGATGGTGGATGAGGCCGAGATACATAGGGACCTGAATGCACTGGAGAGCAGAGAAACACTCATCCTGCACGCCTGAAACGCAGCTATCACGGTAAAAGAACGAATCACTGGTATGACATTTTTCACTCAGTGGCGATGATTCAACGCCGATAATTGCATGAGCAACAGTAAATCAAAACTTTAATCTGTATCCGTCACACCGTCCTTCACGCTGTGGCGGCGCGTTCTGCTGGCGTCATTAGCCACTTCCGGTTTCATAATAAAAGATATTTTTGACTTTTGCCTATAAGAAGGGATGCAATTCAAACAACACAATTTCTCTGGTAGTAATAGCGAAATTGAAACATTCATAACCATTGGGCATTTTTAATACACTTACAATCCCCAACAATGTAAAAGAAATCCTTTACAAAATTCTCCACAGATATTATCCATGTAATAAGTTTCTTAAATTTAAAGACGACACTCATCCCTATGCTGCTTTTGTAAAGAGCATTTCACCTATTCTATCAGTCTATCTGTGTGAAAACACACAGAATTGTTTTAGTCAAATTTCTTTGATTATTATTTTCTGATTTAAAAATTTGCCATAATTTCTGAAAATATGGTTCAACGATGAAGAAATGTACTCTTACTAAAATACTCCTTTTTAAATAGTTCCACATTCATAAGGCAATGTGGTTCATGACTGACCAGCAAATATGCTTCATGTAAAGACATGTAAAATATATGAGAATAATATCTGTATCAACTTACATTTTTGTGTGTGTTCTCATTTTTTAGTTTTATTATTTATTTTTCTATCACGTTTATGCACTCTGTTAGTCATGCACTGTAACTATAACTGTATGTTTTAATTCTTGCAATAAAAAAGGACATTTTCGGCATGAACAAAACACTAAAAGGTTGTTTTATTTTTCAATAAACTTTCTTTTAAATATAACCTCCTACGGAAAAAATTCACAAACAGCCAGTTATTCGTGTCTAGAAAAAGAAACAAACACATACATCTCAATTAAGACAATTGTATAACAATTGTGTAATTGAGTGTTTTATTTCACTTCTGTGAGTGTGTGTGTATTAAACCAGAATTATGAAGCAGAAAGAGGCAGTGTGCTTTGATGTCAATTGTTTATTGAGTGTTTTTTAAAATTGATTTTTATCAAATTGTTTCAGTTCTATTACAAAATTATAGACTACTGGAAAACCAGGGCATCAGTTCCTGGAATTAAATTAAAAAAATAAAAGGTTAATTTCTACTTTGAGTAAATAAATAATTACATTTTTAGTTTTTTAGAAATTGACATTACACTAAGGATCCTGAAATTGCATTCCCCGAAAGGTACAGTAAACCACTCTTTTGATGGCCCCCCAGCCATGTCCATGTCTCATTTTACCAGTAGTGGTAAAATTCTGTTTTGTTTAAGGGTTTCATTAAATAGTGTTCATAAACACTACATGAAATCGTAGTTTAAATGGACATTTGTTTTGGGACAAATTTAATTTTCTTCCACACATCACCAGGGTCTTTTTCTGTCTGGATCCTGAGCAACATATAAAGCAACACAATCCTGTGAACGGTTCCACTGATACCTAAAAAGTTCATAGCAAAGGTTAACAACAAACACATTTATCCAACATTTAACTGTTAACAACAAATACTCATTCATGAATAAATAAATAAATAAATAGAGATAACTCACTTTGTCTCTCCAAAAATTAGAAGACAATCCCCTGCCGCTAGACTGAACTCTTTGGCATTCATTATTATGCTGGACGTTCCTTCCTAAAATCCAAATAAAACATAGTAAAAGGGTATGTTTTAATTGAGCATTAATGCTTGGAGTACAAATAAATACTGAATACATATTATTAGAATACATTAATACATAGTACAAATAAATACTGAAATTTTTAAATGAAAAAAAAAGAGAAAAGAATGAAAACAAAGTAATCTCATATTGGCAACATTACAATATATATTGCAATCAACACAAAGGTAGAAACACACTTTGTCTTCAGTTAAATAAATACAAAGTTATTCATTTTGCCACGAGGTGCCATGTTGAACGTACAGTGGCCAGGTTGAAAGAGTGGAAAAGCTTTTATTGGCTGTATTTTTAGTAAATTTGAGAGGACGGTACATTTACACTGCTATACAAAATTTACTCTGGCGACTTTTCATTGTGTCAAATAGTCATTTCTGCAGTACTGTCCAATGAAAATATATAAATAAATATTTACAGAAATCTGAGGGGTGTACTCACTTTTGAGAAATACTGCTCTGGGTCAAGTTGCACGGGACATTGCTTTATAAACTTAATTGCTTTTAACAACTTACTGAACATTATTCAGAAACAGTGCTCCTTTAGGGAACAGATTTTAAAAAGACTCTGCTGGTAGGCAATTCAGCATGTACATCTAGCAATACAGATAGCAGAGATTGAAAGTAATAATAATAAATAAATAAAAACATTTTTACCAACTGCCAGATCCAACCGTCAGTTCTTCTAGAGGAAGCAGATGAACCACAACCAAAGAGAAGGGTCTGAAAGTGACAACATTTTCAAAACACTGTATATGGTTCTTGATTAATGCTAAAAAAAGCATGCTAAATGTAAAAAAGTTGCCAATTTTGTAGAAAAGGATTCTCTTAATCTGTTGTCTACGTATTGCAGCCAAAGCCATGTAAATTCCCAAACTAATCAGTGAGAAACCTTCCCAAGGCTGGAATAAACTTTGGCTGTCCGGTCAGCCAGAAGCCAAATGGATATCACAGCTCTGTCTGAACTGGATGGCAAAAGTATTGCATGAACCAGTTTATCCGGCTTTAGCCATAGCGGAACCTAATGAGTAACATAACAAGACTGTTTAGCTTCTCTTCATCTACTTCTTCACCTCAGTCTCAAATTGAGCTCCAAACATGTCCACCATTTTCCCACTGGCAAGAGTAGACTTCTGTTTTTCCACCCAGTCCCTAAAGCAGAATGGGGTCATCACAATCATCGTGTTCATTGGAAAAGGGGCTGGCTGGATGGGTTTAGCTGCACGAATCAAACAGAAATTTGAATAAATAGAAATCTCAAATACAAGTTCTTTTTCACAGTTCAATGTCAGTGATCTTGCTTAGGTACAGAGTAAAAAAAGGTGGTCAGCATTGTGTCAAAGCTGGGGATGTGGTCTGGAAGCACTGCGAGATCCGAGCTCTGAGGGAAAAGGGTCTTGCTGCGCATTTAGCACGTGACTGTTGGACTTTCACTTTTCTTAACTTTCACTCTGTTATACGTTCATTCGTGGTAGCGCAAACGCGTTAATAATAGAATATGGGTACAAACAACTAGTCCTAAATTGCGTAGTTTGGTTTTTGTTTAAAGTTAATTAATTTGACATAAGATTCCCAACAGGTGTGGTTGCATCTTTAAATAAGTGTGCTTTTTACACTTTGCATTAATTAACAGTACTTAATTTCTTGGAACAACACTTCTATGTTACACAAACGTTCTCATCTAATTCTCTAATTCTTTCTATAACACTTCTTCTCTACATGTATTAACCTCAATCACCATAGCGCCAGGTCGCCCTCTACTGGTCTTCAATGTACTACAATCACAAAACAAGTTTTCTGTGCAATAATGAATATGTGAAAATGTAATAATTATCCACGATACCACAGGTATTCACAATTTTAAAAAGGTTAAAGTACAATAATTATTTACTCTGAACAGTTTTATATTTTAATATTTAGGACCACAGTTTCAATCACAAGGAGCATGTTCATATTATAGAAGTCAAGGGAAAAGACTACAGCACAATATTTCAATTTTGAACATTGATTTTAATCTGTATATTGACAGTACACTTTTAAATGTTTGGTGTCAGCACTGTGCTTCTGGAACGGATGAACTCACATCTAGTGTGCCATCCAATAGAGTGCCAGTCAAATAAGTAAGTCCAATAGTGGAGAGTGTTAGTCAGTGCCAGTGAAAGTCTGAAGCCAGAAACTTTTGCTCTGAGGTGTGTTCAGGTGTGTCTATTGGTAAACTAAGAATAATAATCAAACAACATAAACATATGTCTAGTTTATTAACGTATTTGCAAACAATATATTAGATTTCTGACAAAACGTGGCAAAAATGTGCCAAAAAAAGAAATACAGAAGGTAAATTGCATGCTGTTTGTAAACCATTTTGAGAATGGTTTTGGTTGCTTTAGAAAGAAGATACTTTGAGATTTGGTCCCAGTTACTAGATGCACTGTATCTTCTAAACTCTTATTGGCAAATACAACATACACACAAATGAGAGAAAATAAATCAGCTTACATTTTAGTAATATAAAAGAGTGCAAGTAGATTACTTTAATTGGGAGGTATTAGCTACAAAATACATATTTGCAAATTTCCATTGATATAGTTGCTATTGCTGTAGTAGCAAAAAAAAAAAAAACTTGTTTACAAAAAGTGAAGTTTGAATACAACAAGTTTGTTCTGCTGCTGTGTTTTCCTTCTCAAAGATTGACTGTTAAGATGTGTTTAAAGTTGCAAAATGTAACTTTTGATAGATATAAACAATGCCAGTGAATAGCCAGGGAACGCATAAAATCCCCCAGTAAACAAGGTTCCTATTACTCCCATGTGGGTCAGTTGGTGACCATGCACGTACAAGAGTAGTCTTGACGTTACAGTGTTTCTTTAGCATCCGTCATTAAAACAATTTAAGGCAAGTACCGGTATATAATTATAAAAGTCTGATGCGCCAATTGTTTTACCTGGATCTGGCTTTCCAGTTTCATTCTCCTTTGAAGCCATAAACCTGACATAAAAATTAATAATTTAAACTTGCATACATTTTCACAAAAGCAGAGCAAATGTTATGGATTCAAACACGAACTCACTCGTTGATGATGGGAACGAGTTGTGTGCCGAGATTTTCACAGTAGAACCAACGTTCAAACAAGACATCTGTAGAGTCTTGCACAAAGTACCTAAGAATAAACCACACGCAGGAGGTAAAATGCAAGTTTTTCTAAAAAACATTATTTTTCTGAATATATAAAACACCTGAGGCCATCTGTCTCTGAGTGCAGCCTCCTTCTCTCGATCACCAGCCCAACTGTGTTTGCTTGTCTTTGAGGAGAGTGAGGAATCCGCGCTGGGAGCAGAAACATCTACAAATGGAAACACAGCAGAGAGGAGAACCTCCTCTCTTACTTGATCAACCGGTCAAATCTGGATTATTCTTACCTCACCCTGTCGAATATGTACATCTTTATGTTTTCCATTCTCTATCACTTTCAAAACCATGTCGCCCCTCACCTGGTAGAAGAGCTTCATCACAAAGCCAAATGTTAGCGAGTTGTATTTAGTAATAAAATATTTGAAAAATGTCTGTTTTGAATAAAGTAGGAGTGTAAAATACAAATATTGTTTAATTTTGATTTCAAAAAGAATGTGTAGGTTTAAAAAAAAGTCATTAAATTTGTTATAAAGGAACATTACAAGAGTTATTTGCAAGGCAATTCAAATTAAAATGTGAGAAAATGCATGATTTTACATGCCACAAATCCATGCCATCAGAGATAATATATCACAATACCTGTGATATGGCTTGTGTTTTTCCCAAATTCTGGCACAAAACGCAACACAATGGCACAAAAGTTGCTTGGAACAGTATATACGGTTTAGGAGAAGTTCAAATGTTTTTTAAAAATACAATTTTCACAATGTTTTGAAAATGGGGGATTTGTAAATTTTTATTTCGTTTCAACACTTTTGATTAAATGGGCTTTTGATTAGCACGCTCTCAAGAGGGAATGGTTTGGCACCTGTGCAGATGAAGCACACGTTTAGTAAGTTCCTGCTTCCCCTGGGGTTTGAACCCACAAACTTTGCGGTACTAGCACAATGCTCTACTGACTAAAACACAGTAAGCATCTTATAACCATGTTTGTGAATCAAGTATAATGGTGAATTTTGTAGAAATTGTGTGCAGCCCCTGCGTAATTTAAGTTTATTTGAGGTCACATAGAGTTTTCCCTCTGGAATAAAGCCAAGTTCTAGAACATGAACTTTGTTCTGCAACTGGAAAAGCCTCTCTTATAATGATTAACAAATATCTACATGATCCCTAGAAAATCTCCAAAAAGCAAAATATCATATTTATCTCTTCTAGCAATGAGACGATTATGTTTTTTTCTTTCTATTTCAATGCCTTTTCATTTTAAATTAAATAGTAAATAAATGAAACCTCACCTCTTCTCCTTCCTCAATGTGATAATCTTTCCTGACGTTTGGACCTCCAACATACATAACATTGAGCTGATGAAAGAACCTACAGAACATGTTCAGATCACAGTTAAAGTGTGCATTGCTTAGTTCAGATTTCGATCACTTACATTAATTTGTTGCAAACTGGTGGAAGGAATGATTTCTCATTGTCAGCAATCCACTTTTCAATGTTAAGATGAAGAGATTGGTTTGTCATATTTCCTCTTCCACGATCTGATCAGTAATAGTTAGCGAGGAAATAGCTGCTCTTTGACCATTGGTTCATTTCACGATGAACCAGTGGTGAGTTACTGAATGACAGAGGTGCTTCTGATACGTGCTGTATATGGTAGAAACTCATGTTTACCGAGTATTAAACAAACACAAACCCGATATCCTATGTTGTTTAGTGCTGTCTGTTATGTTATATACATTAACATTTTTAGCTTGCACAACATTTCAAGCTGCTTTCCACAAGACAACAGATCTAGAAACAGATGAGACAGGATCCTTCGTGGCCCTCTTTTCTCTCCCGTTTAGGTTTACATCATGTAGTTTTTCATTTTAAATTTGGAATATCAGACGCTCATTTCTCACAAGCTGATAAGTTCTCTCTGGCATTCACACAACACATACTGCAGCTATATTAGTCAGCTCAGTTGAAAATTACTGGTGCAATAAGGAAGCTCAACATGTGAAAGTTGTCCACTGCATCCTTCAAAAGAAGTCACACCATTAAGATACATAGACGCGATGCTGATGCAAATGTTTTCATTTATTGAATTTCTATTTAAAAACCCTGTAAGATTAAAATAGATACATGATGCACCGTGATAATTTCCTTTACAATCCTTCAGAGCTGTCCGAGCTTCTCAAGCAGATCCAGAGCAAGGCATGTTTTCTCCTTCAGCAGAGTCATTTTGAAGAACTCAATGGTGGAGGAAAACTGAGGCAGAGCAGGAAGAGCATCTTCTAAAAGCACAGCTAGCTGCATGTTATTGTGTGCTATGAGCAGCAGTCTGTCCAGTTCTGCCCTGTCTATGCCAGACGAAACCACATTTAGGATGGCAGAGAGGTGTTTGTGCAAAATCCGTGCCCATAACAAAGGCTCTGCCCACAGGTTAATATCTCTCTTCTCAAAGAGAAACTCTTCATCCTGGGAAAGAAAGCATCCTTTCACAGGAAGCTTAAACTGGAAACCAGTTCAGGCTCATGCACAAATATTACAGAGAGAGACAATGTCAAGGTTTCTTGTTCTTCTCATAACATACATTACCCCCTCCCCCCTCAAAAAAACAACAAAAAAAAACCTTAAGAATAGGCCATTGGAAAAGAATGAGAAATATGAACGAATGGTTGGACAACATCTAAAATGTGGAAAAGAAGACTCAGCCGAAGTCAGAACTAAGTTATTATGAAACTAACTTGCGACATAGCAAGGCCTTGCTCATTCAGATTTTGTGATAGTTAAGATTGTGTCTTACACATACCCCACTTATACTGAACAGAAGGTGAATATTTCAATAATAAAAAAAAATATTTGTATAATTTGCATTATATAAACTTCACATTTTGAATGGAATTACTGAAATAAACATTTTCAAGATATATTCTGTATTTGTTGGGCTTTGAGAAAAAATGGCTTATTGAATGGCCCATTTTTACGTTGAATTATCAATTAATGAATTTATTATCCACCATGTTAAGAATTAACAAATATCCTCAATAAGTTTCAAATATCATGGCATTTATTACAAAAAAAAAATATCTTACCACTTTTGCTGATTCTTCACAATTATCGAATGTCAGTTCATTTCCGAGGAGCCACTCCATCAAGCTCACCATTCCAGCGTCAACCTGCTGCCACAACTGGAATAAATGGCACAGGAAACTCACCCCCATTTCCAATGCAACAGGCGGAGTGACTGAAACAACGGCGAAACCTGAATATGCAGGAAAACAAACAAAATCCAAAAGGTGGACAAATATTCGTTGATAAAACACAGAGATATTTCAACCATAAGGGTATTAAGTAGAAGAGAATGGTAATGTTTTGATTGCCATGCTCTTGATGCTATTGTAACAGAAAAAAATAGAACCTTATTGTCTGGTTAACTTGAACAGGAAGTTACATCACAACAGGAAGTCACAAGTTCCGCGGTGCGTGCGCATCGGGGCGGAACTCCACCGTGCGCGATACGGAGGACAATTGTAAACGCGCAAACGTTGAGACAGAAATTACATGCCATCGTATAAATAACATAATGCTATTTAGTTTAATAAAAGAAATAAGTAAAGACCTGTCATATATAAATTACTTCTGTCGTTATTCGACGAAAATAAAATAAAATTAACTTGACCTTCAAGGGGCGCCCCCCTAATATAATGGTAAGGGAAACACTGCAAATCACTGGTGAGAGGCAGGACTTAGAAAACAGAGAAATGGCCAATACAACCAAGCACATATCAGACATAAGACAGAAGAACATTGCAGGAGGGTGAGGGGGTGAAGTGATGTTGGTGGGACCACTGCAATCAACAGCCAACATTTTCCTGCAGCTGTGATGAGCTCTGTACTCATGGCCCGTACATGTGATTATGTGTGGATAGACAATGTAACCATGCAGAAAAATACCCATTCTCATAATACCTGGGTACATGTGGAAAGGGGCTGAGGGTTTCCCCTTTCCCCTTTCCCCTCCCCCTACCCTCTTTGTAATTCAGCATGTGTTTAGAAAATAGCATCTCTAATGTTTAAGCTAAATAAAGCAGTACTTTCTTCCGATTCAGACCAGTTTCTCACAGTTGAGCATTATTTTTTAGGAGTTGTTTGTCAATCAGAGGCCAGAGTTGTCAGGCCACACACAAGAGAAATAAACACTTTTCAAATTTTAAAGACTTCAAAAATAAAACCTTTCTGCTCCACATACACCAAAAAGAACAAAAAAACTTCCTCTGTTCTAATTTACTTTTTTTGCAAACAAATGAATCTTAACCTGTGCTGAGCAAATGTGCTGGAATGTGGCAGGTGAAATTAGCTGCCTCATCCCTGACATCTTGATCTTCATCCTGTAGTAATGTAAACAGACTCTTCCATAGCGCTAAGGTTTTTGTTATCCCTGGAAAACACACCAAAGCATCACTCAGTCATTGCATAAGTTGTTGTTTAGGTTGCTATGGACTTGTTTAAAGATGAAGACTGACCCATAGGCAAGGCTGGTGCCGTCAGTAAAGAAGGAAAGGCTTTCACCAGCACCTCTGCTGATAACAGTTTAACTTCGGCTGGTTGCTCTTCACCGCAGCCCTGGACGACTAGCGCCCCCCATCGGTTCAAAAGCAGCACTTCTGCTTCACCAAGCGCCTGCCTCACAACACAAGTAGATTAGAAATGGGGTTTGTGCCTTCAAAATGTACGCTAAACATAGTGGTATAATACTGTTTAAATGATCAAAAAGATTTTATGCATAATTTAGGAAGTGTTCAGCTGTGTTTTTATTGTCTGCATTCAACACCCTGAACCACGCTAGTGTTTGCCATGCATTTCCACACAATCTGTGTGAAAGCAACCTGTATGACATGGCACATGATGTGGATAAATATGGGTTAATTGTGTAATATTTTCAATGCATAGGTAATAATAATAATAATAAAAAAAAACAAATGGAGGTGTTAATGCATTAATGTCAAAAGCACTAACTTCTTCAAACTAATAAATATAATTCAGGTTCCTCGATTCACATTAAACACGTTTTTTTTCCATAGAAAACAAACTTGTGACTGGTCTCAGAATACAGCAAATGAAGCAGAATGATGTCTATATTATTTCAAATATTAAATAGGTAACAATACAGAAACAAACAATTACTGCTTTTTTGAGTAAAGTGTCATGAATGCCTGGATTCAGTCAGTGGCAGCCCTGAAACAAATTTAACGATTTTGTCTCTACATTAGCTCATTGTTCTTATTATTATATTATAGTTACTGATTTCTTTCTTGCCCATTATGATATTATTTACCATACAATAATATTTACCAAAGAATTGTAATGTATTTTTTATCACAGTATATGTATTATGTAAATAAAACAGCTGTTGTTTTAGTATTAAAGTGTTATGAAGTGGGTTAAAGAAACACACAAACTTTGGTTAGGGCTCTTTGGTTTGGTTCAGTTCAAGTCGCCTGATTAAATGCCACTGAAATGAGCACTGCTCAGATTAGAATGTAGTTAGAATGAAACACGCCATGGTCACTGTGTTGTGTTGCATGACGCCATTAAAAATAAAAAGACAAGCATACTCTGCTTGAAAATGTATGAGACAGAAACATACTCCAGCTCAGATGGTCAAACAGTCTTGATGACTACTCCATGGAAATCTCATTTAGTTTTAAAAATTAGTTTAATATTATTTAATACTCACCTGTGGCTTGGGTTCACCCAGGTGAATTATCAGCTGAGAAATAAGAGTGAGTACTGCACAGTAGAGCTCCACACTGAACACACAAGAACAGAAAGCACACTTTTAACATCAGTTTCTATTTTACCTTTCTACTGGCATCTCTAAAAATGGAAAAAGACTAGTCGTGTTTTAAATTTAAAAAGATGCTATACGCTGAAATAAATACTGGTCTGAAAGAACCATAAATATTGTAAAATATTACTTATTATGATGAGGGAGAGGTTGAGCCATGTCCAAAAAGTAGAGTGCCCCTTTAAATTTAGGTCAAATCAATAACAACTCATCTGCAGTACTTTTCCATTCTCACAACCATAGCCTTAAAATACAAAAATATCTCCAAAACAGAACACGAAGAGTTTCTTCTCTAGGATTCACCTGTGTTTAGAAGTTTCCAACATTAAGAGCAGATGATCTAGAACTTCCAGACAGCTCAAAGACACCTTCCCATCCCTCCAGGGCAGAAGAAAAGGAAGGGGTAGGACAGTAAGAACTTGCATAACCTGAGAAAACACCAATAGAAATGGAGACTATAAACCAGAGAGTTAGTGTTGGCTGGCAGACCTCCATGATGAGAAAAATGTGATTACATTTGTCAATTTTAATAAACCAAGTTTTCAGCACACATCCCAGACAAAACTAACCCAAAAGACCATTTACCCAGCACTATTTCTTTTTGCTTCTTGCATATAGGAATCCTGTGAACCTCCACTAATTTCAGATGATCTACAAATACAGTCCCTGGTGAATTATTCAGCAAAGGAATGTAAACTCTGATCACATCTCACTAGGACTGACAAGATTCAATACTGAAATATTTTACACTGTGTGTAGTGAAGTAATAGAACATTTACCTTTAACCTTTTCAAACAAGTTATTTAAAGGGGCTATATTATGCAATATCAACTTTTCTGACGGGGCGCAGTGGCTAGCACTGTGACCTTCCAGTTAGAAGGTTGTTGGTTCGAGGCTCGCTGGTGACCTTCCTGGAAGGAGTTTGCATGTTCTCCCTGTGCTTGCATGGCTTTCCTCTGGGTACTCCGGTTTCCCCCACAATCCCAAAAACATGCGGTTAGGTTAATTGAATAATCTAAATTCTCCTTAGGTGTGAATGTGTGAGTGATTGTTGCCCTGCGATGGACTGACGACCTGTCCAGGGTGTACCCCCGCCTCCCGCCCAAAGATGCACATGGAGACCCCCATGACCCAAAAAAAGCACTGAAGAACAATGCAAAGAAAATGTGCTTTCTGTCAATTATAATGTAATACGCATTAAGATTGGGCGATGTCAAGCAATTCGGGCAATAATCATGACTAAAATGACACATCTCAAATGAGGATAACACTTAGATTTGAGCGTTAATGCCTAATAAATGGTGGTGCGTGAATATTAAGAATTATGCTAACCTACCCAGACATGACTGCGCATACTGCATTTTGTCTACGTGTTTTAAGTTGCAAGTAAGTTAAAATACACAAAAAAGGTCTTCTCCCAAAGCATCAACTTATATTTTTATTTTAATATTTGGCGCCAATATCAGGAAGTGACAATTTGTTCTCTTTGACTCATTGGATGGAAATGATGCTTTGTTCGCAAACTTTTAATTTAAGCAATATTCAAGTTTTGCGCACACATTTTGGAAGTGTAGGTATAGTTACCTTGGCTTGACACCCAGGATGTGTCTCATGGAGCGCCAGAGAGGTTAGGTGAGACACATTTAGGACAGAGAGCAAGGATCCCTGGTTTGGATCTTCAGACTGTTGCTTCTGAAATGTCCTGTAGAGCTCTTCCAGGGCAAACAGTCGCACTTCATAATGAAGAGATTGTAGCAGTTGATCCAGGAGGCATTTCTGAAACCCTGGACTTTCTGGACATGGCCACAACTGAGGAGACTCCAGACAGATGCTGGTGCCGATGTGAGCCAAGCTCTGCAAGTATTGTGTGGCTCCAGGGAACAAAGGATTTAGATTTTCTGCTCCATGAGAGCTCATAAGCTCTGAGGTCATAAGAATCCGCAGGGTTTCTTTGCGTAATTTCTTCAGTTGAGATTCTAGGGCAGAAAAAAAAAACAATAAACGGTCTCATATTTAAAAATAAACATTGGTATAAAAAAACACACACACATTGGCTCACTAAGATTATAATTACAGCAGATTTATTGTAGAATTTAAAATGAGCATTTGATCCTGATTCAACCTAAATCACCAGGGATTAATGTTAATAAAACAGAGAACACAAAAATCCATTCTTGGTGCCACTCTTTGAACTTGAAAAAAGAGCCAATGATGCCGAAACGCCTCCTCTACATTTACAGGGAAGCTATTGCTAGCAGGATCAGCAAAGCACTAAAGCCACAGACCAGCAGGTGTTGCCCCTTACAATCAAAATATGAAAGATAAAATATTTATTTTTGTACTTACTTTTAGTTTTTGTGTTTTAGGGAAAAAAAACTCTGTATTTGATAAAATATAAGGCATGGATCATTTTCAATGTACTGCACAAGGCACATACTTTTCTTATTGCAATTAAAAACAGTTGAAAAAATTGGTTTTGACATTTGCTTTGCACACTTATGTATGTTTTTGTATTATACACATGTTCTCATGCATTATTTATATATTTCAATGATAAATATTTCAGATTAAACCCATTGGTTTAAAAAAAAACTATATTTTTATCAGAAATATTTTATCAGAATATTGAATGGACAAATGTTTCATGGTTTTTTTTGTAAATTCACCCAGTTCTAGTGTAATGAGACTATTTAGGATGAAGATTATTATTTTTTTATCGTTTTCTTTAAAAATAAAAAAAGAGTTTTTAATGTAATTCTGCTTGGGATCATCTGCTGATTCATTCGTCATTTGTTTAGTCTTTAAGTTACACCTTTATTGCATTGAGCTTTGTAACCTTTAATGGACAATTGAAACTTGTATACATATCCTAGCCAAAGTAACATGTGCAACAAGTAAAAATTGGGCATTAGTCAAAATTGAAGGAAAAGTAGCCACTTTTTTCACACTAGATTTTGGGTGATAATATACTGACAAACAAGTTTTCGATGTAAGATTTGGCAAACATGGCATTTTGAGCGCTCACCTGACACAGGAACAGGAAGACCACCACATATAGAACAAAGAAGATCTAGAAATGCACCACGGGTCACCAGACATTGATTCTTCCTGGGGGTTTTGGGGTGTAAGGGGAACAAAACGAATGAGATTATGTTTTATTTGTACTTTCCTGTACCTTATCTATCAAATGTTACCAGGATCTAACAGCATAACTTTTATTTACTTTTGTAAAATCAATGTGATTCTAACAAACTCCCCATTATTTATTTTGATGGTAGCTACCTTGTGGCAAGCCAAAGCCTGGGAAAAAGCACACTGGAGAGGTCACAGACAGGCTTACTTCCTGAATGGAGTCTGTGTGTGACTTTCATATAGGAATTCAACAATGATGTCACCTGTGGTGGAGATGTAAAGCATTCGTTTTACATAGAGCTCTCCAGCATAATGAAAAATAACAAAAAACTGACCTATACATCTATAATTAACTCATTTTAACACAGAGATTGTATGAGCTAAGAATCATCGTGGTCAGTCGTGGTTTGGTTTGTGTTCTATGATGGTAAATACAGTGCAGGAAGGTGCACGTCTGCATGCAACACCAACTGGCAAAACAGGAATTTATTGATTTTGTCAAGATATTGATGCTTTATTGCCATATACTTTACAATGTTGCTTGGATGAGCATTATACTTTGGGCCTCCTTATCAGGGGCCTTCTTATCAGGGACAACTGCAGTAGAAGAAAGATATGGGATGCAGTTTTTGAGCTGAAAAACACAGGGAGGTCTCGGGAAAAATAATTGTTTGTTTGTTAAAATAAATTCAGCTTGTCCCCGAATGTCACTAATGAGTTAGAATGGCCCGAAAATGTTTACTAGATAGTTTAAAGATGAGAGTTGACAGCAATGTGAAAAGGTCCTAATGTCAACCCGCACAAGAAAATCATATTTGGCCCAAAATAGGTCCCTGTGGTACCCCACAATAAAACACCTGGAGTAGTGTCCCATGGATATGGTTTTGTTGGATTCCCGGTGCAGGTTCCTGTGGCAGCTCCTCTAGTAAACTTTGGATGGTGGAAGGAACGTGGGTCACCAGAACAAAAGGAACCAGGGCTCTTGCAGCCATTTCTCGTGTGCGATAATCAACAGATCGACCACAACTGCAACAAAGGCCCAGTACAAAGGTTGTTCAGTATTCAAGAAAAACTGTATTTGCTTTGTAAACTGATTTGTTTAGTCATGTTGACACGTAACTCTGATTTCTTTTATTGGTTTACTGTCAAAATTACTGCCCCCCCCCCCCAATACACATTCGTTCTAGCACTTCAAATTCCGATGTCTGTTTATGCAGTAGAAAGCATGATGGCTTCTAAGGATTTCTGGTTTGAGGCTGAAACAACTTTGATGTTAAACTCCTACAATCATGTTGTTGATTCATGCAGTTGGTGAATATTAATTTTATTAACTGCTTCATTCATAGGTACTGTGAAGAGCATATGACATACAACAGTACAGCTTTTGAACTGCCCTAGAATCTAACCCTAATTTTCTGTGAAGATAAGTGTAAATATAGGAGCAATTTTTTTAGATTGTACTTTTTTTTTTAAAAGATTTTTCCTGACTTTTTTTTCTCCTTGATTTTGAACAGACAGGACAATGTTATGACAAAAAGAGAAGTTGGTCGGGAGAGGGGGGGAAGGTTGAAAGCTGATAGGTTCAAAACTTGCACTGTTCACCATAAAACAGGGCCAGACTATGATCCAATTTTTGACAGTATTCTGCCATTTAAAAAGTACTCAGTGTTTGAACAGAATAATGTTTATAGCACTGTTTATAACAGTGTTATAAACATAAAGTACAACAAATCAGAAACTTAAATTTAAAAGATTTTAAAACAATTAGCCTTGCCACTTGGGGATCCTTAAAGGTGAGTATTAATACCTACCCTATGATTAAGGGGATGAAGGGACCTAACCCCAAAGGTGTTGACGAGCCTTCCATTGGAGATGGAAAGAGACGACCCAAAAGCAGTAGTAACAAAAAAAGGCTTGGGTGCAGCTTCACCTGTCCTGACTCACTGAAGTAGAGAAACAATGAACCATTATCTTGATTAACAGTATGTGATGTAGATCAACATCTGGCATAAATCCCACACATGGTGAATCCTGGGACATTCTCACCTGGATACAGGGGAAGATGCTTCTTTTAACTGACTGAGGAGGAATGGATAGAGTGCAGGAAAACGACTGAAAAACTCTCGCCCCGTCATCCTGTTAAGGATATGTTCAAACAATCAGACTGTCAGACTGTACAGAAAATATTGTAGACTCATGCGCACACATGTTCATTTTTTCATGATGCCACGTTAAAATGCAGCAAAAGGTTACTGATATTATAAGAAACATGAATGCACCTGTTCTTTTTGGAGTGCTCATCTTTTCCTTTCTTCACACCAAATATTCTTGTGATCAGAGAGCTGAAGAGGAGAGTCGAGGAGTTCCTTACCTAGAAAAGGACATGATGGAGAATATATTAATTTGACTTATCATAATAATAACAATAATTATAGACTTCATTTTAAAAGGCATTTCAACACACTCATGTTCACTGTACAGAATTAACACATGTGAATACATCTGTCAGCTTTGGTGGTCAGGTGGTTAAGCAAGTGGGCATTAAAACTGAGTTTGACTGCAGTTTGTCACTTCAAACTTCCATACTTGTGATGCATGATTAAATACAACGGATCTTTATAGTGACTCTTGAGGAACGACCTAGTAATCTATTTATTCTCAGGATCTCAATTATCATGTGATTGCTCCTGGAGATAAAAAAATAAAGAGCATTTCTTTCAAGTCGTTCTTCAACTCATTCATATGATTCACTTTCAATAGACACAGAACCCGGATGTGTAAAAGAGAAGGCCATTTGAATCACACGTTCACAGGGTATGGTTTGTGGAGTCATTTCTCTTGTTTTCCGAAATTAATACTAAAGATTTGTCACTGCACATGATGGTCACGTGAAGGATTTTTCCCAAAACAAATGACCAAATCTTTAGGTTTTGGAAGTATCAGAAGAAGTGTTTAGTTCGTATTGATAATCAAAAGATTCAGATCAGCTAGTTTAATTTGCCTATTATATTTCGCTTGGTTTTGTAGTCTTTGTCATAGCTGTTTGCAGGTAATCTTTGTAGTAAATGAAGGAAATAACTACATTTAAATCTTTCAAAGAGTAGTTCTGTTTAGTGAAGGAGAGTCAAAAGAATCAATTGACCCAAATGAATGACATTTCCCATCACTATCCCATACACTGATTTTAACTGTTCTATCAATAATAACCAATAAATTGCCAATATGGAGCAATTTAGAATTTGAGATTACCTGCAACAGAATCTACATGTGATTATATTTCTTATAGGAACCCTTTTAACAAATTTTAATGTGCCCATATTATCACAATGCTAATTAAAAATTACCTTGCATGTAGCGTTTTGAGTTTTAGATGTGAAAGTACTACGTGTATGGAGTTATAGCCTTTAACACTAAAGAGTCTACCTTGAGGCGCTGAAAAGAGTTCTTTCTTCCAACTGAATCTGTAGCTCAAAAGTGTGACGTCATCCAATACTACCCACCTCCTACCACCGCATCTATTCATATTTTAAAATAAAGCTCCTCCTTCTCTCAGTGCCAAGTTACTGGTTTCATGCAGTTTCCACACGTGCATATATTTGAGTTCAAATGTAGTCATGCTTACAATTTTTTAACATTTTACTGTTGCTATTTGTTGTTAGATGCTCCTTTTCAGGGATGTATGTGACATGCAGTGTTCAATGAGAGCAGACGGTTTGAAGTACCAATCATCACAGGTTGCATCACATAAAGAAGAAGTTTCGTACAAATTCATAAAATGATTCATTTACTGAGTTTTTAAAAAATCTGGTAAAATATAATCATATATTAAAAGATACATTTTATATTAATAAATATAAAAATATTAATAAAATAAAGTGTTGAGCTAGGATGCATTTCAATCTATTTTTGGAAAATCACATTTCAAAATGATTATATGGGGTCTTTAAACAAAAAAAAAAGGTATTCCTAGAAATTATACTCACAGCCCAGACAGGGGAGATGTAGCCCAGAATAGCAGCTTGCATGCCCTCTGCCACAAATGGCATAATGTTCTCCCCCAGACGTGTGTCCCGAAACAAAGCCCTCAATATGTTCAGAGCATGGACCTGTACATGTGCAGGAATTAAAATGTTTGAAATTACTCAATAAACACCCCTAAAACCGTAAGTAGAGTTGGTGTTAACCTGTGCCACAGAGCTGCTGTCTGTACTTGCACAATCAGGTGGCATTGCCAGAGCAGTGAGAGACTTCATGGTCATTTTCAGCAATCCACAGCTAGAGGATTTTGGCTCAGATGACAGCAAAGCCTACAAAGAACACACTTTATAACTATTAAAGGCTAGAGTACTATTTTGCAAGGAATAAGTAAAAGACTAAGTAAAAAAAAACAGTCTGTGGGTTGTTCTAGTCTGTGGGTTGTTTACAGAGTACGATACCGATCCTTTTTTACTAAGCAATCCCATTTCCATTTTTCTTGAAATGGTGAATAAAAGTTGTGTTTGGTTACATCAGCCTAATTACTTGAAGTGTGAGATGCTGTGCATGGACATGGATTTGAGATTTGAGCCTGATGGTGTTGAACCTCAAATCCAACTTCCTGCTGCATCAGAGTGTATTCACAAGAGAAAAAAAAAACAATTGAATCCTCAAAGATTGAATTACAGTGACTTTGCAGTCCTTTGCTTATTGTTTACCATCTCATGAAAGCAGAAACTAAAACAATCTTCAGAAATGAAGACTTCTACTGTTTGCTTAGGATGAGTTTCTGTTCATTTCCAGAAACTAAGATATTTAGACAGATTTAATGCATTTAAAATGACTTTAAATAAGTAAAAATATGATTTCCCATGATTCAACCCATGACATGATTAAAAACACAAAAACCTTGCAAATACCCCAGCATTAGAATAAAGCAAACCCGAGCCCTTTCATGGAGCTATTTGCTTAAGAGACAGATCTATAGTAAATAAAAAGTCTCTACAACTGATTTATTCAAAGATTCCTGCTGGATGAAAGAGCAGTTTTGAGATTGATTGGCAAAAAAATTAATTTTGTAGACTGTTGACCTTTTGCCAGTTCAACAGCCCCACTAGGTCCAAAATGTTTGGTGGACATTGACAAACATTGGCCTAGAAACACAAATGTGTTGTCGAAAGCTTTTTTCCCCACTCTATTTCTTGTGCTAGAAAGTAGTACAAGTATTTGTTATGTTTTTGTTTCTGGTAGCAACTTCAGATTACACAGTGTACAACTCTGTCGGGTTTGTTTACATTAGATTTAGAGTTTAGATTATAAATATTTTTTTAACTAACTTGAAGAGAGTGATAAGAATGAAAGGTATTGCAGTTTTATTTTAATTAAATATGTACAAGATACATGAAAAAGCCTTTGAACTAACCTGGATATAGAAGGGAATCCCTGCGCTTCGGCGAGTCGCACAGAGTTTAGACGATTGGTCACTGCACTTGACATCTTCAAGAACCTCTTTCAACCACAGAGCAGGGAGCTGCTGAAGTGCAGCACTACCACTTCTGAAACACATTAACACAAATTTACAGTTAATGTAGAGGGATGAAAAAGATGCCAAACTAGGTCTGGGCGATTCATGTAAAAATAATATTATTTAGATAATTTTCCCTTTAAAAACATTACTGCGTTTGAAGTCACGTGACCCCGCTCTTTGAATGTTTTTTTTTTGACAATGGGTGCTTTATTTGCAGTTGTTCATAAATTGATATTCAATAAATAGTTGTAGATAGTAGTGTTCCTTTAATTATTTTACCCTTCCTTCTAAAATCTCTCACTTGTATAAAGTGGCCATTTTACTGTACAAAACCTCTCAGTGTACTATGTATGCAAAATCAATAATTATATTTAAATAACTGTGAAAGAGCCATTTTAGAGAAATTTTGTGTTAAGGTCAAATCGCCCAGCCCTATTCCAAACGTTGGAGTTGAAGTGCTCTGATGAGAGAAGATAAGTTCCCACGGAAATTCAGGGATCATTACCAGCGTAGACGGCAGGACACTTTATTACTTAAATATACTTATATATACATGTTTGGTGTGGGTTCTCAAAATACTCAAAAGTGTGCCATTTTTATAAGTTAAAACCCTGAGATAAAGAAACGTACATGTTTCAAAGTCAGGACAATCAGAAAATTTTATTTTATTTTTCTAAATGGAAGAAATGAACACTTACTGGGAATCACAGCATGGAGAGCCATGGAAATATACATTAATATTCCAGCATGCCTTCAAGCTAATTTCCTTTGAGCTAAGGCATATAACCAGCCATGTCATTCACTATTTTTATCCTGGTTTCATTGTTTTTACAATCTATATCTGTTTTTTTTTAACTCCTTAATCTGGTGTGTGAGAACTTTTTTGAACATTTTCTTGAATTTAGCCAATCAGGTGCATGCCAAGAATCTGCACACTCAAGAACACAATTTGTGAAAATTGATTTCAAAAGTAAAAAGTCGAATGTTTTATGAATATTTTTAAGTAAAACTAGCATACAAAGAGATATCTCTTACTGGACCCATTCACAGGTTGAGATTGTTATAGAGATAGAGATAGATTTTTTACAAAATAATACACAACAATGGAAGCTATCTGGCTCACCTGCAAAGCATCTCAGTGAGCCGAACAAATCCCACATATGCCAGCTCAAACGCCCCCCTGTGGCGGGACTGCAGAAGTTGCTCCCGAAAGTACCTCCCCACACCCTCCACCTGACAAACCAAAGACATAAGGTGAAATAATGTTACATGCTGTGTCAGTTGATGCCAGCCTTGCAGCTGTCAATCATTATGGCCCTGGATCGTTTTACTGGTTTTCCTTCTAAATAAATCAATCAAAAAGTAGCCAGGTTTCAGGAAAATTTTCCTCAAAACATTTCCTGATTTGGCTTCACAGAGCCCCCACTAGATCACGTGAAAATGTTGGATGTATGTGTCTTACCTGGGTCTCTGTGATAACGCCTTTACTTTCAGGTTGTGCCTCGGGACTATACAGAGGCATGTTTTGACATAGATGACCCAGTAACATTGATGCCTCTTTCATGGTCCTCCAGCAACACACCAGCACCATCTGAGCAGTGACTCGATAAGCCTCTCCTTCACCTACATACATGAAGTTCAAGCAACTTGCATGAAATAACAGCAGAATTAAAGATTACTTTTCTTATGTACTTTTTTCCATCAAATTCCTTAGTAGGGATGCTCTATGCAGTAAAATGAAGTGTTCATACCACTATGAGAGACTCCTGGTTTATTAACAGTGCTCTCCAGCTGTTCCTGCTGGTTGAAGCCAGGTCCACTACACTCGAGCTCTCTAGCGCTACTGAAAAAATCATTTGTGTCACGGGGTTGAATGTCCTGCAGTAACTTCTGTAGTTCAGATGAGGTCTCTGTTGGAAAACGAAACATTAACAAAGATTTAACACTGAAATAGTAGAAACGTAATGTGTATCGTCTCGTTTACACCATTAGAAGCCATTTTACTCAGTTCCGATTTGATGACTATATATTTTTGTAACATTCTGTTAACATGTTCTTTCAAATGCGAGGCGTATCCGATTTGTGCATTTGTACTTGCCGTAGAAACAAGGTCGTTAGTGGAAAAGAGGACGTACTTGAAATATGCTTAATAATAATTATTAATTAATTCAGTCATTTATTCGTCTTCTAACCCACTTATTCCTTTCAGGGTCATGGGGGACTGCTGGTGCACATCTCCGGGCACACATCGGGCGAGAGGCGGGGGTACACCTCACCAATCACATTCAAAAAACACATGATTTTAAGGAGATTACGTGATTTTAGAGTTTGTGATGCATGAGTATATCTGATATGTATGTTTAACATGTCACTTTTGCGCACTTTTGAATGAAGCCTGATTCCGATCTCAAAATATCCAGATGTATGGAATTTTTTTCTCCTTTTCATTCCCTGATATGAACAAAAAAATGAAATTCGGTCACTTTAAAACTCACTCCTGACAATGACTGGGTTTTCCTTTGGAACTATGAAAGAGAATGTTTACAATCTGCACTGAATATCTCCTGATTTTCATCTGAGCCATTTTTTGAGGTAGTTTTCCTTCTTAGTAGTACCTGGTATTTGTCCTGTTTTTACATTTACAAGATGAAGCAAAGACAAAGGTCATGAGCTAAAACACCTTTTAAAATCTCTAGCATCACCTTTTTGGAATCAGAGTTGATTAGCTAAATCAGCAAATTTACCCCATTATCCCTTTAAAAGATGAATCTTAAATCTTAAAAGATTTGTTTGGCAATTGAATAATCACCAGACTCTGTGTCCATGGGAATGAGGCCCTCAGGTGAAGAGCTCTGAACCACAGGTGACGCAACATCAGACATCCGGTAGCACAGTCCAATGAGTTCTGATACAACAACCCTCCAATGAGTCAGCATCACAAGAGATCTAAACAGATACATGAAGCTCTTCTCACTTTATCACAGAGCATTTCCAAATAGATGCTTGAAAATGGTGTGTGTGGATGTACCCAGTGTCGAGATGTTCCAGGATTGCCGTGATGCAATGAGCTCTGCCATACAAAGGAGAGGAAGCAGCTGCTTGAAGAAGAGAGGACTCTGCCCTCTGAACCTCTTCCTTCAGACACATCATGAGCAACTGTACCACTATGAGATCAAACATGCACTCTGGTTTACACGGCGATAGCAAGCAGCAAACTCCTGCTCTCTTTGTCAAGGGAATATATAGAAGCTGCAATTCATTGACTGACCACTTGAGGAAGACTATGAAAATGAGTAGACTTAAAAATAGACAATAATTTCAAATGTCAAAAGACATTTCAAATACAAAAAAAACTTATTTTCTGAACTATCCACATCAAGAAATAAGATAATCATTTATTTATTTTTTAAATAAATATAACACCTCCACCAAATGCCAATACCTGTCAGAGCATTTCGTTCCTGGATCGAAGCCTCAGGCTCAAGGTGTTGGATTAAAGCTGGTGGCTGAAGTGAAATATGTTTACAGTTGAGTAACTGGTCTTGCAGACCCTCTTGATGCAGAAGCAGGTTAAGAAGGTGGGCAGCAGTCACACTATCAAAGGGCTTGGTACTCGTGCTGAGGTTCAGAGCGACCTCTAGCACAGACTGCAGTCTTTCTGGCACCTGATCACATAAGGATATGTATTAGTATTGATAGTATTGATATTCAATCCAAGTCCCATCTTTCTTCTCACCTGGAGCTGCACTGCAGCAGGAGGTAGGTTGTGTAAGAGGTTGTAGGCTAACTGTTTGACTTCAAGAAAGTTGCTAGCAAGACAATTCAGCACAGCTTGAGCATGAGAAGCTGTAATAAAGTCTCCGAGAGCAAAACCAGCAGAACCTGAAATATAGACATAAACTTAATTCAAGACTAAAGTTGAATCAAAAGCATAGATTTTATAAAACCAAGTAGAACCCAACTGCAATGCTGGAGTGGGGTCTCGTTAAGAACCACACAGATAACCACAGCACTGCAAGACCCAGAGCTTTTACAAACAGCGTCCTCCAATGTTTGAACCATACATGGGATTCTAATTTTCTAATTAATTGAAGGGAGGGAGGAGGGGTTTAACAAAGCTCAGGGTGGTGCCTAACAAGGCGGCACTCGGAATTACAGCAGTATAATATTGATTAAACTGCATGTAGCGTCTATGGTGTCATTCATAGGTTTCTGATAAAGTGGCAAGAGGCTTAAATTGGCTTTAATTGGACAAAGGGTACAGTCAAGAGATATCAAAGATGCTTGAGTGGATAAAATCTAGCTTAACGAGCAAAAAAAAACAAAAAAAAAACAACTAAAAATGGACATGGAGCACGCACTTGCTTCCTCTTTTTCTTATGTGTTTACGTAAGTGCTCATAGTGTGCAAGACTGGGCACTGGGGCATTAGACCACTAACTCTTTGGGAACAATATAAATCATTGTCTGACATTTGAAATGCAAAATGAATAGTTTGGGGTTTGAACTCCAGATTTTCTGGTATTTGTCAAGAATTTCACTAATAAAATGCTTTTATACTAATATAGCAAAATTCATGTTTATTCGGAAGTTGTGCTGATTTCTATAATTGTGTAAAAAAAATACAACACAGTCTTGAAGTAAATTATAATAATCTTAAATGTTACTGAAAAATGTACATTTGTAATTATCAACCTTTATTGAATTTTTTTCATTCTTTTCTATCTGTGAAAGTCAATTTGTAAAATAAAATGATAACAGGTAAGATCTTTACTGTGCTTCAATATTATTTGATCGAACATTTATCAGAAATTGGCTTTTCCCTGAATGTGAATATTTTGAAATGTTGAAAGTATGCCAGTGACAAATTCAAAAAGAGTGGCATCTGATCTACAAGATTTGACTACATAAAGCTTCTTTTTAAAGTATAAGCATTAAGCAAATAAAAGTACAGTTGTTTATGAATTCTAGAGTTTAGTTTAGTTTAGTTGAAGGCTATGTAACTATAAAAATACTAGTATTTATATTTTAGATAAAAATATGAACTTCAGTTTTGATCAATTTGGGATTTGTTTCCAGTACATAGAGTTTTAGCATGTTTAAAACATGTGTAGTACCAGTGGTAAATGTGAAGTGTTCAGCGATGAGCCCCAGCAGTTGTAAAGCCATCAGACACCTGGAGAATGAGGCTCCTGGGTGCAGCACTTGGAACAGAGTCTCACAGAACCAGCGGATGAAATCCTAATAACAAGAATGAATGCCTTCAGACTCGCGATGACAAGAAAACCCAGTGACATGATTGGCTAATTAAAACTGGAAGGTTATAAGAGTATTTCAATACTACATTACAGATATTGTTATTTTTAATACTTCAAATCTAACAATCGTTGTGTTTATAATCCATGAATCATTTGTTAATTTTATTTTCTTAACAAATGTGTTTTTCAAAGCCTTAATACTAAATGCAGTTGTGCTGAGTGCAGTTGTGGAGTAGTGGTGGGATACTAAAGATACTGGTTTAATTGATGGTAAATTTATTCATTATCTTCCTGCTTATGCCTCAGATTTGTGATACTTTGGTCTAGTGGTACATTCCCTGGAGGACAAATATATGACTTTGTTTTCAAACATACTTTCTACATATGTGTCGGTTTCAAATTTAAACTAATTTAAAATAATGTGGCAACCAAATAACTATAAGTTAAAATAATCTTATGATGATTTGTACCTTGTACCCTTGTAGGGCTTGTCGATCTTCATGGTTCCCATTCAAATCCAGTTTCTTTTGCAGCAGCTGAGAGCTCTCTTTAACTCTACACAAAAGCTGGCAAAACAGAAAACACAGATGAACCATTCAGAAAGCTAATGGTCTACCAGACTGGCCAAACCAAACCATAAGAAAAAGTACCCACTTTCTTTAACAGACCGACTGTCTGCTGTCTGACTCCTGGTGATTGGCTATTTAAATTAAATGGTAAGAAGTGATGAACCAGCTCCATTTCTTCCCTGGACAGCATCTCCGTGCTGCGATGGCTCTCACACAACAAGCCCAAGGCATCCATTCGCACCTGGCGTCATAGATAAACAATATTATCTCCAGATGAAGTTACATATTTTGGCATGTAGTGAAGGATATTAGAGGATTACCTGATCACTTTTGTGTACCAGTGCCTGCTGCATTAGCGGAAGTGGCACAAGGCAACCCCACAACTCTTCGTCAACAGACTTGAGAACACCCTGAGAACGAGCAGCCCGCAGACATGTCATAAGAGCCCCCAATGGACCTCTGCTGCCAGTTCTCACTGAGAAATACATGTTTGACACCATTTTACAAATGAAATGAACTTTTTGTATACAATTTTATTTCTTGGTCATTTTTGAGACGCAAAATCACTTTTTCTACTCAGGGTTAATGGTTGGGTGAAGCCATTTATTGTCAGCTCTTCAGCTCTTAATATTGTGTATTCTTCATTTTCTCCGTTGGTTAAATCATCCCATTCTTCTTGACAAAAAGCCTTCAACACTTCAAATTGTTGGGCTGTCTTGCATGAACTGCAGGTTTAGGATTCTCCCCAGAGTGGTTCAATGACATTGAGGTCAGAAGACTGAGATGGCCACTCCGAAACCTTCACTTTGTTCTGGTGTAACCAATGAAAACAAGTAGACTTGGCCTTGTTTTGGATCGTTGTTGTGTTGGAATGTCCAGTAACAGCACATGCGCAGCTTCAGGGCTGATGAGGTCAAATTTTCCTCTAGTATCCTTTGAGAGCATGCTGTATTCATCTTCTCATCAATTTTGACTTTTGGTGACTACAGCATGTTTCAGTTTGTGCATGTTATCCGGAATAGATTCAGTTATCATTGTGATTTAAAAAGAGTAAACACAGTTGTTTGACCATAAATAACTTCACCCAACCACTTATGATTTTGTGTTAATTTTTTTAGAAAAAGGCCTTAATTCTTTTCTCCTTATGAAAAGGGCATGCAGAACTGCTTTTAGGATGTACACATCATAGACAAACTTGTGAATTATTTTAGCTACGTTGGACAAAAAATGCCTGACAAGGACAAAGGGAAGACAGAATGGAATAGAGAACAAACTCGAGGGCAAAAGAGTGTACAGTCATTGAAATCAGTACATTTAGTAATCAGTAATTAAAAAAAAAAAACACCAAAACTATCAAAAGGCTCAACAGTGCAAGAATGCCCAGCAGCTAGAGCCTCCTTTTTGAAGACAGGTCTATGACAAACCATGCAGGACGCAACAAACAAAATGACATAAGATCAATATCAAACTTGTAGAAAAGCAATAAAGATGTTTTTGCAACCATAGTGTGCTTACGTATTCTTGTTCCTGTAGTTGTAACTAAGTCGAGATTGTTAGTTTTTCTTAAATAACGGCTCTACCATTATTTAGATTTGGACATTCCTCAATACACATTCCTCAATTCCATGAGAGTAACAACTAAAGAGTACATCAGAGGCAAAACACATGTTTACAAGTGTTTAAACTGATACTTGACTTATGAATGCATGTACACAGCTACCCGATTAAATTAAAGTGTTACAACAGCCCTGAGGCTCAGCAGGGTCTTCCACACATTAGTTTTTAATATCTTCAGTGATAAAAATCCATCCACAGTGTTTGGGTATTCAAAATACTCAGGATGGTACACAATAGTTGTAATTTAAAAGATTCCTACCTTCAATGCAAGATGGCATGTGCCGCAAGGCTTGTATCATTTGGCTTAAACTGGCAGGGTTGCAGCGCAGCAGTTTGGGCAGGAAGTAGTCAAGAATATAAGTGCTTTGATCTAACTGAGCTGTGCAGAGGACTTGCAGCAGAGGTGTCACCCAAACCTGATGCCAATCATCAAGCCAATCTTCATTTTTAAACTGTCCTTGCAGCTGCTTCTTATGGCTGACAAACAGCTTCTCTAGAAGGTCACTTGCGTATGGTGCTAAAGTCTGATCTCCCATTAGGCCAAGAAGCTTGGAAGGCAGTCCACTATCAAGTTTGAGTAGATAATCTGCACCGATGTGCTCCACAAGGCAAGCCAGCGTACCATACTTCCCTTTCATATGCCACTCTAATGCTAAAAGGTCTCGGGTAAGCTGGGTGGTGTAAGGGTCATTGGTTGGATCAGACTTGTGACTGCTGCAATGCTGGTGAATTGCAAGTAGATTTTGAAACAGGGAGCGTGTTTGGTGACGGATCCCATCTAGTGGATGCTCCCAGTGGGTGTAGATGTGTTGGTGAAGGCGCGTAACTAGAGGTGAGCCACCAACAAGAGATGAGCGAATGAGAGTTGGACAAGGGTCTTGTTGGATACAGTCAACTGCAGCTCCACTCCAAAGAGTGAAAACCCGAGCAACAGCCATCGCCGTACTGGACTCCTTGATTCTGAGTGAGAGATTCAATCACTGAGTTTTACTAATTGTATTTTTCAACAGCAACAAACACTTCAGTTCAGTTCATAAGAGAAAAATACTCATTGTTTTTCACATGCACTTCTCTTCTTCAACCGGCCCTAACAACTTTATTATAATTTCTTAAATATACTTTTTTTTCTAAAGTGATTGGCATCTACCTTGTCCAATCAAATTAGCTATAAAAAAAAACAACACCCCGAATCCAACACTATCACATCTATACAATCAGTAGAAATAGAAATGATTTTGCAAGAACAGCTCATTTATTTTCTTTTATCCTTTCAATCCCCAGGAAAATAGTTGAATGTTTAATTGTTTAGCAGTTATTCTCTCTCATGTTCTCATCTTTTCTCTGTTTTGTGCTCTCTATATCACTCTTGCTCATTCTTGTTCTCTCCATTTCGCTTTCGCTCCTCTTTTTCTCTCTTTCACTATTTCTTTCTTTCTTCCTTCTTCTTTGCTCTATTTTTCTTGTTCTCTCTCACTCTATACGTTGGCTGTCTTTATCTCATTCTCCTGAATTTCTATATCTTTGTTCTATCACTCTTTCTGTTTTAAATCTATCCATTTCTTCTATCTCACTCTTTCTCTCTTCTATTTTTCCTCCAGCTTGTTCTCTCTCTCTCTCTCCCTCCCTAACACCCCCTTGCCCCCCCTTCCCTCCCTCCCCTCCCTCCTCTATTTCTATCTTGCTTAGAAGAACCCTTAAGAAAATGGCTCTGATATGAGCTACATTTCAGTCAGTGTGCTCTACTTTTCACACATATTCGTATTTAGAAAAGATACTTTTACTCTACTTTTTTTTTTTACAAGAAATGGTACTTTTACTTTATTATGATATTTCAATACTCTATACACCAATATTGACCATTTCTTTCATGTGCAACCCAAGCATTTTATGTGGATCTTTCAGAGACTTGACTGAACAAATGTTTGGTTCTGGTAATGGCAAACTTCTCTGTATTAAGTATGGCATTGTAAAAATGCTTGTTTTTTCACCAACAGGTATCCAGCAGTACCTTGTATCCAACTGCAGGAGAACCTCTGGAATGAGGAGCAGCAGTTTCTCTGCTTCTAAACTGAACGTCTGTCCTTTCCAGCTGAGCATTGCCAAAGCTCCATGGCTAAGATACAGTGCTGCAGCCACAGGTCTACTGCTCTCAAACAGACCTGGACAACTCTGTCTTAGCCACTGGGGAGCAGTGCAACCTGTAAGCATCCTACACTGTAAAAGACCTGCAACCTAGAAACAAACACATTATTTACAACTACATGCAGAATAGACATCAATTAAGCTAAATAGACATTATGCCCTGTGATGTCGGAGGGTGTCCCGGAGACCCCAACTGAAAAGCATTTTGGTATTGAGTACAGATTGTGTTGAAATAGTCCTGCCAGTATTTGTTGCTTATATGGTTAAAATCAATGACAAATGCACATTTCAAAAGATTACTACACTTATAAAAACTTTTTTTCTCAATAAGATACAGCCGTGTAAATTTTACAAGGTCATAAATTTGTTTATTTTATGAAAATCTTTCTCTTTTAAGAAAGATTCTTAGATGAATTAGAAGTATGAACTTACTATGCCTGGCACATCGGCTCCATTTTCCATAAGAGATCTAATGAGTAACACAGTTGCCATTCCTGCAGTGCTCTGCACGTTCTGAATGAACTCCTCTGTATAGAAATTTTTAAATACAAAATTATTCTAAAAGTAAAACTAAACATACAATCAGGGTTGAATCTGTAGAACAAAGTTGTTTTCACATTACCGTCTGTTAAGATGCACGAATAGCACTGGAGAAGTCCAGTGAGAGCTTGGTATAGATCTATTTGGTCACTTGAAGAGTGCATCACAGAAATACTAATGAGATCTTGAGATCGTTGAACCACTAGCATGGAGGCTTTCACCACTGCTAAACAGAACTGCATCAGTTGAGCTTGGGCCACATGGAGTCCAGACAGACCACTAGAGAAAACAAACCAACCCGTAAGTTAAAAGTAAAAAAATTTGAAAATAATTTAATTAATCAACTGTTTACCTCTTTTCATTCAAACAGTGATGCAAAGCCCTTTGGAAAAACTGGAGTACTATGAAGAAAATCCCATAATATTCATGGGTCATGATTTTAAAAACAAAGTTAAACACATGCATTAAAGGACTTAAATACTGACCTTTAGCTAGCAAATGGCGAACACTCCGTTCACCTGTAAAAGGAATGGAACGATTCAGATAGATTTGTATTTAATTCACTGAAAAACAGACACATGTGAACTCTCCAATCTGGTGACTCAAGTTTCACCATGTAATTTCAATTATTCACATTTAATTCAGATGATAAATGGCTACAAGATTTTTCATTCGAGCTTTGATACAATTTTTATATGTCAGTGTCAATGATACACTGTCTTACATTTAGGCATAGCTTGATATCTTTGTAGTTACATTTCCTTTCAAATCAAGCAACCAAAACTGATTGAAATCTCTAATAAAACCAAATTAAACACACTGTATGAAATGTTATATGCAATGATACAGGGGCATCTCTAGACCTACCAACTTTAAAGTGATCCAGACAGGAAGTGATGTTCTCTGTTACGTGTGAGAAGTCTTCAGAGCTTGAAGAGGAGAGAGAGGCGGATAGACACTGTGACAAACACACAACCTTCTGCTCCTGCATCCAATCCGGTCCACTATCTATTGCACTGTTATTGGACAGTAAAGAAAAATATAAGTAATTTATTACAAAATTATTTCTGATTTTAAAGTTCACGCTGCATTCTTTTTCACCTTGCTACAACCCTCTTCAGTGGGTTTTTAGTGGGTAATGTGATGTACAGGAATGAGAGAGTGTGTTGGCAGGCCTGGAGTAAAGGACACGTAGATGGCTCATCTTCTCCCATCTCCACCAGTATAAAGCCAGCCTTTAGTAAACACACGGGTGTAAAATGCTACATCATTAAGAGTGCAATCTCATAATTCAGACTGATACATAATCCCCACCCCAGTTTGCATTTGCTTGTTGTGTCCCCTTTTGCAAGAGCACAGTGCATTTTAAATCTATAAGGCTATCAGATTCAACTTGTGATTAAAATCATGATGTAGTGTAGCTGTAGCTCAAATCAAATTCACTGTAGAATGAATTAATCGCTGATCAAGTTATGTATTAGTTGCATATTCTAAAGAACTTTAATTCAATTTGGTTGTATATCAGAAGAAACTGAAATGATCAATGACAGAATCAAGTGAAATGATCAATGACAGAATCAAAAGCCTGCCCACCAACCTTGGAAATAAGTTGAATCTGCTCAACTGGGTCAGATGAGCGTATGAAAGTCTTGAGGATCTCTGCCATCTCTGTGGTTTTAGGGTTCCCTTCCACAGATAGTGAATCTGAACAAAGCAAGTAACAAAAAAGGTAAGATGGTGCAAGAATTAAACCATAAAAGTCATTTACTTTCTTTCATCTGACCAGTCAGGCTGTTGAGCTTGTCATCATCCAACACCAGAGCCTCCACTTTAGGTGTTTTCTTCCTTACAACCATGGCTACAACTACAGAAACATCCCAACAACGACAAAAGGCAGCAACTTTAATAGAATTACAAGTTAAGACTAAAAACTTTGTCTTTGTCAATTCTTCGTGAGTGTAACTCTCAGAATAACCTAAGCTTAATTCAACTGTCAAAAAAAAGAATACAAATATTTAACATTATTTGTTCGTTTGTGATTAATAAAGTTTAACGATACAGTAAAATCAATTTGATAAGAGCTAATGGAACGGGTAACTTCTGTTTTTACAAATTCGGATGTAAAAATATGAACATACCTATGTGAATTACGAAGAATGATGACAACGAAGAACAAAAAAGGAGTACAAGGAAAAACAACCCACACGTGTGCTATGCGTCAAATTTCCTCTTGTGATTCTCATCTCACTAGAAAGATACATTAGTGACACCTATCTTACAGGAGAGTAACAGCAGTACGGAGAAATTGTAGTGACCGAAGAGGACCTTCCATCGTTTTCAAATCTGTGTTTAACTACATTTTCCGCATACTAAGAAAGAACAGATTGCGCTAACTAAGATAACATACTTTAAATGACTTCATTTAGTTTTTACGGAATTAAGATTGTAAGAACGTGCAACAAAATTTCTGATATGTGATTGGTTGAAAGACACGTCAATCACAGACATCCCTGCACATATCCACAATGATTCGATTGTTGCTTTTGGGGAAAAATACTGAAAGAGAAAAAAACGCCTAGCGACCCGCCCACAGCTTCCTCGGGACTTTGCTGGAGTAACAACTCTTGAGAGTAATGTTAGACTAAAACGAACCGTTACTCAAAATACCATTAGAAACATATTAACAACGAGCTAAACTCCGCACGATACAGTTTTAATGTGGTTTGAAAGCAGTTCTACGTCACAGATTTACAGGTAAACCTCTAACACAATATATATGATTTCATTTTTTTTCTGAATTATGTATACCATGTGTTTATAACCATGTAACAGCAAGCCCTGTTACATAGACTTCCCAACTGGGGTGTGATCAAATATTAACACATTTAAGATATGTGTTACCTATATGAAATGTATTTTCTTTTACTGTATTTTTCTAAAATGACATTGGTGCTGACTTCACTTTTAGAAAGATGATTACTGTCCATATAAAAGAAAAATTCTTTGTGTTTCAGTGCACATGCAATTATATTGAAAACTTATTGGAAAGATCACAACACTTTAATCTTTGAAAATATGTGTATGAAGAGTCAAATGTGCATAAAATTACTTTTTTATATTTTCAAATAAGATTTTATCTTAAACTTGTTGGTTTCAATCACTTGTTTACAGATTACAAATTAGCACTGCTACTAAATTAGTGAATATGGCTCATGGATGAACTGGTGACCAGTCCAGTGACTTGCTCTGCTTTAAAAAAAAAAGCAATCTTTTTAACCCCCAACTGAACTATTGATGCCAAAGATTACTTCCTTTTAGTTTTATTTACATCTTTAAAAACTAAATGTTTACAAAACTCCAACATTTTCCCTCATGTTTTTCATATGGCAGGGCCAGAGGGTTTAGTCATGGCCGAGGGTGATGAAAGCACAGGAAGAGAGTGGAAAGAGAAGTACATGGCCCTCGAAGCTCTGCTCTTCAAGTTCCGTGGACAGATGAGTGTGATTCGAGAACTGACGGCAGAAAAGGTCAGACTCACAGTTATTTGCCTGCTTTATATTACCATCTTTTTACATTTGAATACTTTTAAGTAAATCTCAGAAAAATCTATAAAAAAAAAAAAAAAAATATATATATATATATATATATATATATATATATATATATATATATATATATATATATATATATATATATATATATATATATATATGCAGTCACCCCAGAACTGAGTTGTGTATACAACACAAATAACCTAGGAAAACAACACACTTTCCGTATTTCCCTTTATTTGACTCACACGTGTTTGTTCACAAAAGAAGGCGTTGCTTTGTGGATAGCGCATCATTTCCATCTTTAATTGATTAATTTAAGTTAATAATTAAATTGATGAATCAAAGTGTCCAAATGTTTTGACTTTAGTGCCAAAAAAACTGAAGGAAAAGCTGTAGGATTTGAAAAATTGGGTTTTATATCTATTTATATATTTACATTTGGTATTGCACTCAAACAAAATTACACTGAAAACGCAGTTTTTGATTAGATTTTTTTACCATACTTCAATAGAAACCTCAGAATCGTGTTTAATGTAAAATGTACTCATGCAGCATGTAAAAAAGCTACAGGTCAAAGCAAAAAATGAAATCCCAGCCAATTTAAAAAAAATAATGGTGCTAGCAACTGAGAACTCCTCACTACTTCGTTTTGAAAAGTTTGAATTGTGAAAATATAACTTGTTGAAGCACTAGCTCACTTCTATGTTTGGCTCTCATTTCCATGAAAGAGTGCATTTGTGTGCATGTGTGCACTTTTGTGGCATGCACTAGTTCTCTGGCCCTCTCAAGGGAGAGTAGATTAGAGGTTAATGTAAATAGACGCCTGACCACAAGGCTCCAGACTGCTGCATTCTGGGATGTATTTTTGTACTTTAAACACATCGCCTTTGGGGAGATGTCAGAGTTAGCAAATGCTCTTTAAGCTTTTCAGCCTCAAAAACATATTTAGATTTTAAGCTTACTTACATTTTTAAATTACATTATTGCCTTAAAGTTGAATGTCTCTGTCTGTTTCTAGCGGATGCCAGTATTAGCTTATTTTCACTACAGACAGACATATTTTTTAAGTAAATACACATAGAAATAAAATAGATTCTGGGTTTGGCATAGCAACTAATGTTTATTTTTGCCACCAAAAATTACACAAGATGTTTAAGGATAGCATAATGTGTCTTGATCAACTTAGTGTGGGCCTCAACTTCCGTATTTCTGTGTGCTCTAAAAATGATGTCAGTTCAAGCTTTGGCCTGGAAACTTTTTTTTAAGATGTAAATTCCTAAAACTTTAGCACCTCCTTTTAGAGTAGACTGTACAAACACTCAGCGAGTGAGCAATTTAGCACTTACATTTATCAAATACCAGACATTTAAAGTGAAATATAAGGGAAAAACACATTTTGCTGTGGAGGAACTTTGGAGAATAGAACATTCATAGACACTGGTCATCTTGATGTTAACTGGACTGTGTTGCCATTTACTGCTGCCTTGCTTTGGTCTTAAAATGCCAGTTTAGAGTTCTGGTTTTAAAACACTCTGATGCATACTCTTTTGTAAAAACAAATGCACAAAAAATGAAACAATCAAAATGAGCCCGTTTGGATTGGAACAGCAAGCTGAAAATCATTCTGTTAAGCTATTTAATGTTTCTCTAATCCTTGTTTCATGTCTCCCAGATGCAGCAGTTGGAAACTCAGGTGTTGGAGGCAGAGCATCGAGCATATGAAGCCAACCAACAGGTAAATATAAAAAATGAATGCTAGCTTTTCATCAGATATTAGAATTGTACAATTTGCGCATATCTGAGCCAATCGAATGGCCAGAAGCCATTCTTCAGCTATTAACATTAGGGCTGGGCGATATGAAGCAAAAAATATATCTCGATATATTTTGCTATATCTCGATATACGATATATATCTCGATATCTTTACAGGATTTATAACCACCCCCCCCCCAAAAAAAAAACCCTACTGCAAAAAAAAATAATACAAATGTCAAAGTCGTTTTTTATTGAAGCTCAGAGGTGCTTCTGCAAATTTTCTTTCAGAAATCCTTGTATACATATTGCCTTTTCATTCAAAAATAAAACAACTAAAAAACAGACGGTGCATAGGAACATAGTGCTCCTGTAACATTTAGGATATAAAAAAATCCCTGATAACATAAATAATAATTTAACTGTAAAATAATACACATTGCCTTCTTTTCATTCAAAAATAAAACAACCCAACTCAAGCTCATCTTTGCAGGACCTCTGTTGTAAGTAACCTTTTCCAATTCAGCAGCAAGCCGCGCTCTCTCTGTAGTGTACAGTCGCGGGAGTTCCTGTCTCGAAAAGTAATGCCGACTAGGTAAACTGTATCTGACTGGGATCAAGTGTTTTAGCGTACGTTTAAAGCCACGTTGTTCAACGACGGATATGGGTGCCATGTCCACCGCTATGTGAAATGCCACGGACTCTGTGATGTTACACCACCTTGCGCTCTGTCTTTCATATTCTACACTCCGCGTTATAGAATTGTGGAGATTAGTTGAGCTTTGGTTGGCAGAAACTTTCACGGCATTCACGGCAGTAGACATCTGTCTGTTGTTCGTCTGACGACTTAAAACCAAAGTATTTCCATATAATGGAGCCAGCTGTTCTTTTTTTGCAACAAGTTCTGTTACCTCCGGGCTGGTTGCGGGCGCCGCCATGTTGAATGAGACGACAGGCAAGGGGAGGGGAAACAAAAGCAAGGAGGCGCGGACGAGCGCAGCACAGAGAAGGCAAACAAGCAAATTGGCGAAAATTAAATATAGACATTATATCGATATGTACGATATGTCAGAATTCATATCGAGTTTAAAAAATATCTCGATATATTTTAAATATCAAGATATCGCCCACCCCAAATTAACATCATCCATAACTTCATTAAGCCACCTACCTGCAGCCCTTAGCAGGTAAGTGCTTTCTTACCCATAGAAATTAAGATGGCCACCAAGTAGTACTGCTATATTTTAACAGCAAAAACTGTGAGAACTTGTGAAAAATAAATGCAGCCCATCAAGACCCTCCAAAAAAGCTCTCATCCTAAGGACACCACTGTTAACGCCATTCAGAGTTGTAATTGTGGTTCTCGATGCCCCGGTAAGCATGTATGCGTGTGGTACAGCTGCAGTGGATGGAAGAGCGTCTTAAGGGATCCGAGATGCAGTCCGGTGATTCTGAGCTGAGGCTGTTCAGGCGCTGTCAGAGTCTTCAAACCCTTCTGCAGGAGAAAGATAAGCAGATTTCTTCTCTAGAGCTGCAGCTTGAGAAACAGGTGAGTCATTGCACCCATAGACGTAGAGTAAAAGGATGTTTTACGCCAAATCCATTTCGTTACTCAGAAACAAGAGAGAATTCAAGATGCCAAGACTGTGGAAGACAAAGCAGCAAAGATTAAAGAATGGGTTTTGCAGAAGCTAAATGAAGTAGGTTTATTTCTCATTGTGTGTAATTGGTTTTCAGGAGAAGGATATTGGGAATTTGTACACGATTACCAGTCTCTGTTTTAGTTTGAAACACAGAATGGTTCTCTGAGGGACATAAATGAGCAGCAGAAGACTGAAATACAAGACCTGAAAGAACAATTGCAAGGTATTTATTTTGGTATTATAAAACAGGTGAGACAAAAGGGGTAAATGGAGAATACTGATGCTTCAATGGTAGTCTGTATATTTGTGCACCTTCAAACTTTGTATAGTATTTTGTCCGGCAAATATACTTGAACTCTTGCGAGGATGTGCTGACAAAAAAGTTTTACACATTTGTTTTGTGATTAATAATCTTTTTTTTATTTTTCTTTTATTTACAATTAGATCAGAATGGTTCTAGTTGCACAGCACAAGACACTGTGGGTGAAGCTCAGAGACTTAGCAGCCTTACTTTTGGATGTTTCCAAATCAGAGGGAAGAGTCCTCAGGTGCAGACCGCCCCAGGACCATCCCTGAAGACAATTTCCACGCCGTCAGATCAGGATCACATGCAGATGGTTAACAGGAGATGCTCAACTGGTTGTATGTTGGAAATTATGTCCTTCTCTTTTTTTAGTTCTTAAATCCACTATCTAATACTTCACCACTTTTTCTAATAGTGGAGTACAAAAAATAAAACACTAAATTATTATAATAACTGGAGCTGAAGATTTTACGTAATTACATCATATTTGACATGACCATGGTGGCAACGTGGAAGTCCACAAGATGTGTTTTTGTTTTTATAAAAGTGAAAATTCTCATTTTACAACTCACCAGTAAAATATTTAAAGAAAAGCATTTAAAAATTGTAGATTTAAAGTGTAATTATCCAGTGATCTAATGCAAATGTTAGTAAATAATGGTTAGTAAGTAATGTAAGTCTTAGTCACTAGAAGAATCACAAAAAGGATGTATTTTTTCAGTGAAGACCTTTGAAGATCTTTTTTTGTTCTCTCCAAGTCAAATAATGGTAAAAATGGTTTAGAAATTTGTAGAATTAAAATTATAATATTGTAGGCTTTTTAGCCGCCATGTTCAAAAACATAAGTGCTCTGAAACGTTCCATTCTCTGATCACCCATTAGTATTGACTATTTACAGCTTTAAGCAGAAATGATCTGAGAAGAAATAGCAAAAGGCAGTGGCAGATTCTGGTCCTTCAAACAGAGGTTCAAAATAGATCTCTCAATTGAGTAACACTACATTGTGTAACAACACACAAGAAAAAGGGTGTGTGAAAAGAGTAGAGAACCAACTTTAGAACATAGAACAACATTAAGTTTAAAATTTGAAATCCAGAACTAAATGGTCCTGGAGCCATTCCTTCACCCAGAAACCAAAACAAAGCACTGGTGAACACCAGCATTCAATCATTACTGGTGTTGCGTCAAGATCTGTTCTGAAAAAAATAAAAATAAAAATCACTTCTATATTTTCCAACACACTTTAAATTGAGAGATAGCAACGACAAATAAAGACATTTTTGTCATTAACAAAGGTTTTAAAATGATGAAAACAACTGTTTTGTGTTGGTTTTCATGTTGTAAATACACATATATCCGAAAATGTCATTTAAATCACTAAAAAATTGTTAGTCTTAAATGAAAAAAAAACATGCAATTGTTAACCATATAACATTTCACAATGGTTGTACTCATGAGATGGAACTTTTTATAAAACACACCATTTTTAAAAGTTGCAAAATTAAGAAATGCATCTTTCGTGTGAGATTTCAGGTCATATAGGTCGGAATAAGTTATTGTACATCACAAAAATGCTAGTTCAAAAGGAAAATGTTAGACTAAAAACATCAACGATTTACTGTATAGCCCCATGTATGACACGTTTATATGTTTACAAATTTACAAGCGACATTTGCTTATCCTTCAGGAGCTTTTTGGTGCTACTCGGGTTGGAAAATGAATGTTTTCTTGTGTTCACGTAAAGTATTTGTACATACAGCAAGTATATTGTACACATGTGAACATCCTTTCTCCCCAAAAGTCTATTCAGTGATCAAAGCAAAACAAACAAATATTTGTATCTTTTAGAAGTACCACAACACCCCAGATCTAATATCAGCTTTTAAAGGAATTTATAAAATAAGCTACTGCATTAATAGTAACCATTGAGTCTTTTTGTGTTTTAATTCAGATTCTGAAATGAAACCAGACTTCCCAGAAACACTGAATGTCAGCCGTTGCTCTGAGGTGGGGTCTGAGGACGAGGGTGAGCAGGAACGTTCCAGACACACGCTGTCCTGCAGTGTTTCTTCAATGCTGTCAATGGCTGCCTCTGAAGAGGAGAGGAGTCTATTTGACGGTTTACGTGTCAGTGAGAACTTTCAAACCGCCTCCGATGACAGCAGCTCTCTGTTTGATGATGATATGCAGAGTGTGGAGTGCTCTAGGCTACTCCTCCCCGATGCAACAGCTACTTCAATGGATAAAAGCAAGAAGGGAGACTCTGAAGATGCATCCTCAGACGAGCTGAACAAGCATTTTCAATCACAGTGTCTTGACTCCTTATCGTCTTCCAGTGGGACCAACACTCCCAGCCCAAGTCTAACTCCAGCTCTTACACCAAAGCGGCCCACTTCATTCCACGATGGTCAAAACACCTCTGCTTCCCCAAAACAGCCACGGCTACGCAATCTGAACACTACTAATGTGAGTTCTGCTCTGGCTAAGAAGCATTTGAGTCAGCCTCCACTATCTAGTGATGCCTCTTATGGTTGGACGAGAAATGCCATCAGCATGCTGCGCTCCCTACAACCCGAAGAAACAGACATGGCCCAAGGGCAAAAGATGGAGACTGGTGACAGAGAACACGCACAATCATCACCCGAGGACCCTCAAACCCATGATGCCTCAACTACACCTGGCAATAAACCTCCGACGCCTCCGTTACACAGACTGCCCTCTTGGGTGAGTCATGTGACAGATATAATAAATTATCCATATTGCTGCCATTGAACGTGTTAATTGTCTGCAGGAGAGCCGGATTTATGCTGTGGCAAAGTCTGGAATCCGTTTATCGGAGATCTCTTGTAAAGATGTGGTGAATAAAGGTAGGTTTTTACTGCCCATTGCAATGTTTCATTGTCAGGGGTAGCACAGGGTTACTTGGCTCATTATGGTGGCACAGTGCTTTTTATAGCTACATCACTGGTAGAAGGATGTGAAAAGTTTCCACGTTTTCTTGTTTTTGGGGGCGGAATGGTACAATCATTGTAACTATTTTACAGGTCCTTCTAAAAAACATTAGCATATTGTGATGAAGTTCAGTATTTTCTGTAATGTACTGATAAACATTAGATTTTCATGTATTTTAGATTCATTACACAAAGCTGAAGTAGTTCAAGCCTTTTAATGTTTTAATTTTGATGATTTTGGCATACAGCTCTTGAAAACCCCAAAAATCTAAAAAAAAAACAATTAGCATATTTCATTTCACCCAACCAATGAAAGAAAAGTTTTTAATACAAAAAAGTCAACTTTCAAATAGTTATGTTCAGTTATGAAGTCAATACTTGGTCGGGAATCCTTTTGCAGAAATAACTCCATCAATGCAGCGCCACGCAATCAGCCTGTGGCACTGCTGAGGTGTTATGGAGGCCCAGGATTCTTTGTATTGGGTTCAGGTCAGAAGAGATGTCAAGCCAATTGAGCACCAGTAATACCATGGTCTGTTTTACCAGTGTTTTTGGCACTGTGAGCAGGTGCCAGGTCGCCAGAAGATGGAAGCATGAAGTTCTCCAAAATCTCCTGATAGCTAGCTGCATTGACCCTGCCCTTGGTAAAACACAGTGGACCAACACCAGCAGCTGACATGGCACCCTAGACCATCACTGACTGTTGGTACTTGACACTGGACTTCAGGCATTTTGGCATTTCCCTCTCCCTAGTCTTCCTCCAGACTCTGGCACCTTGATTTCCCAATGACATGCAAAATTTGAGCAACAGTCCAGTGCTGCTTCTCTGTTGCCGCTTCTCAGGTCAGGCACTTCTGCCACTGTTTCTGGTTCAAAAGTGGCTTGACCTGAGAAATGCGGCACCTGCAGCCCATTTCCTGCACATAGCTGTAAACTGTGGCTCTGGATGTTTCTACTTTCTCTCCATCTTCTTTCCCGCTTGTTCCCTTTCGGGGTCACAAGGTCTGCAGCACACTTTGGGCGAGAAGCAGGGGTACATTCTGAATCAAATTTGGTGCCATTTCATTGGTATATCTTTTCAAGGTGTCTTTTTTTGTTTGATTTCAAAACAGATTCCAATATTGGTATTGGTACATTTTAGGTAACTTATTGAAATGTTTTATTAGATTTAGAATTAAAAGATGGGTGCCTTGTTATTCTTTTTTATAAGTAGCAGGACTGAAAGTAACAGGAGATTTTAGCAAAGAATTTGCAAATACATGCTAACAATCCACACGGTACACATGATTGAAGGAAATTCTGCAAATTTAGTTATTTACAAAATATGTGCATTCTTACACTAAACAATTTAAATCATTAAAATTATTTGAGTAAAAGGATGTATTTTTTACAAATGGCTCTACTACTAATCAATAATATTAGGGTAATTAACATTTGAGCTAGGTAACAAAATTATCAGTGATGAACCAAACGAGATGAAACCCTTTAAGAAATTATTTAAAACTACATCTATGCATATACACATTCACACAGATGGAGACGGCCTTTAAGTTGCGGGTTGGATGCTCGCCGGTGCCCTTTTTCCATGTTCTCCAGTGCTTGCGAGGTTTTCCTCCAGGTACTCCGTTTTCCACCACAATTCCAAAAAACATGCGTCAGGTTAAGTGAATAATCTAAATTCCCCTTGTGAATGTGTGAGTGTTGTCCTGACAACCTTTCCGTGGTGTACCCTCGCCTCTCTCCCAAAGGCTGTTCCAAAAGCTTTTAAAAATAGGTGAAAGGAAATGCAGCTTTTGTCACTTTTGGTGCAAATAAGACTTTAAGCTCAGTACTCTAGCCACTATGCTCTCAATGATGGGTCACTTTGAGGCTGATAATAACAATATACTCAATTATTTTATGTTGTTTAGGTTGAATTAAATTTGTTTAGATTTACTTTCTTTTGGAAGCACCAAGTCAGTTTCACTCACTTTGGTAGTAGTATCCTCATGGGGGAAAGTTACTTTAGTCACGATGAGTTTGAGCCATGGCGTCACAATTGAGTCCTGGAGTTTTGTCATTTTTTTCATCCAGATTCCTCCCACACATCCACATGCCCCTCCTATATGCTTTACACGTCCCTTCTATACTGGAATACTAAGACCCCTGTCTTCACCAAGCACAAAGGGGTAAGGACCTAAGATCAACAACAGAAAAGTGTGTTAAATTGGCTACGTGTTCATTAATGTAGTGAATCATATTTATTTTCATTTTCATAGAAGGCGACATTAAGTAACACTCAGTTTTCTGAAGAGTCTTGCAGCTCTGACGAGGAGGACAGCTCAGATGAGAATTCTGGAGAGGAAGAAAATGTTCCGAACTCAGGATCGGAGTCTCACAAGAGCAGCGATCATGAAAGCCCCTGCTCCCTTAAGAGAGGTTTGGTTCTTTTTAGAGCTTTTTTAACTACTTTACAATTTGCTCTAATAAATTACTTTTAAAACCTGTTTTTGTGGCAATGCTTGATATATCATTTTTAGTACAACCCCAGCTTCTTTTCTTTAACATTTTTTTTTTCAACACAATAATTCCACAACAAACTTGATATAGTATAAGATATTTAATGCAGTTTAAGGCATTTAAGGCCTTTTTGCTTATTTTGGGATAGGCATTCTTTTCATCCATATACAGATATCCATAGAAGATATATAAAATGAGGAGAATTGCAAATTCTTGGTGTTTTACAATGCAGCTTATTATTATGTTCACATCCTCCCTATAATTACAGACATTAATCCAGGGATCAAACCATTCAAGTAGCTTGTAAACGAAGAAGAATTACTCATTTAGCTTTGTCAGGTGTCCCAGCAAACACAAATGAATGTCATATGGACATCTTTTGCTTTTTTTTTTACAGTTGCAGGTAAACTGCATGATGATGGGCCTCGACAAATTTATTTGAACTGTTGTGTTTTGTTTTGTTCAGCTGCATCCCTGTCATCTATGGCATCTGAGAGTGACTACGCCATACCTCCTGATGCATATTCCACTGATACAGAGTGCTCTGAACCTGACAGCAAACTGGCCAAGACCTCCTCCTCCATCAGTGATGATAGCATCAGTGTAAGGCATTAGCAGTTTAAATATATAAAATTATATTATTGTCCATCTGTTGAACTACAGAGCAGAAATGCAATCATTTCAAATCCAAATATGGAAGTCAATGTTGCAAAAATGGGATAATTTGTGAAATAATTCATCTTTTGAACCCAATGACATTGTGTTGATTTCCAGGAGTCTCTGGAAAAGTCTGGATACCTTCTCAAGATGGTAAAAACATGGAAAAGACACTGGTTTGTTCTGAAGGATGGGGAGCTACTCTACTACAAATCACCAGTCAGTTTTAACAACATAAATGTTTGTTTGTTTTTTATTGTTGTTTTTTGTTTTCTCAAAAATCTGTGAAAGTTTGTATGCAGAAAAAAAAATCACAGTTTTAAATCAACACCACTGTTGTCAATATAAACACTCCCTCAGTGTAAAGATAAAATCGAGGCGCTAACTCAAGGAACGCAGTGAAACATTTTAATGGAAAGTACTGAACACAGATCTTCTGGGTTTACTATATTACTTGCTCATGTCAAACTTTAAGAAACTCCTTCTAGAGAGTATATCTGAGATATACTCCTTCTAGAGAGTATCTTATCATATGACATTTGGAATGTTAATTGCAAAGCTTTTTTGACTTTTTTAAATAAGTGTGAACAATGGCTATTAAAAGTTGAAATTTCGCAATAAACAGGAAATTGTTAATAGCTTAGCCATGCAATGTCCGATTGGGTTCAAGTTTGCCTTGTGTGTTACGAGATTATATGTGAACAATTCTATAAAGCAACCTACAGTGTCAGTTATACCACCACCTAGAGGCAACATGGATTATCACATCTGCCGTTTAGTACTGCTATAATCAGGTTGTGTTTGAAGGGCACGTTTGAACTGTGAAACACTTACGCAAGGGACCAAGACCTACAACAAAGTCGTCTGGAAGGAGGTTCCAAAACCGACAGGAAGTCAGTTATTTTTTATTTACTTTAGTAAAATTTAGTTCAAATCTAGGCCTGTACAAAACTCTTCCTAGCGAATTTATCTGTGCACCTTTAAGCTCCGTCCCAGTCATCAGTCTTTAAGTTAAGGCATATGGGATGTTGAATTGCAAAGCTTTTTTGATTTCGTTAAACAACGTGCACACAACAGCCTTCACATGATGATGGCACCGGAGGTGCGAGAGTCCTTTGATCGCTGCTTGCAGCTATAATGTTATTCTTGTTCTTTGATTTTCAGAGTGATGTCATCCGTAAGCCACAAGGTCAGATTGAACTCAATACATGTAGCACAATTGCTTGTGGTGATGGGAAACAGATCCTTCAGGTAAATAATTCTGGAAATTGTTCTAGACAGCTTAGATACCAGCTTCCTATTCATCCTTGTTCTAAACATTGCCCTTGTGCCTCATTAGATTGTTACAGGTAAAGATGTGTGTAATCTCAAGGCCGATTCACCAAACCTTCTGGATGAGTGGCTCCGGGTACTGCACAGTGTCCTTCGAATCAAAGCTGCTTGCCCCATGCTCACACAGACAAATGCACGGCCCCTTATGAAAGGACTCTTAACAATGGTACATACAAATACACATATGCCTTTCCTGCCTGAAGCTTGGTCATCCATTGTTGTGCGTCTCATTTTTAATGTCAGAATCAGGAATAGTTTACACAATGTGTTTAAGAATAAATAAAAAATGGGGGAAAACAGGGTTCACAATGGCTTGTGCTCTTAAAGGCCGTGCCCTCAGTATCAACCAGCAGAGTGTCTGAGAGACCCGGTTTAAATATTTTGAAGGCGTGTTGGATTTTTTATGAAGAACATTTTATTAAAGAACTTTTTTGCTTTTTCTAGACAGCATTTCACTGGATATCAAGATGTTGCTGTTCACTGTATTTATTTGTTGCCTGTCTGTTCAAGGTGAAACATGGCCACTCTAAGCTTGTGTGGTGTGCTTTATTTGGGAGGACTCTGCTCTACTTTAGGAATCAAGAGGACAAGGTCTTCTACCTGCTTAACATTGGCCAGCTTTTTGTTCTCATAGGTTTATTCTCATCTCACTTTCATGCTCAGTTCCCCCTAGGTCAAATCAAACTCTGGGAGGCCCGTGTAGAGGAATTGAACAAGTCATGTGACCTAGCTGTCTCGAATCAGTTTGTACTCTCCATTCAGTCAGCCTGCCAGGGGCCTACTTACCTTCTCATTGACTCACCTAATGAGAAGGTCAGTATTCTGTATTTTAATGCACTTTACATTATAAATTAAGTGAATAAAACATTGTACTTGCAACTTATTCTCGTCAAGAATTTAAAAGCGTTTTTTTTTTCCTTTTTCTAATAGAAGTTTAATGATGATTTATAATATTCCCTGCTCCATTTTTGTCCATAGATGGTCTGGTTCTACCATCTGTCTGTGGCAGCGGGCACAACAATTGGGGAGGTGGGCACTGAATTTGAGAAGCTGATTGGAAAGTTGCTCAAGATTAATGGAGACCCAGGTAAAGGGTTGAAATATGGATTCTAACTGTTCCTAAATCAAGTTTTGATGAAAACAAGCTTTAACCTAATCTTCCATAATTCTCAGAGTCCCAGCTCTGGAGACATCCGATGTTGTGTTTCACAAAGGAAGGGCTGTCCTCCCCTCTCACCACTTTGCCGTCAACAGCACTTCAAACGGAAGCCATCAAGCTCTTTAAAGTAAATATGACGTGTATAATATAACATTTGGAGGTAACCCCCACCAAACATGTTTTTACGCTTGCTTTTATCACCTTTCACAGACGTGTCAGCTGTTTATTAATGTGGCGATTGACACTTCAGCCATCGATTATCATGTGACTCTTGCCCAGTGCGCTCTACAAGTGTGTCTCACCCACCCAGAGCTGAAAAACGAGATGTACTGCCAGCTTATAAAACAAATATGGAGGAGGCAAACACATGACCTGCCTAGGACCTTACAGGTAATACACATAAAATTCCAAATCTCTGTTACAAAGTGAATTGTTTGGTCTCGTTGCAGGGTCACTTATTTGTGCTTGAATAAAAAAAAAATACAATAACTACTTAACACATCAAACATAATATGGATGTTGAATATGCAAACTGTCCGCTAGCCATAGGTAAAAAAAAGGAATTTTCACTATACCACACATGTCAAAATCAAGGCTATCAAATCAAGAAGGATTTATCCATGGCCTCCAAGATGACATTTATTTACTATTGAAACTGAGCAGCAGTCACCCACTGAAGTTTCTGCAATAAACTCACTGCCATGAAGCAAGTGACCCTCTCAGCTTCATTATTCATGAGCAGTCAGAGCAGACATTAACTTTTAGCTTTCGAATGGTTCTGAAGGATCAACACTTCTGGTAGTTTTTAAAATTGTTAACATAAAAACTTAATAAAAAAAATTGACATGCCATACGAGAGTCTATTGTGTGATGTTAATGTTTGTTATTTAAATTACTTTTACTGACTTATTTATGGGCATGGGACACAACATAAAATGATTGTTTTTGTAATTTTAAATAATTTGCACTTGTGGGGTTTTTTGGTTGCTCTGACAGCCATTTTCGCTACAAATCTACGAGCATTGAGCAGGGTCTTAGCCCTTCGTTTGAAGTGTGGGTCCAGACATCCTTAGCTTTGGAGGGCTATGCACCTCTTCCCACTATTCCATCTCCTTTCCTTCCTTATTTAAGAGAATTGGGGCACCCAATTGGTTTTGGCTCAAACTATGAAAATGTGAAACTATGAATAAAAAACTATTCCAATTAGTGCTGTCAAAATTAACGCTTTAACACATGTGATTATTTGAAATATTTAATGTGTAAAAACTTAATGCGGTTGCAATCAGGTCATTCCCTTATTTAGTTTAGTTAGTTTCGCCTCGTTTGGAGAAGTCAGGAGTTATTCAGGTTTTCTCTACGAGGGTCTTTTATGTTTACTTTTGGGTTATATTACTTGTTTTTGTGATCAATAAACTATAATAAATATGGCTTTAAGCTATCAGTAAATTTGGAGGACATTTATGGTTTATTGCAGGTATGTTATTTACATAAGAAAATCTGTGTTACAAATTAAACAAAAATGCAAATAAACAATCAAATCTTGAATTTAAATGTATATTAATCATTTACAATTTGCATTTACATATCCAAAAATGTCTTTTAATCATGAATAATTGTGCGATTGATTAGTTCCCTTATTTTATCGATTGACAGCACTAATTAAAATATATTAAGAGCTGCATTTTATGACATCTTTTCTGAACTTAAGATTGATCTCAGGATTTTCTGCATTTCTGTATATTTTGTGGTTAGTCAGATGTGGTAGCCAAGACTTGCCAAATAATTCTGGATTCATTTTAATGACACAATTTGCATGTGCATTTTGAGAAAACAAAAACTCATTTTGTATTCTCGAGAACTGAGATTTGTGAATAAAATGTTTGGCTCGCAAAGAAAAAAAATATTTGAATTGTGCAAAAATCTTGAACATTTTGAACTGAAAAATTGTGTGTGATCATGCACAGATGATCTCGTTTGTAATTGCAAAAAATGTCTGGTGAAATTGTTTTTTTTTTATCTTTGCCAGACAAATATTTTATGCACAAACCTCAGTTTGTATGTGTGCAAAATTACCCCTTAATTTGCTTTGTGATTGAAAACCATTACTTTTTGTGCTTTGCTTCACGGTTTTTTAGGGAGCTGAAATTAGATTCTTGTTAGGCCACTAGAGGGGGTGCTTGGTTTCTCCATTAAGAATGTTGTTCACAAAGCAGTGCTTATGACTTGCTTGCACAAGTAATTATGATTCCTGACACAGGGCTGGCAGTTCCTGGCTCTGTGTGTTGGCCTCTTCCTGCCGACACACCCTGTTCTTTGGTATTTGCAGTTTCATCTAAGAAAACACGGAGAGTTGAGGTACATCAAACAAATCCTTTGAGATAGTCTTTCTGGAGTCATATCCCATACTTCACTTGAGAGTTTTGAATCACTCTATTGTTCCCAGGACGGAAGTGGGAAAGTATGCAATCTACTGTGAGCGCTCACTGGCACGCATGCAGCAGAAAGGCGAACGTCAAGCGCGATCGTCACGTATGGAAATCTTGTCAATCTTACTCCGGAACCCTTCCCATCACTCTTTGCCCTTCAGCGTTCCTGTACACTTCCTCAACAACACCTACCAGGTTATTCTCCATGAAACAGAATTTATTCCATACTGGAGGATTTGTATTTTTCTTAATTAAGTACAATTACAAATATCTCAACTGGGTATTTATTTATTTGTTCATTCATTCCTTTCAGTGGCAATATTACAAATTTAGATATCTTTTTAATATTTTTATTTGTTTTCCTACAAACGTTGTTATTTTTACCATAGTTGAAAACAGCCCAAAAAAATTCTGGGAAATTCTAATGACTGAATTAAACTGATTATGAATTGATTATATCTGCGTTGGATTCTCAATTCCAACCACCTTTCAATGAAATCTAATTATTAAAAAATATATATTATAAGACATACTTACAAATGTGCTTCACTCATTGGTGTCTAAAGGTTCTGTTTTTGAATCTGGTTATGAAATAATTATATTGGAATATTAAAACTATGTTGTTTTATTGGAAACCATGGATGCTATGCTCTGTTTCGACAGACTGAGGCTTCCTTAGGCTGACGTGTCCTAATGGAATGCTCTGAGCCTGTATGGAAATAGAGACGGCACATGGTTTTGATATGTGGAAAAACTATAAGTAGAACTAGTAGAAAACGGGGAAGAGAGGGTAGATTTGATATTGCTGTGATATTGTTTTCAAAAATGTTTTTTTTTTCAGATTTTCTGAATTTCTCAAGTTTAATCCCTCTCATTTTCACAGTAATTGCTGTAAAGTAAGCTTGTTTGGTTTTGTAGCTTAAATTATTTTAAAGGTAGTCGATTGTGTAATACTATTCATCACTTCAAAACTATAATATGATTATATCACCAAACTTCTAGATTGCTGTACTTTGGAGATATTCATATTGGTTTCTGAATAAACATCAATAAGTTTACCTCAGTTCATCCTCTGTTGTGCTCCTTATTGAGATGACGGAATGAGATCCAAAAATCTGATGATTTCTGATATTTGGTAAACAAGTTTCGGGAGGAATAATCAGGGTGTGCCATCAGCTGCACTCAATCAAGCCATCACTCATTCTATTATTTAAGCCAGTCCTACCGTCCTCTCTATCTTCCACCCCTTCTCCTCACCTTTTTTTTTGTTTGTGGGGGAGGGGGGTGTCAGACAGCTTGCTTGTATGTTTGTTCTCGCCACCCTATGCTTACTACATGGCAGGTTCGTAGGTGGATAACGTAGATATTACAAAAAAATTGGAAAAAAATATATATATGCATATATGCTAATGAAATACATTTCTTAATAGTCTTTACTGACAGAATATTTCATCAAAACCTCAGGTTGTCAGCTTTGATGCTTCAACCACAGTGGACGAGTTTGAGAGTCGACTGAACCTGGACACAGGCATGAGGAAAACTGGTCAGTCAGGTTTCAGCCTTTATTCTGACGACCCCACTGGCACAGACCTTGAGCACTGTCTTCAGGGAAACCTGAAGGTCATCCACAGACAAAAACATTTTTCCTTTGCTACTTTGTAATTACCTTAATCTAAAATCTAAAATTCTGTGTCCTCAGATCTGTGACATTATTTCCAAATGGGAGCAGGCTTCCAAGGAGCAACAGACAGGCAAATCAGAGAACGCCAGAAGTGTTAAGTTCACATATAAGAACAGGTAGAGTGCAAATAAAAAAAAAGAACTACACTTACAATGCTGTGTCTGAATTCCTGCTGTCTCCTCCAGATTATATTTCTCTCAGCATATTAGAGGAGAAACTGAGAGAGAGCGCTTGCTTTTGGCATACCAAACAAATGAAGAAATTACCACCGGCCACTTCCCTGTCAACAAAGAGCTTGCTTTAGAAATGGCTGCTCTGCTTGCTCAGGTATGCTTTGTTTTCAGAATGGATTTCAACCTTCCACACCTTTTATGATAATTTTAAAATGTGTTGTTTGTACATGTAATACATTATCCACGCTAAAGGTTTAATACAGTATGTATGTGAAATATAACAGCATCCAAAAATATATATATTTAAAAATATATACACTTACCAGACACTTTATTAGCAACATTTTACTAGTACCGAGTTGGACCCCTTTTTGCCTTCAGAACTGCCTTAATCCTTCGTGGCATAGATTCAACTGGAAACATTCCTCAGAGAGTTCCTCCATATTGACACGATGGAGTTGCTGCTGATTTGTTGGCTGCACATCCATGATGGGAATCTTTTGTTCCACCACATCCCAAAGGTGCTCTACTGGATTGAGATTTGGTGTATGTGGAGGATATTTGAGTACAGTGCTCATTGTCATGTTCAAGAAACCAGTCTGAGACGATTCAGGCTTTATAACATGGAGGGTTATCCTGCTAGAGGTACCTATCAGAAGATGGCCATGGACACGGTCAGCAACAATACTCAGGTAGATTGTGGTGTTGACAGGATGCTCAATTGGTACAAAGTGTGTCAAGAAAATATCAAGGCTTTCATTTTGTTGATACCAATTTTTGACCCTACCATCTGAATGTCACTTCGAAATCAAGACCAGGCAGCGTTTTTCCAATCTTTCACTGTCCAATTTTGGTGAACTTATGCAAATAGTAGCCTCAGCGTACTGTTCTTAGCTGATAGGTGTGACACTCGATGTGGTCTTTGGCTGCTGTTGCCCAATTACCTCAAGGTTTATGTTTTGCAGCGTGGCCTTTCTATCAGCTTGAATAAGTCTGGCTAAACTTTTTCCAGACTCAAAAATATTTCAAAGCTTCTCTCTTCTCTTTAACACTTTTGCTGTTCGTGATGAACACACTGCTGCTTTGCTGTCTGAGAAGTTGCTGGGAACACATGTTGAATTACTCACATAACGCAGTTGAAGTACTTTCTTTTTAAATAATTTTATCAACATATCAACGAGTAAAGTGCACCTGATATCCTCTTTAACACTGAAAATGAGTGACGGATATTTCACCCAATCACAAAGCCAACATTTTAGAGCCACATTTCAAGAGATTATAGAATTCCTGAAGAACATTTTCATTATTTGGGTCAATACAGGTGGAGTTTGGGGACTTTGAACGTCCATTTTTAAGTCCTGGAGGTTCAGGGGTTGCACAGACCAAGTCAAACCAGACCCTCAGACAAATCCTGGAACGCTTCTACCCAAAGAATTATCGACAAAGCTGCACTGAGGATCAAATGAGGTTCTTATGCTTATTATAAAACTACAACGAAAGGTCTTCGTACTGTTATTCATTAAAACATTTATTCTCAGAGAGCTGATGCAGACGCTTTCCACCCGCTGGGCATCTCTGAGAGGTCGGAGTTCATCAGACTGCATTCGTATCTACCTCACTGTGGCTCGCAAATGGACATTTTTTGGAGCCAAGCTCTTTGAGGCTGAAGTAGGTGTACTTTTGGTGTCTTCTTCTGGATGTACCAATGTTAAAAGGACGTTATTTCTTTGCTCCACTCTCTTTCTTCATGTAGTCTGTCACTCAGCCCCCACAGAAGTGTATGCATGTTTGGCTGGCAGTACATGAGGATGGCGTCAGCGTCCTGGAGTTCAATGCAACTGTAAATTCATTCCTCTGTAGTAGTCTCTAATGATATTTCAAACCTCTTTGCATTGTTAGGATTTACCTACAGTTAGTGTACAATTTGTATGTGTGTGTTTTTTTAGAAAGTCTGTGCAACATACCCTCACAAAAGCATTGTGGCCTTTGGGGCGTGTGGTGAGGACTTTATGTTGGCGGTATCTCAGAGTTCTGGGGCCTGTTCCTCAAAAGAGAGGCATCTGTTTGCTTTGAACTCATCAAAGGTAGGATTCTTTTTCAGATGGAAAGGTGTTGACAACAACATATAGGAAGCCAATGTGACCCTCGTAAAAGTAATCATAGCTAGTGTCAAAGAGGGTCTTCTGGTATGGTTGAAAAGAGGACCCTTAATCGGTCACCACTGACATGTACTCTCAGTGTTCTTGTTTTGAGACTGTGGGGACAAATTTGAAACCAAGAGCAGGAAAAGCATGCAAACCTACCAGACTCAAGGTCCCAGACTTTAATTTAACTGGAAAAAATCTAGTTGAGAGATCATCTTTTGTGAATCATGACCACCATTGCTTCGTGAGAGTGTTTATTCAATTTTCAATATTTTGGTAGATGAAAGCTTGAGCAATAATTGATGCTGTGGCTAGAAAATGTATTATATATATATATAAAAAGAAAATCTAATTTAGATGTTCATTTATTGCAAATTTAAAAATCTATATACTGAAATTTAAAAAAATCACTTTTCTTTTGTTATATTCACATGTGAAATGAGTGTAATCTGCTTTTGTTGGGTTCTCAGGTTCGAGACCTGACTTTACTCATAGCCAGTTACATGAACTGCACACAGCAGGAAGCATCAGCAGCTTATCACCAGGCGGCTCCTCTACTGCCTCTGGCCTCTGCAGAGATGAATAGCCGGTCTCCAGGAATGGCCAGCAGACCCAGCAAATCCCCCACACTGCTCTGACTCTTCACTCATTACGCTTCACTTGATCATTTTTTTTCCTTATTGAGGACGACTTAAAGGGACTTTTAAACTGAAAACATTTGAATTCAAAAAGGTTTTAAGGCTCTACAAACCAAATTAAATCTTTTTTCTGGAAATGGTTTCAGTGGAGTGTTGGCTGAATCTTTGGCCGAGTGGGCATGTAAGGTACAATACTCAAGTACTGTACTTAAAATGGGGTTCATATCATGGCACAGTATGTGTTGTAGGGTTACTGGGATAAATATTCTAGGAGCTGTTTACATATGTAAACAACCTTGAAAAACAACAGTAAATTTTGTATTGAGAAACTTGAATTTGAATTGTAAAACTATCTATAAAGTGAGTTCTTTCCCTTGTTTAAAACAAGATCTTTTGTTGAATTTGATTAGTGAGATGCATGCTCTTAAGCGCAAACCTTTATCGCTGCCCCATAGTGGGATGATGATGTTACATGCTTAATATAAATCAAAATGGAGCCTGGAGTTCTTAGCTTTATCGTCCTCAACTTTTGAGATAAAAGTGTGTCAGGGGAAAGGAAGCCAAACCACGCCGATGGTCCCTATATGGCTGGCTGCGGAAAGATTTCCAGCCAATACAAGTCTATGGAAAAAAGCAGAAATTTTTTAATTATTTCCTCCCTAAATTAAATTATTTACACAAATCGTTTAAATGATTTTCTGAAGTTATCTTTACACTGAGCAATGCTCAATCTTTTTTTAGTTTATCTTCGTGTGGTTCAACATGGCTCCATTTTCCCCTAAAAAAAACTAGGCGGGGTCATGTGATTGATGGGTATGGTTGACAGCTACGCTGAACAGAACTGACTGCTCAACACATTGTGAGAAAGATCATTTGCGCTGAACAATCAAATTCATTCTCAAATTCTTGTTTATATTGACGAAATGAGCTGTATATAACAGACTATCTGTGAGAGGGGTGTTTGCGAGCCAGACTTAAGTCTACCTGACTGTCGTGGCAGCATCCATGTCATGCTCAAATTTGTCTCATGTTTTACCTTGTTCTCTAAACCCTCTTTTAGAAACAGATTTCTACATGCTGCAAGAAGGTGATCACTTTACAAGAAAGTATCACTTTTTACAATAAGGACTAAATCTGTTTTTTAATAAATAGTAGCACTTAAGAGTTCTGAAACTTTCATAGATTTGTTCTGTCAAAAAGCTTTAAATTGCTCAGTTTACAGTCCTTTTAAAGAGTACAAATCAGTTAACAATTGAGATAATAAAACAAAAACAAAGTATTTTCTATGTATGTCTTCACCTTTATGTATACTATAAAACATATATAAAATATATGTTTTCTTGTTTTTTGCTCTATAGTCATCTTGTAAATACCTTTTATGTGCTGAAGAAATTACAACCATTGTGTGATTCATTGTTCAAACATTTTCTTGAATACTACAAAGTGAACCAGTGTGTGTAATACCTCAGTAGTCTACGCTCTGAGTGCTTACCTCATAAGAACATGTTTAAGCATGAACAGTTGAACTAAGGAAGTAATTTGTTCAATAATGTAAATATACTCATCATTACTTCCCCATTCAGTTGTACAACGCATCAGAATCTTTTTCACTGTTGGATACAAAAGAAAAAAATATATATATTGTGTTGATAACTGATTGCCATAGATTTGAAAAACAACTCATACGTGTTTAGAGCTATGTAAAGTATGGGTATATTTAATTGAAGTGGTCTACAATGTACAGAAAACTAGCATGTGTTTCAAATAAAAATTAAAAACTACCTCACTTTTAAGTGTCTGTTTTTAATGTGGATTTTATTCAAAACTACTTTGCATGATAGGTTCCTGAACTCCATTTCCTCAATTTCACAAAACTTTTGTGTGGCCATCATATGATGTTTGGTGTCACTGAATGATGTGGTCAGATTTTTGTAGCTAAATTAGATGCATTACTTAATATTTATTTCCCAGTGTGTTTAAATTGTTTGGTATCTTCTACCTGATGGCGAGGGAGGGGGTGAAAGAGAGTTTAGTTGCTAAAAAATAGATCCTTTAATAAACACTTTTCATTGAAGCAAGCAAAGAATAAAAAGGACCAAAAAAAGGTGTACCACTTTTATACATCTGGTTATTGCATCATATCCCCCTCCTCTTCTTCCCCCTCATCAAAGTTGCTCTCTTCTGCACCAGGGTTTACAATACCCAGATAATCATAATCTGGATTGCTCACTTCGCTGTAGTTGAAGTCGTCCGTGCCGTCCAACAAGCGCTGATGCATCTGACTGAGGAACTCTTCTCCGAGCAGAACCTTCTCTTTCCCATTCCGTCTGTCCAGACACCCCGCTGCCTTCATCTGCTTTCTCCTCCTCAGACTCCTGTGTGGCAGTCTCCTCGGTTTCCTGCTCATGCTCTAAGCGATTCTGGAGCATTTTCACTTGGTGGGAGTTGATGAGTAGGTCCGTCAAGGTCCAGGGGAGCGACTCATGGCTTCCTTGGAGCCCTGTAAGATCTCCTCATTTAAATACTGACCGATGTATTACTCGTACAGGAGAGGCTCATGGACACGCATCTCCTCCTCACTGAAGTACTTGCCCCCTGCAAAGTGCAAAGAACCCTCTTCCTGTGCGCTGTGCCAGAGGCTCGTCTCACAATCTCTGTGCAGTAGTGCTGTGCTGGGCAGTCATTCTGAAGATGGGAGAAAGCCTCTGTGTGCTCTGGCTTTAGATGTGTAGAGCTTTAGAAACACTAGAGGCTTGGATCTGTCCTGAGCTTCTTCTTCTCCTCTAGGGTCAGGTCTGGCTCACCCATCTGCTGGCTTTTCACCAGACAACCACTAGCTAGTATCGTTTCGATCATTGAGCTCAGGCAGCTTGATGATTCATCCATTAAATCTGAAGAGCAACTAGTCTAGTCTTCTGCTGTGCTTAGGCAACTGCCCACCTCTGACCCGTCTCACAGGTTGAAACGACCCCATCCAACTGCCCCTTGACGCATGGCTCGATTTCTCCCCACATGTCTGCGGTTATGTTCAGGATTAAGCTTTTTATCCTTCTGATATTTAAGGTTAAAGATGTCTGTAAACACTTCGGTCAGCTGATCTGGCCTGGCACTCCGTCGGGTCCTGATGCTTTTGTGATGTCAATCCTCCTCAGAGCTGATCTCACCTGGTGGTTGCTTTCATCCTCTGACTGGGCACCAAAGAAAGCAGAGGTGTATGACTCCAGATCAGTTCCCTATGAGAACACTTCCCAGTCTGCAGGCCTCACGTTTGTATGATGGTGTGAGCTGTAAGGAGATGTGATTGGACAGGCCGAAATGGGGGGATGGTGCAGCTTTATAGTCTCCTGAGAGGTTTGGTGTATACTTTATCAAGAATGTTTTTGTCTGTCATTTTGTCTGACATTTTGACATTTTGTCTGTCAAACCAAGCATTTTTCTGGTGTGAACACTATCTTTACATCCGTATGCTTGAAGTCTCCTGTAATAATCACAGCCTCCTCTGGATGATGTTGTGGAGCTCTTCTAGCACAAGCATAGTGTTAACATGTGGTGGGATGTAAACAGCCGTGATGTAAACTGCAGATATCTCTCTTGGAACATAAAAAGGCCTATATTTTAACACCAAGTATTAAAAGTCTGGAGAGCAGTGTTTCCCTACAATGCTAGCGGAAGCACACCACTCATTTCGGATGTACATACAGGCTCCCCTTCCTACGATTGGAATCTGCTGTTCTGTCCGATCGTGTCCGACAATGCAGCCTGCTAGCCCTATGTAAACAGTTACAGCAATTACGTTGAACATAATTCAAAATGCGTTGTATTTGTTTTTTATCTGTTTACATCTTATAGCAAAGTGATGTTTTTGTCAAAACGAAACTCATGAGACATGAATCATCCTCGTGGAAACAGCCTTTCCCCCCCTTATCCACTCTCCACTGAAAGGTTTGTAATTTAACCCCTCCTTTTGTGCCATGGAAACATGGTGACTGCCTTTTTTTTAGCTCCTAGCACAGGTGTTAGCGTAGATAGTGGGGGAGGGCAAACTGGGAACCACCCAAACTGGTTTAAACTAGTTAGAGAAACAATGCCTGAGGTTCTCAGGCTATCTACAATTCAAGACAAGGGAGTGCCGTAACAGTCAGATTCCTTTTTTATTAGAAACCTTATTTGTAACAGCTTCCAACTTCACTGGGTCATGTTAGATTAAAATACTATTCAATTTTGATATTTAGTTGGAAAGCTTTTATCAAAAATTATTCTCCAAACACGTTAAGCTCAAACAGAGTGAACTAAAAAAAAGCTTAACAGTGATTCCTGATCTATGCTACGTTATAGAATTACAGAAGTCACAGCACAATGATAAAAGGTTCTTCCTGAAACCCAAGCAACAGGTTTAACTTGTATTTCAGAGACCATGAGGCAAGCGCTTCAACGTTTAATTATTAGTTCTCTCTACACTTTAACAGAGTTGAGTTAATGAACAGTTCCTTTGTTATTTTCCTATATAGCTGAACCATTTTTTTTTTTACATTTCAAGCCAACTGTTTATATATGAGAAGTTTTTAAACTTAAGGTTCTTATGAACATTACATACTTAACATTCAATTAATAACTTTTAGCTAAAGTAATTTCATGAGCAATTTAGTTGCATTTACAATGTCATTCACCAGGTTAATTGAAAAACAAGGAATTCCCCCTTGGGCAAAACTTTAACATTACTTCCAGCCGCAGATCAAGTCAGTGACTAAGACAAAAATAAATTAGACAGCCATCAAATTAAGTTGTTTGCAGAGCCTATTTTCCATAGACGACAAACTTAAACATTTACCAAAAAGAAACTTTATTAAAAATATTCATAAACTGTACAATGTTAAAACACAAGTCCAATTAAAGATGAGCCATTTTTAAATAAAAGATTAAAAACAACTGTACTCTGCTTGTAACAGCTTTAAATTTCCTAGAATGACCACAAAAATGAACCCAGTGCTTCAACACGGGTATTGCCCCAACGTCAGATCCAAAGTACATGGGCAAGAGAGAACTTTAAGAAATGGGCTCCAGTTCTCTGGCCTGTAAATAGATAAAGTATTGTTAAAAACTGAACCATTATAAATAAGAACTCTAAAATGTAGAGGAGACACTACCTGTGTCTTGGTGTAAGCTGCCTTTTGTCGTCGTGCAAGGAAGAACTACAAAAGCAGAAAAGACATTAGCAATGAACCAAATATTAAGTTATTTTATACAAAAGTAACTTACAAGAATCAGAAGTCCTGCAATCACAATCAAGCTGACCACCACAATGACGGCAATGATTCCACCAGTAAGCCTCTGCATGGTGAAGGTGGGTGCCTTTTCATCTACATAATAGACCAGGACATTCTCCATTGAAACCTTGTTTCCTTCAACACTAACTTCAAAAGGGTTGTTTTTGAGAAACAGGGGCAGAACTTTGATCTGAGGAGAGAACACATTTTGTTTTTTTTTTTAATGCAAAAGGTGTAAATAAAAAAAAAAAAAAAAAAAATATTAATGATGAAAAAAAAAACCTACATCTTTTTCCAAATAATACGTAGCACGTGACAGATCTGTGACGCGGTCTTTCTCGTCCTTTTTGACATCTACAACAATGAGACGGCCATCTTGATCATACTGTGAAGGAGAAAGAAATTAAGTGCATTTCCATGTTAAGGGACCAGATATAGAGAAACAGTGACTGATCCATGGCTTACCTGCACTTCAGACACCAACGACTTATCTAGATTATAGCGCTCCAGCATAGCATTTTGAATTCCACTGAGGATATAAATTTTAAATTAATATTTAAAAAAAAAAATCTAAAATAAATGCAAGTAATTTATTCTTCACAACATACGTCTTCAACTTTGTGGCATCAAGTGGCGTAGTCAGTGGTTTGTGCTTCAATTCCAGACGAACCCAACTAGAAAAGGTAAATGCAAATAAAATCAAGTTTTACATCCGGGGCAGAACACACCTCATATTTGGTTAACAGATTAGAGCAGCCACCACGCTTTGCAGAAAGAAATAAACTTACATGGTCTCCACTGGCTCACATTTGATGTTCTTGTCTCCCTTGTCACTTCGGCGCACACCAGCACTGTTGACGCACCAGCACACTTCAGTATTGTTGCACTGGACCGCCTTAAACATCCCATTGCCCTCACACTCTGGGTCATAGATGCCATCATTGTCCACAAAGGCAGTTTCAACTGGTTTTCCACCAATTGATCGTGTGGACATGTTTTTCTTGGCACGATACATCTCAGCCTTCATGAGAAAGCATTTGGGGATTACTGTAGAGAAGGAAACGCAAGTTACAAACAGCAATACTATTATGAAACAAGCATATATGGATTAATGAGAAGCCGGAGGCTTGATGAGCCACTTTACTCACACTTTGTGCAATCAATGGTTTGTTTGTAATTGTCAGCAAATGGAAGAGTACAAACACAGGAGTCATCACATGTTGCCCATTTCATACTTTGACAAGTACCTGAGGGAGAGAAGCAGCATAATCCACATTCAGGTACAGCATAAATAAACAAAGCCTCTTTTGATTGGTTCACATTGAAACCTCTTGACTGAAACCGTAGTCATCACCCTTCCCCCACACCTTTCCACACCACACCCAAGAGCTTACGTTTTGTTCCTACACAAACGACTCAGGCAAACAACCTTGCGTTTACTTAATATTCCCCCAACTACTTGTAAATTGATCCTTTTGGCGTCAAATTAACTAAAATGAAAGTTATACTATAAGGAGACGCAACAATAATGAAGAAACCTCACTTACATTGCGAGGCCACAGTTTCTAGCAGTGCCACAACGCATACAGCAAAGAAAAGCTTCATCGTGGACAAACTAAACGGACAAGAAACACATCAAGTTAGCAAATGCAACTGAATTACCTAAGTTTCAAAAAAAAAAAAAGCTAAAAAACGTCAGATCAACAGTGAGATATTCTTACCTGTAGGTACCAAGATGTTTTAAAGTCGGTAATATCCACTAAACTGATAATTCCTCTCGGGAGATTTCTGAACGCAACAAAGAGCCTGCACACTATATATCCTCTACCCAGCCCGGCAAACGACTCCTCTAAATCAGCTACAGGTGACAAGTTATACTGTTAGAGTAAAGTGAAGCCAGGTTAAAGGGGCGGGGTTTTCTCCAAAACAGGTTCGTTTGTTTCCGCCTCGATCCATATTTGGTGACGTGACGCATCGAAAGTATGCCCAAATTTCCGTTTGTTTTGGAAAGGAGCGTTTATGACGGAAGCGCACACTTACCTGGGCAAATGTCTGCATTTCCCGTGAAATACAACTGAAAGTGAGAGGAGCTATGTATCCATTGCAGTTTAAAGAAAATGGGATTAAATTCAACCTGTTCAGTCTATAGCGCATTTAGTCATCTAAATTCTGATAAAATATAATAGCCTTAATGGATATACTGACTTTTCTTTTAAATGAAGATGGACCTTCACATGTTTCCCAACCTGTTTCACAATAGAATTGCTGTGAATTGATTTTAGCCCAAAGGAAATATTTTAATTGGTTCAAAATGTACTTAAACCAGTGCAAATGACGATGCAATACTTCTAATTATTTCCATGTTGAATGTATATGATTTGGTAAATGTTTAAGGTAAATTATTATATATTATAAATACCTAAAGCAGGGAGGCAGATTGATCAGAAATATAGTGCCGTATAAAAACTATAGTGCCCTTAAATAAGAGTTACATTGTCAACATTGTTTTGTCAATGTTTGTAATGTATTTTCTTTAGTTGTATTTGGCAATGCATGAATAAACTGCAAAAAATCATCTTCAAAGCTTAATTAAGGCCTGAAACCAGAGGGATATCAAGTAACTAATCAAAGTTAATTTCAGTAATACAAACAAATTCAGTAGTTAATTCATTTTCCAAACCGATTTTTCCGTTTTGGGGTCACAGGGGTCTCCAGCACATATTGGGCGAGAGGCGGGGGTACACCCTGGACAGGTCGCGAATCTCGCACAGTAATACAACAAACATTGTTTTAAAAATAAAAAGTATGACAGACTTTGTCTGTAAACTGCCTATAATTTTTAATTCTCATTCTCTCTCTCTCTCTCTCTCTCTCTCTCTCTCTCTCTCTCTCTCTCTCTCTCTCCCTCTCTCTCTCTCTCTCTCTCTCTCTCTCTCTCTCTCTCAGTGTATACAAAGAATGTAATATGAACCAGGTGAACAAGTTTGGACAGAATGCCCCAACCCCCATCTACTTTCTTAACATTTCACCATCAGGCAATTTTAAAGCCTTTTTACCACTGTTTAAAATCCAAACACAAATTAACTGCAGTTCAGGCTTTGGCCTAATTTGAATATTAATGTTTCATTTACATAGCTCATGGGTATTGTGACCTCATGAGAAACACTCTGCTGTCACTGCGGAAATCTTTCAAAAAATGGACACACCCTACTCACACTGATACCCACAACATCGAAACTTGTGTCATACTTTCAGCATTGTGTAGCAGTATCCCTAGCAATGTTCACAAACAGATTTTGAATAGATTATCTGTGATTGTGTTGTTGTTTTGACTCTTTTCTAGAGTTTATAAGAAAAGGACTTCATTGCTGGATAGTATGGATCACTTTAATTCAAAACTAGAAAATAATCCTCAAAAGATGAAGGAAAAAAAACGGAATACACCTAAAGCATACAAAATAATGTAGCCTTTAATTACAACAGTCCCGCCATTATTTTCCAATTTTCAACATCAACGATTGAAAATCTTGGCAGAATTTCCAGGTTTGTTATTGTTGTATACCTTTCTTCCCACCGGAGCCTCATTTTATTCCTAAAACGGTAGCTGCGTGAAACAGACAGGTGTTATGTCTTTAGTGTAGAGGGTCTTAACAGTGTGTGTAAATAAATTAACATCAGTTTATTACAAAAAATTATTACTTATTTTTACAGATAACAAGGATACCAAATAATGTTTTTAAAAAATCATTCAAATGTAAAATCATTACTTTATTTACTCAGTTTAAATAAAGAGAATCCCTTATACTTCCTGGTCATATCCATGACCATATAATATGATTTAAATAATGTAGTACCAGATACATGTAAAAAAAAACAATCCATTTATTGGATAAGACATTGAAAATATTTCTTTTGAAAACTACATTTTTAAAAATTCTCTATGACAAATCTGTCTAAAGTAATTCCTGGAGGGCCGCTGCCCTGCACAGTTGTGGTTGAACTTTCATGAAACACAGCTGAACACGATAGTCGTCTTGGCTTAACTGAAGATGCAGTCGCATGCGTACTGAAAAGAGAGAGACACTGACACACTTGCACTCCATTCGATGCCCATAGGATTGTTTTTATTATTAAGGGTGCAACCAAATCAATAAATGGCACTTAGCGCTCTGGAACAGGGTATGGTAGGCAGGCCGGGCAGGCAGACTGGAGCCCCGCACTGCGTACATTTGGCAGTGAAATTTTACCGAAAAAACAATGTTCAAGAATGTTCCTTTTGCCAAATCCCTTCTTTTAAATTCCTGTTATAAATGTATAGGAGGGTTTGTTTGCTTGTTGGATCAATAAATATATAATATTTGCGCAGGAATTAGAAACTCTAATTAACACAGTTCTTTATTGCCAGTGATTTTATTTTACACCCGAAGGCACATTAGAGCCCATGGGAGTACTAAGGCAGAGAAATATAATCATAGGAATATATGGGTGTTCCCAATAACACTGGTTTAGGATGTCTCAGATGCTGAGATGAGCCATTATGATGTGTACAAGGAAGGACAAAGTGTTGTGAGCAAAATAATCCATACAGATGGGAATTCACAGACCTTACAAAGCTTAAGAAGTACAGAGCAGCACCGTGTTCTTATGTCTGCCTCTTAAGAAAGTCAGCCATCTGAAAGAAATGCTGTGAGTATACTCTTTAAAGAATCACTCGTGAAGTTCATTTGACTTGGGTAACCTTGGGAAATTTGACTTGCTTCAGTATAAATGCTTCAAACATTGTTTTTATCTTGTTTGAATTGCCAAGAATACAAATACATTAGTAATAATACATATACAATTGTATATGTATTATTACTAATTAAAGAGAGCACAGCATACTTAAAGCTTATATTTGTTCATTTATATACTAACATGTACCTTAATGGGTAGGTAATGTCTGCACCTATTGAAAGCTAACACATTTTTTGATTGAATTCCTTTAGTTTGAGAATGCAAGTAAAAATTAATGCTTCAACATATTGGCTATAGATTTTAAATTTTGAGAAAAAAACTTTTGGTTTTATAGGTTTAAAATGGTTTTAATTTCTGAGATTTTCAATCCCTATGTGGGTCAGATACGCATTCAGTTCACATATTAGTCATACTAATGTACAGGTAACTCTATTCCACTGAGATAAATGCACTCTTTTGGAGGTGATATACTTGTATGTAAGGGATGATCTTTCCTGTAAGTCAACCGTATTGGCTGCTAAATGTATCTAGACGTAATTTGATTCGGTCTCAATGTCAGATTTCTCTAGTTTTCTAACAGACAATGGATAAATCCGAGCTCTAGGGGGATGAAGCTTTCCGTATGTAACCTAGTCTTTAATTATTGTATTCATTTACCCTATACAGTTACCAATCTTGAAAGCAATTATTTGTCTTCTGGTAAATGGTTTTTCAATAGAACACAAATCTTCAAACAGAATCTTTAATGGCTTTAACAGGCTTTAATGTTTTTGTTAAGAAACAATCGCAGAAAGTTGTAAATTTTTTTCTGAAAAAGTTCTTGTTGGCACTTGTAAAACCAAGTTGAAGTGTATATAGTAGTAACGTAAAACTGAATTCAGTTAACATTGTATAAATTGCATCTTTTTTTATATCAATGTTATTTTCTTAAAAAGCACATAGTGTGAACAGTTGAGCAGGAATTTCAAATAGATAGTCCTTGTATGTGTGTTTTATGTTACATCTTTCTCTTTTTTCTTTTGCAGTAGTTTGCCATATCTGCTTTGCCTGTGTGCCCTGTTGAAGTATGTGACAGCAGGTTAGTAAATCTCTGAAGGCCTGTGCACATTGGAGTGTTTTTAACTCATGTTTTCATGGACATTTGATTTAAGAAAATTGGATGCATAGCAAAGTGTGTAAAAGCAATGAATTATGGTATTTCACTGGACCATGGAACAGTTGTAACTAAGTTAATAGCCTATGAAACATATTATAAACACTTTAGATGGGTGTCAGGCCCATCTTTTGTGGCATATTTATTATACCCGCACCAGAAGACATATGTGCATGTCAGACAAATGCCTATTTTTGTACCAAATTTGTTTTCTAGCTAGGTTAAAACCTGATTTGAACAAAGCGATTGGCACTACTATTAAAGTTTGCGGAGCAGCTGGAAGAAGACCCGTGAAACCATATTGGCAAGATATTGGCAAGCACACATTGCAAATATGGAATCAATTAGTGAGTCAAAATGATCAGAGCTGATTATTTAATTGGTCAAATTTACCATAAACAACCATATAAAAACTTTGGATGTAGTGTACATGATTTCACGAGTAGGTTTCAGAAGAGGAACTGTGAAGGTAAAAGTGGGTGTGGCTAGCTGTTTCTTTCTTGGTCTTTCTTGATCTTCGATCACTATCAGTCAAAAATTAGCAGAAAGTCAGGATGTGACGATAGATATGAAAATCAAATGCTAGGGCCATGCTGGTCAAGTTGATTAGCATGTAAAGTTTCACGCCCGGTTTCTGGTCTTTTCATCAGTAATAAAAAGAAAGTTCTGGTAGTGTACACTTTGTAAGTACCTTGCAAGTAGTTCTTCTTGGTAGAAAAATTGTGAGACACAAAGTTGGATACACCAAGTTTTTTTTTCTTTACGCCGCTTGTAGTTGATTTTGCATTTCTCTTATCACCGATAAAAAAAACACTTCGTTTGAAAGCCAACTTTTTGAAAGGACTGATGATAAGCACAAATACAAATCAACCAATGTGTGTGCGATCCTAAAACAGGAACATTAGGGTTTCCTGCATTTTTTACTAATGGCTTCTTATGCATTCCACACAGTTGCGGATCTCAGTGACTGTGCAGCCGCGGGCAACATTTGCAACATCAATGCAGACTGCTTCAAAACGCGCGATGATAAGTTTGTCTGCATGTGCAGAATGGGGTACAGAGGTACAGGAGTGCAGTGCCAGGACATCGATGAATGCACGACAGGTCTCCATAGCTGTCATCCAAAAGGAATCTGTAGTAACACTCTTGGCAGTTACAGCTGCTCATGTCAAAGTGGATACTCTGGCGATGGATTCCAATGCCAAGATATTAATGAGTGTCTTACAAGCAATGGGGGTTGTCATGCCAACGCCCTTTGCACAAACAGAGATGGAGGAAGGGATTGCAGTTGCAAGTCTGGGTTCAGTGGAAATGGATTTCAGTGCACTGATGATAATGAGTGTGCAAGACCAGGAATCTGTCACTGGAACGCCACTTGCACCAACAACCCTGGCTCCTACGTGTGTACGTGTAATTCTGGCTACAAAGGCAATGGAAATTATCTTTGTTTAGATGTTGATGAGTGTTCAGAGATGCCAAATGTCTGTTCCGCTTTCTTTGGGTACAAAGGATGCAAAAACCTACCAGGAACGTACACTTGTCTTTGCAACAGTGGCTACCAAAGCAACGGACAGTCTTGTGTTGACATAAACGAATGTGAAATCAACCTTTGTAGCTTATTTGCGGATTGTACCAATTTTCCAGGTTCATATCGTTGTACTTGTCCCGAAGGATTTGCAGGAAATGGTTTGGCATGTGTGGACATTAATGAGTGTGATAGAAAGAACAACTGTGATCCCAACGCTTTATGTACAAATTTATTAGGAAGCTACGAATGTACTTGTCGCACTGGGTTCCTAGGCCTGGGAACAAAATGTACTGATATCAATGAATGTGCCGCCAATAACATTTGCCCAGTCAGTGCTGCATGTGTAAACACTCCTGGGTCATTCTTCTGCGATTGCGGTCAAGGGTACAACTTCAGTCAAAACCAGTGCGTAGATGTGGATGAATGTGCCATACACCGTTGTAGTCCTTACGCTTCTTGTGAAAACATTGTTGGTTCATTTACATGCACCTGCCTAACGGGTTTCGATGGTGATGGGTTAGAATGCAATGACGTAGATGAATGCGCCACAAGTAAACGGTGCCATACGAATGCACTCTGCATTAACACTCCAGGGAAATATAACTGCAGCTGCATGGTGGGATACAAGGGTGATGGTGTGTCGCAGTGCACAGATATTAATGAGTGTCTTGAAGATAATGGCGGATGCAAAAACAGATCAACTTGTGTCAACAGTAAAGGGTCTTTTTCTTGCACTTGCCCCTTGGGGTTTCAGCTTGTCAATCGTACCACCTGTATTGACATTGATGAGTGCCAACTTCCTGCAATGGTGTGTGGTGTAAATAAGCTTTGCTTAAACACTGAAGGGTCATATACCTGCCAGTGCAAAGCAGGCTTTACACAAACCAGTGATTTTGTCTGTATTGATATCAATGAATGTGAAAATCCAGGCTTGTGTCACCAAAATGCCATTTGCTCCAATTTTCCTGGTTCATTTACATGCACATGCAAAAATGGATTTACAGGGAATGGTTCGTTGTGTTATGATATCAATGAATGTTCAATTGAGGGTATGTGCCATCAAGATGCCAAATGTGATAATTACCTTGGGAGCTTCTTATGTTCATGCTACCCAGGTTTTGTAGGGGATGGTTTCACTTGTGTAGACACAGATGAATGCTTAAATTCAAATGAAACATGTCCAGGCATCACTGTGTGCATCAATTCCCCTGGAGCATATGTCTGTTCATGTTTGAATGGGACATTGGCATACAACGCTACATGTGTCCCACCCAGTCGTGAATGTGATCCAGCTTGCCATCCACATGGACTTTGTCATCGTTCAGCATTGGGCTTTCAATGTGTCTGTGACTTGGGATTCAAAGGGGATGGACTGGCTTGCTCCGACATCGATGAATGTGAAGGAAATGTTTGCTTTCAGAAGGAAACACAATGTGTCAATAATCCAGGATCCTTTGACTGCATTTGCAAAGATGGTTATACCTTCAATGGAACTGAATGCACAGGTATGTTGAAGCTACAACTATGCAAATACTAATTATGTTTAAATCACCAGTGTCATAAATGCTAATGAAAGGTACCAATAATTGTTTTCAAGTACCGCTGTCATTCACACTATTCCCCAGGGTTTAGTACTTCAATCAGAAGTAGAATTTATATGTGTTCGATGTGTTTACATGTGTTTCATCCAGACACTCTGATTCTATAGCACAATGGTACAAAACCTTAAAATGGATGAAATGATGAGTGATTGCGTTTGCCTTTTTGGCGTATACAGGACACATAGCTGAAGATATAATATTTTATATTTTGTGATTATCACAACAAATGCTGATGTTGAATGGAGAGATATTTCAAAACATTTAAGTAAACATATGCTTTCTGGTTGTCTTCTGGGTTACAACAATGCTGAAGTCCGAAAGTTCAACCTTCCCTTGGTATCCTCTAATGTCACATGATGTGTGACTACCTAGAGCACAGGTGTCCAAAGTCACTCCTGGTTGGAAATTTTATTTCAAAATCTTCTTTAAAACACACACCATTCATATTAAGTAAAGGTTGAAGCTAAACTGTACAGAAATAAGTTACTTCATGAAAGACTAGCTGCTAGCACCAATTTGCTTATTACATGCGGCCACCATTTTAAGAATGAAATAGAGGCTCGGGTGGAAAGAAACCCAGAAATGGCATGAAGAAAATCAAGAAAAAGGATGTTTTACTGTTGTGTAAGTTCCTATATCAACGCCGTAGGAATATAGTCACTATCTGCACAATAAAGTAACATATTTATATTTTTTTAATAACATATTTAACATATTTTTCATACTTGTGACGTAGTCTTCAATAAATCCCATGGGATTCAACATTTATTTTCAGCCCGGTTTTTAATATTAACGATCAAATATCTTGGTAATAATTCCAGGTTTGTTACCAATGCTATGGTTGTTTAACTCTACTTACGGGTTTCTTCCCACTGGAGCGTCTCAAAATGACGGTCACATGAAAATAGTATAGTGCAAGCCGTTCATAATCTAGGCTTAATTCACAATCTTTATTAAATTGAATGGCTCTTAGAATATAAATGTCTTAATTTAACACAGTTTCTTTACATTTTAAGATTTGGAAGAATGTGAATCTGGGGCCAATAACTGCAGCAAGTTTGCTCAGTGTGTCAACACAGTTGGGAGCTACCTGTGCTCCTGTCTTAAAGGCTTTATTGGCGATGGAAAAAACTGCTCTGGTAAGTCCATCTTTCCCGTGATAAGTTTGTGAACACTTTCTTGTTTGAGCACTCTCTTCTCAGTCTTTTAGGGATTTTTATCCTCACCCTTTCCCATTTTGGATGACTTATAGACATTAATGAGTGCCACTCCCAACATGGAGGATGCCACCCAGCTGCCATCTGCACAAACTACCCAGGATCCTTCAACTGTAGCTGTCCGTTTGGAATGTTGGGGTCTGGGTTTGATTGCCAGGATGTGGACGAATGTACTGCAAATGCAACCCTGGTTCATAACTGCAGTGTTCTTGCCTTGTGCAACAACACACAAGGATCTTACAGTTGTAAATGCATCGAAGGATATGAGGGCGATGGGTTTGTTTGTCGGGATGTGGATGAATGCTTGCCACCATCCATCTGTGGGAAGAACATGACTTGCGAGAACTTTCCTGGAACATATACCTGCACGTGCACCCATGGTCTGGTCTATGATCTGGGTACCTGTGTGAATGACTTGGCCTGTATGAATGTGACTAACGCATGCGACGCCAACGCGCAATGCAAACACATTCGTGGATCAAACTATTGCTCATGCACTGAAGGGTTCTTGGGGAATGGTACAGTCTGCCAAGATATAGATGAATGTTCACAACACGACGCATGTCCAAAATATTCACACTGTGTTAACCTAAAAGGTTCCTTTCGCTGTGACTGCTGGGAGGGTTACAGGTATAATGGGACACACTGTGAGGATATAAATGAATGCCTTAACGAAAGCTTCATTTGCCCCAACTACAGCACCTGCCACAATGAACTGGGAAGCTATAGTTGTTTATGCAACAATGGTTTCTTTTACTCCAACGAGTCTCTGTGTTTGGATGTTGATGAATGTGCCACAGGGCAAGCACAGTGCCCGAATTCCTCAAATTGCCAAAACACAGTGGGTGGCTATTTTTGTGAATGCTGGGAAGGATTCATTGGGAATCGGACAGTCTGTGAGGATATCAATGAATGCATGAGCAATTCTTCTTGTTTAGACCACAGTGTCTGTGTAAACACTATAGGTTCATTTAAATGCATTTGTGATGACGGATTTTCATTTAATGATACCAGAGAGACCCAATGCGAAGACTTTGATGAATGCTCTTACGTAGAGTTTGCTCAACACTGTGCTCATGGCACTTGCATCAACACAGCTGGCTCATTTTACTGTGTTTGTGAAAATGGATTCCGGAGCAATGGAACCATGTGTTTTGACATAGACGAGTGCTCAGAATCAAGTATGGAATCAATATGTCAACCCAACTCTACATGTGTCAACAACATTGGGTCATATGAATGTAACTGTAACTCAGGGTTCCATCTAAAAGGGTCTGAATGCCATGACATTGATGAATGCCAGGCAGTTGAAAGCCCTTGCACTCCTAATTCCGTGTGTGTAAACGTAGAAGGTTCTTTCCAATGTCCATGTGCATCTGGGTATGAGGCTCAAGGAGAAGTTTGTTCAGATATTAATGAATGCCTGTCAACAAACTGTCGTCCTGATCAGGTGTGCATTAATAAACCTGGTTCCTACTGGTGCACCTGTCCAGCAGGGCACAGTGAGAAAAATGGTACCTGCATTGACAACAATGAATGCGCCAATAATACCGCCTGCCACCCCATGGCAAGATGCTGGAACACAGTTGGGTCTTTCACATGTCAATGTCGCTCAGGATATGCAGGGAATGGGACTTATTGTAAAGACATTGACGAATGCTCTGTGCCGGCTTTGCAATGCCACAAGTCAAGCCAATGCATCAATACTCCTGGATCTTACGCATGTGTGTGTCAACCAGGTTTTGTTGCATTAGGATCTCTTTGTGTTGATTTAGATGAATGCCAGTCTAGCAGAACTGGATGCCATCCTGCTGCCAAGTGCTACAACACAGTGGGTGGGTTTCAGTGCCAGTGTGGGAACGGATGGGATGGGGCAACTGGAAATGGACGTGGAATTGGTGGATGCGTAGACCAGAATGAATGTCTATCACCCAATATATGCTCTCGGAACAAAACCTGCACAAATCTGGTCGGATCCTACAGCTGTTCCTGCTCTTTCAGAGACAACTACTGCTCGCAGCTTCCACAGATGGGTGGGGTATTACATATCAATTACAAAACTATGGAAATTACAAGTCTATGGAAAGTAATTAATCCTTTTTTTCGACTTGAAGGAACCCAGCAAGACTAGCTTAAGCTGTGCTTTGGAACACAGCTGGTTTAAAGAGATAGCTGGTTTGGGCTGGTGGACAGCTCAAAACTATCTACACTGAAGAAATAGTAATTTTTTATCTAATTTACGATTATTTAAGTTGGACACATTCTGATCACATGCAGCCAATATACACATTAAATTTAAGTGAATTGAAAGCACTATTTGGCCACAGCTTGACAGCGAGCAGGAGTTTGCACGTGCTCAGAAGTGATCACAGGGAGAACCTTAATATCAAGCTCCACCTGAACTCAGCAGTCTTGGACATTAAACAAATATAATGACTATTGAACAAGTGTATTGACAAATAACTGCATTAATCGCAATATTTTTATTATAATATAGAAAAATAGTGATTTTTTTATATATGAGAAAGTGCCATTAGAATGCATCGTTAAGGAGTGGCTTATTTTGATACTCTAGCCATTACTCAAGAGGAGATTGGAGTAAGGCTGTGTCGGACATTCTTGGGCTGAACACAAAGAGCTGTATGATGAACTTGGACTTGTGACTTACGAATGGTTTTAGCAAGCACATTTACACAGTTGCTCTTCTTTTTCTTTTGTGTAAAAAAGTGAGCATCAGACACATAATTTTTGACCTAATATAGTTAATGTTCTGCAAAGGATTTAAGTAAATACACCCCCCACCCTTGATTTTAATTTCGCAAAAAAACTATTACTGTTTGTATGCCAATGTATTTGATGTGGGAAACCACAGGATTACTTCCAAAATTTAGTAAATACATAGGGAATTCTGATACAGTGAACTTTTAAATAACAGAGTCACTCATGTATCACAATGTATTAATCCAACCTTGTGACAAACTGCTTATGTTTACACCCGTCGCTTAAGATAAACGTGTCTGTAAATGTAAATTTATTAGCATAGAACTAATTTGTACTTAGTTTCGAACCCTATTGTTGAGCTATGATTAGTGAGCACATTACATCATTTTTAACAAACCTCATCTCTCCATGTGTCCCAATCCACACACTATCTGCACTATAGAGTATTTGACATTATATGTAGTTTGTCCCAATTTTTAAGTGTCCCAATGGTCCCTGGACGGTATACCTAACTGTCAGTTTCCGGTGCATTCTGTACTTATTTTCACAGAAAGTAACCTGTACCCTTATGGAGAGCTTGTGGGTGATGATAAGCTACCAATGACTGAAGCAGATGGACATTCTCCATACATCATTCCTTCTTCAGGTTTTCCTTTCATGGGCAAACAATTCGAACGACTGTTTGTAAGAAATCACAAATAAAAGTGTATGGCTTTTTAGCGATGTTTTGTTTTGGCAAACTGTTTTTACCAGATTTGACTTTTTTTTAAGTTTTCAGATAACGGTTTGGTGCAGTTTCAATCAGTCAGTGACAATGAGAAAATATTGCTTCCTGCTCCGATCCCAGGAGGATTTCGTGGCAGTGAAGGAATACCCATGTTAGCAGTGTTCTGGGATGATGCAGATCTGACACTTGGTGATGGAAAACTATTATATCAGGTCAGTTTTGCTATAAATAATACACATGGAAAAGTTTTGTTCTTCTTTTATGTTCAGGCCAATCAAAATAAAGTGTTTTGAAAATACCATTTGAAATAGTATACCGTTTTTCTAGTGATGGATGTGAAAACATTATAGATTTCTTTTTTGGCAAACATTCAATTCAAATGTCAGCTTAATATGTGTGTGTGTGAATAATTGATTGTGAATTGTCAACCTGTGTGATGTTCTTTTAGCACATTGTTGACTATATAGGCCATAGACGAGATAAATCTATGGGAGTATTGTCCCTGACGTCATCCATAGGTTTCTGTAGAGCAAATTTGAAGCTAAAAGCTGGCTTGCTGTACACAGACTTGGGCAACCTAATATTATGCATAATTTTAAGCCTTGATAAAATTCATTAATTCATTCATTCATTCATTTATTTTCCAACCCGCTTATTCCCTTTTGGGGTAACGGGGATCTGCCGGTCCCAATCTCCAGCGCACATTGGACGACAGGCGGGGGTACACCCTGGACAGGTTGCCAGTCTATTGCAGTGATAAAACTCATATATAATTAATATAAAAATGTATTCTGCATTGTAAAAAACCTTCAAATGAAAACGTAAAAGAGTTCAGTCCATTTTGCAGCCTGGCTCAATTAGTCAGTAGATTAGTTGCAGTTACAGTCAATTTCAAATTAGTTTCCCAAGGCAGACTAAGATATTACCCCTTGGTACAGGCACCAACAGACGTTATCATCTCAACCATAATAGGATTCATTAATGGTTTTGGAAAACAGATAAAAAATACCAATTAAAACTTTGAAAAATGCAACGAAGTTTAAAAATTCACTAATTTTTTTATGTTTATGTTCACTAATTTTAAATGGATTACGTGTTTTGTGAATATTGTCCAAGACGTTTACTGTGAGCTTAGAAGAAAATATCAGTCATGATGAATACAACCCCTACATTTATATTGAGATAACATATGAGCTCAAAACCTTGGTCTGACTCCAATGTTTTTATTGAGGCATTCTAATATGGCGAAAACCTTGTAGCTTTCTTCATTATTTATTTATTTTGAGAATACATTTAAAGATTTAATGCAAGAATTTTATTGTATTTTCATTTTATTCAAGCAAAAATGTATGCAATTCGTTCTTCTTAAAAATTATTTCTTCATTCCAATAGGAATACAGTCAACTCAATAAATCAGATATCTACACAGAGATGATTTTCAACAGAACAGCACAGGATGTTAGCAGATTTGAGACTCACAGGGGTAAACCACCTTTCACCCCTTCCTGGGTGTTGAAAATCACATGGGATCACATTTTACCTGTTTCCTATCAAAAGATCAACCTCTCAGAGGTGAGTTCTTCAAGAAACATTTGTTACGGCAGTTATCATTGATAACATTATTGCAATTACTTATAGTTAGGAATAAAGCTTAAACCTGCATTTTGACTGATACCAAATTGTCAATGTTTTTTTAGCATGCCAAAAGTCTCTTTACACTTAAAACAATGGCTTTCATTGGTTCCACTTCCCAAAAATTCAAGAGTGAACAGTGGGTGGATTGGAAACACTACACTTTCCAACTGATCATTGTCTTTGATTACATATGATTTGAAAAGCAGTGAGCAAGAAGAATGATTCATTACTTCTGAATCTGAAATCTGCATACCATCCATATTTGTAATTCTTATGAATCCCATGATGCAGTGAGGATAACACCACGGGTTGTGAGCAAATAAAAAAAGGGAATGTAAGATTACAGATGAAGAGTGTCCATATGGAAATTACACTACCCATATCTATTCTATGTTTATGTATTCTCAAAACTATGTCTTGAAGAATTTACTCGATGAAAATGTTATATAAACACATACCGATACATATATCAATTATCAATTTTACCCAATTGTCTTTGGTAGTTCTAAAGCTGACCCTATGCTGCATTTGGATTTTCCTTTTATGGGTAAAGTGTTCATTTGAGATGATTGTCACATTCAGTATAGACAGATAATGCAATTGAAATACACTAAAACAGAATTTCTCAGTCATTTAAAGATGCTGTTTAGTTGAATTTAAACTCGTCAATTACAAATATTTCCAATCAAACCCAATCCTTGAATCGTTTCTAGTTGCCACTCAATTTATATAAATGTATTTAAAATTAGAGCTTGTGTTATGACTTTTAAGTAGTGTTCTATGCATTTTCTTTTGGCATACTTATCAGTTAAAAGAACCCATATATCGGTCTTTCCCTGTCCTGAAGGTTAGGAGATGAACAGATCTTGTGTGACCTTTCTTTAATTTTCATATTTCTTTCTTCCACAGACCAACACTTTCCAGTGTATCTTGACTACAGATGGTTTACGATCGTTTGCTCTCCTGCGTTACGGGGACATGAAGTGGGGTCCAGGACAGAGAATCAATCATGATGCTCTTATAGGCTACACAGATGGGAAAAATGATTTCCATCAAGAGATTCCAAAGCCACCCAACAACTTGTTTGGTCCTGGAGGGCGCTATCGTCCTCAAACGATAATGGGAAACACTGGAGAGCTGGGACTACTGGTGTATGACCTGACGGGATCTAATGAAACCAGTTCAGATCCACAGAGGCAATGTCAGATGTGGGCCTTCAATGAGCCAGATCCTAAAGAATGGGCATTAGGACTAACACCGTGCCCCTGTACCTATGCTCAGGCACAGGATGATTTGGCTTTTAGGCCTGAGAGTCTGACAGAACAGACACCACAAGTGAGGAATCTGAGAGCTCTCAGGTGGGGAGCCAACAAAGCTCGAGTCTTTCAGTCTGTTCTCTATAATAAACAGAAGGCAGGAAAGAGATGTTTGTATGACCCAGAGGGCCCCCTGCTGGCTGGATACAGTGAGCGGTACTTTACGGAAGACCAAACACAGCTATACATAGGTAAGACTTTTACATAATAGCTTTTAATGCTTAATAGCTTATACGTAGCTTATAAAGTATTTTGTTCTTCAAAGATTTCATAGAAGGTTTCTTTCATTTTTATTAACCATAACAAGAAAAAATGCTGGTTGGAATTTTGTTTATTTTCATGAAATAATACTTCTTTCCCTTTAACCCTTTGAAGTCTCTGCATGCACCGGTATGTGTACCAAATACAGCGTCTGTTTTGAATTAAGTAGGAAGTCCGTGGCTCACCTATTGTTTAATTTTAATTTCAAATATAATATGTAGGTTTCAAAAAGGTTATTAGTTTTGATATTTTTGGTTTTAAACTAATATTACAAGGGTAATGACATTATTTGCAAGTGAATTGAAATAAAAATGTGAGAAAATGCTTGATTGCCATTCAGGTTCATTTTATAGACCCCAAATCGATGGCATCAGTGCCATCCATCTAGTGGTCAAAAGAAGGGATAACCCTTGGAAGTACAAGACCTGTGAGATGGCTTGTGCTTTTCAAAGTTCTGGCACAAAAAGTGCTTGGAACAGTGAATAAGGTTTAGGAGTGGTTTGCCTTTTAGTTTTTTTTTATTTATTTATATAATACAATTAACATTGTTTTGACCTTGTGTTTGCTTTTTAGGTGGATTTATGCATTTTTTGTCTCAACACTTTTGATTTTTGTTATGAAACATAAAAACTGTTTGTTCTAAATAAGAAAAAACATTTAATACTCTGAACTGTATTTTTTGTAGAATTTCAGGTTTTTGTGGAATGATTGAAAAAATATTAACTGGGGTTGTACTAGAAAAAAATCAAGCATTGCCACAAAAAAAATGTTTTAAAGTTGTTTATTACGGCTTATTGTAAAGTAGCAAATAACACTGAAAAGGCATCAGACTTCAAAGGGTTAATGTACTATTGAAAAAACCACAACTCCTTTGTATGCTCTAGTATTGTTAACTTTAACCACTTAAAGGGAACATAACCTAAACTAAAATGCAGACATGGGCTGAAAACAGAATTCATAGGACAGGGTATCTGGCTGCTTAGCGAAGTACAAGTGTAAAACAGAAGTGTGCTCTCATTTCTCTGCTTTTTTCATCCTTTCTTCTTATTTTCTGCTCACTCCTGCTTAGTTATGTGTCTCATTGGTCTCACTGACAGGCAGTCCATCTGTGTCTCGTTAGTCTCACTGACTTCACCTGTGTTGTCCCCTTTAAATTCTGTTCCCTCTTCACCTCTCATTGTCAGGTTTAGAGTTTTGCCACATGGCTGTTTGTGTGCTCCTTAATATCCCTTTTTGTCTTAGTCTCTTTAATCGTAATCCTCTTACTTAATATTATACATTCACACTCCGGTTAGAATGGAGTTGCCTGTATATTTCAGTAATAGTAAAGATCTGCAGTGTGACCATAGCCATGTTGACTCACTAACCCTGTGCATTACCGAAGCACTTGGCTAGTGAACAGAAAACAACAAGCCTCAGCTAACTAGCACTCTTATGCTGAAAAAACTTGCCCAGTAGTACAGAGACTAGAGTAAGTACAAGGCGACACTTGTGTTATAGTGTCATGGTTCTGCCATAAAAGGAAAATACACGACAAGTGTTTTCCATCAGGCTACATTTGAGGGTTTAGGTTTGGCATCATCATTGAGACACACGTTCATTATAAAACAGTATATTTCAGTAAAATCAGAGACTGATTATTTTTAGTGATCAAAATTGGCAGGGATCATTATCTATTATCAGAAATTTCACAGATTGCTGAAATAATTTTCCTTTAAGCTGTTGGTGATTCTGCTGTTCTTCTTTTAGATAAGGACCTATTACCCTTCCAGTGGTGCTGTGTTCAATCCCCTCTATTCAATGTCTACTTAGCAAAGAGACCACTGGACAGGTGTCAAGGGTATAGCTGGAATAGTTCTGACAACAGTATACCAGGGAACAGAGGGGCACCAGGCCTTGGTAAGAGATCTAGTCCTCATCCTGACTGTTCTTTCATCATTGAGTGTAATATATATCACACGTAGGGCCATTAAGTATTAAAAAAACTTTATCCCACTAGTGATGTCTTTCAAATATTTAGTTTAAACAATAAATGCAGGGTAGGAAATTTAAAAAAAGAAGTTAACAGGCGGACTACCAAAACCTGTAGCCAATCAGCAGTGTGGAAGAGCTGCCGCTTTACTGTAGAGGCATGTTTGTTTGGTGAATTTAAATGTAAACATTGTCTCCCAGAAATCACCCACCCTGTAGAATGAATTCAAAAGTCATTAAAATATAAATGTATGAGATTTAAATCCACAACCATTTTTGTGTATATGAATCTTCCACAATAAACATGTGTTTATTAACATAGATGAATATTCTCAACAGCATCGGCTGCTGTTATTCATTGTTGAGATGTTTTTCATCAAAAAACTATAAATGAGCTTCTGTTGGTGCTGCTTTCCCAAGTTCTGATTCGTCAGTATGAATAATCTACAGTGGCTCCATGTTAACTTTTGTTGTTATGCTTTTCAGATTCACAATTTAATTTAGCTAATAAACATCCACCGTTCCTCTTGTTTAATTATTTAAGGGATGGCATACGGTAGCCTTCACTTCATCACCTTTAGTGGGAATGAGTACAGCTTTAAAGCCTGGGGAGAGTATGTGGTCTTGCGCCTGTCCTCGAGCACTGGATCAAACATCTTCACTCTCCAAGGCCAAACAGCTCCCCTAGTGATCAATGGCCAGCCCAAACCTGTGCCTGCTCTGGTTAGATTAGCCGCCTTATATCAGGGTGCTGGAAAGGTGAGGGTGACATTAAAAAGATAAAACTAAAACAAATTCACCTTTTGAGTCATAAAGTGAGTTTTGTAAAAACGATTTTTTTGTCAAAGGTGGAGTGGCAGTGTGCTAATTCTGGGGATGGGCTGAAGATCTTGCTCAATGATGAGGTCATCCCTGTATCTGTTGGTAAGAATAGTTTCAGATTTCCCCTTGCTCTTCTCTGTAAATATGAAAAAATATGTTTTGCAAGTTCATCAAAAGTTTGGATGGATTTCAAGCCTTTGTATACCTCCATTATTTTACAATTTTGGTTTGTTGAGATTTTTCAGTTTTAAATGAATAAAATGCTAGCTCACAATCCACTACCGTATTTCCTTTTAAGTCTTAAATAAATGTAATATAGATCACATTTCTAAAATCCACAGGGAGTCAGCTATAACTCAGCCATACAATGTCTGAACCGTCCCAAATGTACCAACTATATTAACATCTACAATATTTAACATAAGGTTCTTCTTATTTTATCAAGTTTGACATGTGTGACATAATTATCAGCCAAAACTATACCAGAAAACATTTTTAGACTCATTAGCACTGCCTGGGGGTCGAGCCCTTTGGATGCTGCTATATATTTGTTGCTATATCTCTAAATTTTAATATTATCAATACAATTTAGACAATAGTTTGAAAGTATGAGTATAAAAAACATAATAATATAGATAGAAATTATGGTAAAAAAGGCCTCAGGTTACTTTAAATTGGTTATACGTGCAACCATCTATACCCAGAAAGTAACAGCTTACTAGTCAAGTGGTTACCTGTGGCAAATTTGTGGCTCTAATGTAATTTCAGCTACAGTCATTGGTAACATTTACGCTGGAGCTATCTGCTGTACCTACAGGAGTGTTGCGTGTATCAGATCAAGGCTTTGCCGTGTGCTGTACTTCGATGAGCCGCTGTGGAGTGGTGTACAGTGAGGGCCTGCATGTGGTTGTCTGGAGGGGGGATGCTCGGAGGTTGTCTGTTCTTGTGGAGGTACCTCAGAGATTCTACAACCGCACTCTCGGTTTGCTGGGCCACTGGAGCTCTAACAGGACAGACGACTTCCTGCTTTCTAATGGTCGTCTCGTGCCATTTGTACAAAACAACACCCCCACTGAGGAGAGTCTGGTTCCTTTTGGACAGTCGTGTGAGTCAATGTGAACGTCGTAATGTTGAGAGTATTTTAAATACGTATCGGTAAAATGTAATTGAAATTCATTGTTTAATAATTTATCATCCATTTCTGATAAAATTGTGGTAAAAAATTACACTTTATGTAAAATTTTTTATTTGATTTCACATTTTCAGACCATTTTCACCATTATTATAGGATCTAAAGGTTCTTGTTTTCCAGGTTGCATATTTAGAATAGCCTTTGTGATAAATGTTGATTACCTTTATACAAACATACTGTGTAATTCTAAATATTTTAGCATATTTATTATTAGTTTCTTGTGCATTTCAACAGGGGCAGTTCCTTTTCCAGAGAGCCTACTGCTCTCAGATCCTCCATCTACTTTAATCAGTCCCACCCCAACAGAGCAGCTGATGTCCTCAGTTAGCCCAGAAGTGCTGACCAGACACACCCAGACCTGTCAAGGCAGTATGCAGTGTGTGCATGACATCCTGGCAACGGGAAGTACAAACCTTGGGTTGGATGTTCTGAAAGACCAGCAGCAGTTTGAGAACAGAACACAGATTTATGGTTAGATCATTTATGCATTTTATTAGGAATTCCAACATCTTTATTCCTTGATTTCTGTTTAAAACAAGTTTCACTAAACTAGTTTCGAGAGGAGGTTGAGAATGCAAATTAATATTATTTTGAGTGCTATCCAGGACTAAAAGAAAATATGAATGGGTGGATATTAATGAGAACATGACAAACAGATGGTCTTATAAAAGATGTTGCCTGATTAATACATTACCATAATGGTGACAAACACGTAATGTGACATTAATAGCACTAAAAACACTAACAATGTCTGTTTATCTCCAACAGGAAACATGCCTCCCATTGTGACGGAGCCAACTATCATAAAGTGTAAAGTCAATAGTTCTGTTAAAGTTCAGTTCAAAGCACAGGATCCAAACAGAGACCAGGTCATCTTCTCCCTGGCCTTACCACGCCCCCCACGGATCTCTATTGGCAGCAGTAAGATTCGCTGATCAGCAAACGCAGTGTACCTTTGTCATGATTAGCATTTTGAGATTGTGCTGAATCTCACTTTAATGCTGTAACACATAGTTAAACTTTATTTGTATCTTGAAGGTGATGGAATCCTAGTATGGACCCCAACAAGTATTCAACCAGTGAATCTGACTGTTCAAGTGAGTGATCAAACCTCCAGCTCCCTCTTCAGCCCTGTTCTGCAGCTTTGTAACTGTATGAACGGTGGAAGCTGTCAATACAGCAGCGTGGCAGAGAACCTTCTAATGGGAAAATTTCAGGTATCCTAATTTCTTCTTTATTATTGTTAATTCATGGCTATGTTCACACTGTATTATAATGTTGGTGCTCAAGTTTTATTTTTTCGTCCAAATTTTATTGGTTTTACACCTATTTACCCTGTTGAGTCCAGTATGAACAGCCCCTGAAATTAGCCATATGCACAAACAATTGATCATACCTAAAATGTCTCTATTTATTTTAGATTAAGGATAATGTATATGATACACTTTTGAAAGATGGAGATGGCTGAAAATGGAAATACATTTCAAGCGAAGTTTGGTTACGTTAGCTAAGAGTGATGGGTCATCAAATCAAATCGACATGTGAATTAAAGCTGCAAGCAGCGATCAAGGGGCTCAAGCATCTCAATGTCATAGACACTCAGTGGACGTTTGTTGCAATACGCACTACGGTTGATCCTTAATTGGACGATATTTCAAACTAGAATTGTTAAAATTACTGAACAATACAGGCAAATAAATTAATGAAACCCACATTTCAAAGTGTCATGACCTCAAGGTGGCACTAATGAGTAGCTTATCAATGTAAAATCAGAGTTTATGTGGTAGATGTGTTCAAACATGCACTCTTAACACGAAAGGCTAATTTGGGCCAGATCTGACATTGTATGGCTGAGTTATCACAACTTCCTGTGTACACATAGTTTAACAAAGACAAAAAGTTTTGCGATTTAACATCCCACATGTATTAAGATAAAACATATGGAGTTTGGATGAAATGTCTAAATATCAAAGAAAAGGAAAAATAACTTCCTGGCGGTTTTCGAAATGCTGAATTTTTTGTCTTGGTCCTTTGTTCCAAATGTCAAAGGTGTACTTCAAACACATTCTGAAACTGCCCATATAACCGACAACTGTAGGCTACCATGTAGATTTGTTCAGACAGGGACTCTTAACATGCATGACAAATTTGAGCCAGCAACATTGCATGGCTGAGTAATTGGCAACTTTTTATTAATTGTAAAAATGTACGGTAAATATTTGATGAAATCTTCACCAATTCTTATGTGCGTGTGAAACAATAATGCTCTGAGCAATTAATTACAATAAGGCCCTACACACCTGGAAACAAATATATTTACCCAACAATATATCCTCACTGTAGATAACTCACACTAGACACTGTATATGTGGTAAATAATAAAACAAAATGTTTATGTCTTCAAGTGTTAGTTGGCAACCAACCTGGCAATATCTAGTTTTGGTGGGTTTTCCCTTCCACTTTTTTTGTGACTACAGTACCAGGTTTGGTCACAAATGCATATTTCCTTATTTCAATCTTGTCTGAATCCGTTTATTTTGTATGAATAATTATATAATTAATAATAATAAATAAAAAAAATAAATAAATAATAATTTTGACCAAAAACTTATTTGTCTTTGCCTTCACTCTGATATTGAGTGAAGAAAATATCAGAGTCAAGGCAAAGGCAAAAAAAAAAAAAAAAAACTTTTAGAGACAAAGCAACTGGCACTTTGGAATGCAACCATCATATTTTCCGCAGACAGCTAACACTTAATTATAACTCTATCCTTAATTATAACTATATCCTGAAGAGACTCTGCAAGAAAACAGGATTCAAGAAAAGATCACATTCGGTCAGATCCTGCTTTCAATGAGGTTCAACTCGCAATAAAAGCCAACACTCCACCATTTTGTAATATGGACTTAAGTCACTTGTATGGGAAAAAAAATCTAAATAAATTGTAAAACAAAATATGAAAATCTTATTTCAGGTTGTGGGATGTCTCTGTCCACCGGGCTTCAGTGGCAAGTACTGTGATAATAAAACAGATGTGTGTAAAGGCAAACCCTGTTTTCCTGGTGTGGAATGCCTTCGACAGAAAGATGCAGAACAGTTCACTTGCGGACCGTGCCCTCCTCCAACAGTATCCCAAGACAAACAAGGATACAAATGCTTTGAAAATGGTCAGCAGTTTTCTTTTCTCTAAATATAACACATTTTATATTTAGTTTTTAAACATCTTTGTAGACAGGACAGTTTAGACTGGACAGGAGTGTAGATTAGGCAGAAGGATGATGACGTGACGAATGAAGGAATGTAGTTGTGGATGCTGTCAGTGTACAGTATTCCAGCAAAGTGACTTACCGGCAATCAATGTTTATCTGTAAAGTTTATTTACAGTTGGTCATTTGGCAATCTGTTTTATTTTTATGACCTATTTTAGATATGGTCTTATCTTTATAACTTTACAACCACTAAAGTTTATCAATTAAACCCAGCCATAGAATGTAAAAACTATTAAAAAAAGTAATTGATATTACATTACAATTTACTTACACATAGCTGTCGGAGATGGAATTCTAGTTGACCTATCAAGCACCATAAATATTTATTTTACTTTGTCCCACAGACTTCTGTCTCCCTCCATTCCTTTTCCCATGCCATGAGATGGCTGACTGCACAAGCACTGGCTACAACTACTCATGCAAATGTAAGCTTGGTTTCACTGGCAATGGAATAGAGTGCACTGGTAAGTAAAAGATTCCTCATGGTCCGTCACTCTGATACACTTGCTGTTAGCTTTTTTATTTCATCCTCAGATATTAATGAGTGTCTGGACCCCTCGGCCTGCCCCAATGCAAAGTTTGAATGTGTTAACGTGCCTGGATCAGTGCGCTGTTCGTGCCGTTATCAGAGCCTCAGAGACACTGATGGTTGTGGTAGGTGCTTCACTGTGTTTCTGTTTCATCAAGTGAATTAAGAGACTTGTAAAGACAAAGTGGTTTTACAAAAGCACATTGAGGACATCTATTGGTCAGTTTATGAACAGGTTTAGATCATAAAACAATACATTTTTCAAATGTGAAAAATATTGACTATTGAGTTTAGTCAGGAATAATTTTATGTGTAAAAAATGCAAAAAATACTGACTTTCATGTTGATTGGTGAGAGTAAATAATGCAGGGGGTATTGAAGATGAGTGAATGTGCTTTGAAGGAATGGTGAGGGGAAAAGCTGGTGAAGAAAGAAAGAAAAATCATATTACAGCTTGTTTTAAAATGCTTTTTTTGTGAGCAATATATAGATAACAAATAACAACTTTCATCACATCAGTCTATAAAAACATTTAGAACTGTATTTTATCACACATATTTTATATGAAAAAAAATTGTTTCTAATTCATTACATGTTTGGGGGTGAACTGCACTGTGCTGTTCTAAACTTCTAAGGTGTTTTATATATATATAAAAATAGCATGTACACTTGTTTAAATAAGCATCTGTTTTATTTTTCAGGTGACTCTGCAAATCCTACAGGTGAGCTAAAAACTGTCATTTTAACATGGGACCTAAATTTTGATAGTGATATTTAAAGGTTTGTACATTTTGATCACTGAAATCGAATTTCAAGAACAAATTGATGCTGTGTGAGATTTAAAAAAATCACATATGGTTCCTTTTGAAATGGATTACAGCACTTCTTTTCTACATAGTAGGCAAAACACAATCACAAACTGAGTAGTCAGTCTGAATCGAGAGCGGCTGAACTCGGTACCAGTATCTGGATCCCCTACTACTGTTTGTGAGATTTTAAGGTGGCGTATTGTCTCAATTCACAGTCACTCAATGCAACTTTGCAATGCAACGGAATTTATACTAACCTTAATTACACTAAATTGTAGGTCCTTTTCAAATTTTATGTAGTTGGTACCAATACTTTTGTACCTGTTTTAATGAGGTTCCATTAGAAGCCAAATAAAGTGTAAATTGTGATGCGAATTACTGATTATCACTGTCTGCGTTATTGGACAGAGAAACACAAATGTTCATCACAATCAGTTGTCATCAAGAAAACCTTTGAAAAAGAAACTCAAAATGAAATATCAAATCTACTATAGCACAAAAGAACACTTGTGATAACACACTTATTCTCAATCGACAGATCAAATCCTTTGGAAAAGCAAGTTAACTGTACTGAACTGTTCCATATCATGGAACTCTAGAACAGTTTTTCATTACATTACACGATAATGTAATGAAAACAAACAAACCAGAAACTACATTACTAAAGTATTACATTTTGTCATTTTTTACAATAAAATTAATAATATTGAACTGTGATGGACTGGCGACCTGTTTAGGGTGTACCCCTGCCTCTCACTCAATGTGCGCTTGAGATAGGCATCAGCAAACTCCCGTGACCCTGAATCGGAATAGGTGGGTTGGAAAATGAATGAACGAATCAATGAAATCCCCCGAAAAAACAAAGGTCAAAATAATGTGAAAATTGTATAATAAAAAAACAGGGGAACCTCTCCTAAACCTTATTCACTGTTCCGAGCTCTTTTTGTTCCAATGTGGGTTTTTTTGTGCCAGAACTTTGAAAAACACAAGCCATGTCACAGGTATCGTACTTCCAAGGGTCATCTCTTCTTTTCGCCAGTAGATGGCAATGATTTTGAGACTTAACGAGGGCACAATTTTTCACGTTTCATAGATCTTGTAATCTTCATTGAAATCAAAATTAAATAATAGGTGGGTCACGTTATTCCAACTTTTCCTAAAACATAACAGCTCATGTGATTAAGACACGAACCGGGTCTTAAGAGTGCAGAGTCTTAAGCTCCATTCCCTCAATTACCCTGAGTTCACTTTCCCTAAACTCAAGACCACTATTCCATTGAATATTTAATTTATCCTTCTTATTCTGGCTCACAGTACTCCATCCTCTCATTCACCTTCTCCTTAATCATCTGGCTCCATACCGCCTCCTGAGACTCATATTATCTCCCCCTTAATTCCCCTGTTTGCATTGTATATGTTTTTTTCTTAGTAAATTCAATGTCAGTTGAAGAAGGAGATTGGACTTAGTGGGTGGTTCTCAAATCTACACTTTAATAAAAGAGGTAGTAAAATTATGAAACTTTCTCCATATTTTAGTGGGGGGTGAGAGACACGAACACACTTGCACTGTTCAAGGCCAATAGGGCTTTTTTTAATCAAATATTTGGCACCAATAAATAATTAAAAGCCAGTTAGCAGCTTTTTGGAGCTAGTGGTGAGCAGGTTTGCCGAGTGCTACTCCGGGCCAGAGGTGTGGGGTCCCTGTATACTGATGCGATGGACTGGCGACCTGTCCAGGGTGTCCCCCCGCCTCTCTCCCAATGTGCGCTGGAGATGCACCGGCAGACCCCTCTGACCCCAAATGCGAATAAGCGAGTTGGAAATTAATGAATGTTTTTCTATTCAATCTTTGCTTTGTCGATGTTTGTCATTGAAACTATATGACTACTAAAAATATGTTCTTTTTAGGATGGAACATATTTAATTTGTCAATGGGCTTGGGAAATATGCAGTCAGAACAGGGATTGAGTCAGGTGAGTGCATGGAACAAAAGCATTGCGTCATTCTACAAATGTGCTATTGTTAATGTTGCTTCTGCTTTTTCTGCAGCTTGAGAAGATCCTGTCTCTGGGTTTCCAGAATAAGTTCTACAACGCTAAAGTTATAACTCCTGCTTCCTCGACTGGCCTGAATGAGTACAGGATCAATGTGTCCAGTGATACGCCGCACTGGTATGTCTTGGACTACCTCTCCAGAGTGAGCCAGTATTACGGCATTCGCTCACCCTCAGTCTCAGGTGAGAAAGTATGAAGTAAAACCTATAAAAGTTTGTTGAAACATTTGTGCTCACACAAAGTGAAATATTTGAAGTCTTTATTTGTTTACATTTTAATTGTAGATTAAAAATAAAAAAAAAACTGTCATAAAATAAGAATGTCATGAACATTGTCAGCTCTATGTGTCTCAATCGAGTCAGCTGATTAACTTAATCATGGAGAAAACTGCTTTCTAGGCATTCTTTGCATTAGGCCCCTCCTGAACTAAAAAGAACTTTAGGAGATGTAAAAAGTACTGGTCTGTTAACCAGTGGTCCCAAGTCCTCAGATGAAAGAGGAGAGGCTCAAAAGTAAAACTGGTGATGGTTTGGGGAAGTCTACAGTGAACAAGGAGATTTTAGAACACTTCTTGCTTCCTGCTGCCAAGAAGCATTTTGGAGATGATTATTTTATGTTCCAGTAGGATTTGGCACCTACTCAGAATGCCAAAACTACAAGATTAAATAGCCATGGAATTACTGTATTTGATTGGCGGTCTCCTGACTCTCCAAAAGTTACATTATCCTGTTAATATTGAAGACTCGAGAGATGTGATTGTAATGAACAGAAAGGAAACAAGTTTTTTGATGCATTAGGATAAACAGAAAAGCATTGTCAGTCACCTCGAGCCCCCCCAATGCTCTTTCTCTCTCTCTCTCCCTCTCCCTCTCTCTCCTGCCAGTCGGTTGTATTGGTCCAAGAGAAGACAAAAGCTCACGTACAATAGCTTAAAAGCAGGTTTCACACAGAAGGCACGTCACCCTAGGAGTCACAGTGACATGCTAGCACATCATATTGTTATTAAAGCTGGCTGACATTATTTATTATCATCAGTGATATTAATATTATTTACAATGTTTATAGTTTATAATCGCTCTTTCACTGTGTTAAAAACTGATCGCCTTTATGCCGTGGTATCTTGAGGCTGTAATTACTGCAAAAGGAGGCTCCACAAAGTACAATGGACATAATACAGTACAATTCCACCCACGGTGATTGAACACAATAAAGACATTGAGCTAATTGGTGGAAAATCCAAAGCTAATCTGAATGTTTTGGCATCAAGCCACGGAAAAGAGTTTAGATTTTAGACTCCAAAGTGTTTGTTATTAGTATGTTTATTTTTCTTCTTTTCTTTCTTCTTTAGACCTTGATGAATGTCAGACCAATGAGGCTCCATGCTCAAAAACAGCTCAGTGTGTAAATACCTACGGAGGGTACAGATGTGTGTGCAATGGCACAGATTTGAAGGAAGAATCGCAGTCTTGCGGATTAGGTGAGATTGTCGGCTAAAATTAGCATTCTTTGGATTTCACAACAAATAATTGATCAGTTACACAAGTATGAGTATTTTTGTTTTCGACCGTTTCGTATTTTTGGACAGGTGTCAACCACACAGACACAGCTACTGTCCAATCTAAAGAGGATAAGAAATCTTTCATTATGACTCTTGTGCTGGGGACTGGAATTCCACTCCTGCTTCTGTTGTTACTGGCAGTTCTTGCCTGCTTCTGCTGCTGCTCACGAAAGAAAACCATCAGCGGCGAGTGAGTGTTCTGAGATCATGAAAAGAGTTGATAGAGTTACACTTTAAAAGATGGTTGCTTAATATAAACGGATTAAAAAGCATTTCTTTTTACTGCTCGTTTATTATTTTTGTGTTGTAGTGCTTGTAAATACTTCGAAACTTATTAAATACTTATTTATTTGAATCCTTTGAAAGGAGCCTGCAACTAAATGTATTATAGAATTGTAAAATTCACACCCCAAAGTCTGAACAATCAAACACAAACGAGTGAATAATGAAATCTTTCTTCCTTTCTCTTCATTCAGCATCCCTCACCTGCTGCCTGAGTACATTCAGGAACACTTCAACCCTCCTTTCAATTTTGATGACCCTTCACTGCACTACATCACCCACTGCAGCCCTCGTATTCTGGACAACTTTGTATCTCGACAGAACTTTTATGGATAGCCATGTTACAATGACTTGGATTAGAACCAAATCTGATGAAGATATATTTGTCTTCAAAAGAAATCCCTGTCCATACTATTTATATTTTACAGAGACTCCAATTTAGGCCATGTTTGTGATATGTTAAATAGCTCCAGATGTGCAGAATAACCATGGATACGTTGCAGAATGAATGCATTAGTTACAATATATGTAAATATTTTTTGTAAACTGACTTTTTGTAAACATTGTTTTAATGTTTCGGTTAGAAAGACAATGTCAGAGGTTTGCACCTTTGATGCTTTCACAACTGTGATTTAGTTCCTTTGGGCAACATCTGAAATGTTCTGCCATTTTTGGTCCTTTTCCCACCACAATGAATGGTCTGGTACGAAGTAGATCAAAGTGAAATAAATAGGCTACATTGCTCATTGGCTAGATGAATCACAGAACATGTTTCCAAAATGAGTTTCCAACTGGTCAAAAGTATAAACCAGGAAAATCAAACAGAACTCCTGAAAATAAGCACAAGGTAAAACTGGCAGATAACACAAAGCTTTCAAACAATAAAACTCTGGCTTCTTGTAAACTTGTGTGTGTATCTCACTAAACAAAAACATTACTAGAATGACGTGCAAGTTTCCATGAAGCTGTTTTAACATCTCTATTAACAAACAGGGCTGTAACGATACACTCTGCTCACAATATAATACATACCTCGATATTATTTCTACGATTCGATACACATCACAAAATTTTACACTGTTATAACTAACTATTTAAACATATAAATATAACATAAAACAAGAAGACAAGGTAAAGAAGTTTCAGAAGTGACTTGAATCACAATCACACCAAGAAGCAAATACTGTTCAGCTGCTAGACGAAATCTCCCAGTTGCTTAACGATACGTATTTTGTACTGCGATATATTGTTAGACTTCTATTAACAAATACACATTTTCATCCCATAATGCCTCATTTGTCTGTCTATGGAAGATGATTATGATCAATATTAACCTCCACAGCAATTATAGTTCTACCAAGACTTATATTATATATTATATTATTTATATTTAGAAAAATCTAAAAGAAAAACCACTAAATTGTCATACTGTCATAATGTTCATACTGTTGCTGAACAGTGGCACAACAGAAATAACCTGAACATTTCTACACTAACAACATAATAGTTAAAGATAAGTAAAAAAAACCTGTAAATCCAAATTTGAGCATTCATAGGTCTGAACAAAACAGTAAAAAGTACTAAAACAGTACTAATAGTAAAAAATTACACTCTGGTTTGGAATGCATAGATTGATTTGGACAAAAATTTGTTTGACAGAGATTGAAACGTTGTAAAAAATGGTCATTATAAACAGTATGGAGAATCATTTTGATAATCACAATCATTGTAAACTAAATCTATTTTTTTTATATAAATACAGAGATAACACGTTTTTCTATAAGATGATTTTAAAAGTTTCTTGAGCACCATACACTTAGTTATTTATGAACTCATAAGTTTACATATTCCACGTGTAATAGTGCACAGAAATGTATTTTTATGAATTCCCTGAAATTAGATTTTACCAAACAACTTTACTTCAATATTTAGGAGTTTTGGAAGGTTGCAGCAATATTGGTCCTCTAATGGACGTGGCCGCATGTGCATCTGGGTTATATTTTAGTACGGTGAACATGCAGTGGTGCTATTGTTTCCCAAGGTGGCAGTAGAGTGTTGCTGAGGCTTTAGGAAAGTGAATCTCATGAGAGGCTGTGAAGACACTGATACTATTTCTCTGCAGTGTAGATGTGAGTCCGGTCTCTGCAAGATGAGCTCATTGGTAGTTTGGAGACCTGCAGTGCAGAGGAAGGCCCACACCATTAAGAAGGGGTCAAAGTCAGGGCAGCAGATGGATACTTCATTTAGAGGTGCCCAAAAAGCAAAAAATATTTAATGACATAGTATTCAATGTTGATTTTTTTTCTCTTCACCCATGACCCAGCAGAAGATTACAAAATGTTTCAACCTAACTTAGTATTTGAGGCGAAAGAGTCTAAAGTCAGGAGTGCTACACTTAAAGTGCCTATACTGTATTTCTTTGGGCCACCCACCAAAGCTGCTGTGGCAAACTTCAGGGCATAGAGAACTAATGGTAGATTAGCTGTTTTATTGGCATTCAAAACATCATGTAGAGGAATCATGTGACTTGCCCGAAGGAAATGAATCATTGAATTGGGTGTTAAAAAAAGTGAGCTGTTAATGTTTGATTAATAATTATACTTTATCTTCAGCTTTTCTTTTTGTTCTGTTGATAAAATAAATTATAGAAAATTATATTTTCAGGATTGGAGATACTATGCATAAACTAAGGTTATCAGATACGGATATTTGACTACCATGTGAAACCAGTTGACAAAAGTGTTACTCATAAGTTGTTTTATGTTTCAACGGCTTGACCCACCCCATCTAGCATGCCACTGGGATAGAGAAAAAACTTAGGAGGAACCAAGTTTAGTTGCGAAACTGGTTTTCATTTTGTGCTAAAACCTTATTTCTACATAATTGGTTCATTGGGTTAACTTATGGTTTTAACTTTTATGGTTCTTGCTGATAAGTAAAACTGTATGAAAGAAAGGACGATTCTTGAGCAAATTTTTAAAAAGAGACGTAAAGCCACCATTGTGTTAGGTGATTTTGGAAGGTGTAGTCTAGGTGGGGTGAACGTTTGTCTGCGTACAAGAACGTAATTAACACTCTGGGTCATGATGATCTTTTTGACATTGTCTTTTCATTCTTTGTTGGATATTTTCCAACATTAATTAAGTGAAAAGAACCAAATCAATGTATATAAAAAAAATTCTAGTCTTAAAGAATCAAACTATCAACTGCTTTTAGTCTTTGGACTCTGTACTTCACCAAGCTTTATCTCCAAACCATAAAACTATAAAGTTTAACACATGAAGTAACCTCTTTCATGGCACAGCCTTATCTGCTCATGTACGTCATTTCTGCAAGCTCTAGACTTGGCTCAACATTGTAATCCAGAGTTGGGCTCTGAGTAACGCAGAAAACAGCTTTTCATACTTAGTGTTAAGAAATTGCTGAAATCCACCAACATCTGGCTTTAAATCTTTGCAGAAGTCGAGAATGCAAGTGTGTGTGTGTGCTTTTCAAATGACGCACATCACTATTTCAAACAAATAGCTTAGTGGCTTGACATTCTATTGCTTGAGCTCTGAGTGGGCAGATTACTGATGAAAATAAGTTTAAAAGAGCCATGTTTAATGGGTATGCGGCTCCCTCAGCAGACTTTATTCTTCTAGTGTTTATGTGGGTCTTCCTCTTTGTATTGGTTTCCCTTCACAACCCAAAAGCATACAAGTTAGTTGAAAGATTCCCCTTGAAAGTGAGGAATTGATTACAGAGCCAACCAGGCCTTTTGCCAAATGGGCGCTGAGGATGGACATCAGAAGTACCAGGAAGCCTACCCAGTAATAACGTAAAAGTGTAAAGGAAAAGGTGGAATGGAAAGGAGAATGAGGGTAAATAATTCTAAAATAAATAAAATTAAAAAAAATATATTGAAAAAAATCTGATGTTATGTTATAACCTTTAAAAATACATACATAGTTATGTAGTGACGCATGTTATGTCAAATGCATTTTCCTATGCTACATTTTTTTGCCAGTGTGTTACAACTTGCCTCGGCAGGTCTAGAAATGCTGATGGTATGAGAGCTGTCTTTTGCCATGAATTCAACTAAAGAGCTAGAGAGTTTGATGATAGACTCTTTTTACTGCCAGACTGTCCTTGAAAAAGAAAGAATCTAAGAAACATTCACACTTTTGCACCACATGGGAAACAATAGCAAAGCTCAGGCAATATCCAAAAACATTGTAGGACAAACAGGTCACGCAAGTTTACATTCAAACATACTTACTGCATACAGTAAAACAAAAGAGCAGGAGACAGACTTGATGAACTGGTGCATTCATTATAATATGTATTGTTCAAAGCATCACTAATGTCTTGAACTTGTAGGGCATGACCAAATTAAAAAACGAAAGTTAAGAAGAATAATTACACATATTGGCATGCTAGTACATTGAACCTGCCCTGTCAACCTGTAAATGGGGTTTCACTCTTTTATTCTGCACCATCTTGTGGGTCCAAGGGCTAAGGTAGATGAAAACAGCACAGATTACTAGTCCAACAGAGTCTTTGGATAGAGTCTTTCCAACAGGAAAGCTTTTCTCTACAGATAAGTTAGAGGTGTGACATATTCCTTGTGACATTTTGTCACAAGGTGACAAATTATGAGTCATTGTCAGAAAACATTGTTTTTTAAAATTCAGTAAGCAATCACGCAACATGAATCCATATTATTTTCCTTAAAACACAAGATCCTTTGTGATGTTTTGTTTTTCTTTGTTATATAATCTTCTCTATGAGTTGTAATTCCAGGGTAGAAATTTGAATGAATGGGTGCCACTGTTTTGAAGTTAAGTTCCAAGTAGACGCAATGGTATGAAAAGCTATCACCAGAAATCGTTTTGTATTTATCACTGCAGGTCTTTAGCCATGGGCTGATGTTGTATTTCCTGAATGTTTGCACCCATTTAAACGTTAAAAAAAATAATTGTGGACTCGTTTAATTAGTTTCACATTGACCACAGAGGCTCCATTCTTCACATTCATGCATTGACAGATGCTTTTATCCAAATGAACTTACTACTGAGTTTTGCTTTCCCTGTGACTCGAATCCAAAACCATGGTCACTTAGTTTTGGTGTTGAAACAAGGTGGCCGGTAAGAGATAGGTCAGGCAGCCAAGCATACAGAAGTCCAACAGATACATTTAATTTAAAATGGCTTTACGTCTGCTGCACGGGTGGCCACAGACCTGCTACTCCTTCTGTCAGTAGATGAGTTGTCTCAAGTGAAGTTGCCCTAAATTGAATTTATAGACACCACACACAAATATATGCAGATCTACATTAGTTAGATATGGTTAACCTCTGGGAGTTGTAAAAAGTGTTATTTTTCATAATTTATAGGATAAAATCTGTATTTCTACCGACTCACATCTTAAACCTGGCGAACCTTGCCCAAAATTGACTAACCTAGTTTTGAGTCACCCAATTTATCATTAACTACAAGAATGAAACCCAATATTTTAATAATGTATTGAAGTAATTTAACACATAAACTATACCTTAATGAAATTGTAAACTTTTTTATGAACCAAATTTCCAAATATTTTTCAGGTTTTCTGTCAGTTATTCCCAGTATGTGTCATTGCTTTTCAAATATCACAAAATATGGTAAGGTGTTTCAAATATCAATGGTATTAAGGGTATCAAAACTATACGTCGAGTAATTTATATTTTAGTTTTGCACAGATGCAGCTCTGCCCGGATCTTAGCAGATGACGCATTGCGGGTACGAATGGACCAATCAAAAGCCTTCTCTCCTGGCCACAACTTTACAGTATTGCTATGGACGCATTACACTTTAGCAGAATGTTTGTCTCCGCCATAAAGTTAGTCCCAATATAAACATATATTAATCGCCGCATATGCAACATATAAGGAATTTAACAAATCAATAATTACTTATATTTAACGGCAGTCTTTATTGAGTACTAAAATTGAACAATTTTGTAGTTTTCACGAACACAGTTAAAGTGAAGGAAGTGTGTCGGCGGATGTAGAGAATTCGGGGAGGGGTTTGTAAGCGACCATTAAAGGAGCGTCAAGCCCTGTTTGATTGCATCTTCTATGTTTGCTAGCTGCTGATACTGTGCGTGGACGTTAATCTGCTAAACCATCGTTATGGTGAGTATAACTCTTATGTTTCATATATCGTTTGTCGAAAATAAACGTAATAAACGGTAAATGTCTTAATCTATTGGCGGTGCTGACAGGTTCTAATTGCAGACTAAACGCATGGTACGGCAGACACATGGTTTAGACCAAGTGAGCTTGATATTGTAATTTAACATAAACTCATGTCAGTGTTGAATAATTTGTGCAATACTTATCTAATGCACTGACCTTATTACAGTAACCACAAAAGGTACAGTTTGACACGTTATCTGCAAACGTTGCTGGTTTCTCTTGGGCTGTGTAACGTAAATATGTTGTAGCAGTATATGAAACGTAGTAGAATACCTGGATATTTTTCTGATTAAAGCTACAAAAAACCAGGGAAAGTGACTGCGTCACTTTTTGCAGTTAATTTTTTTAAGGGGCAACGTTTACACAGCACATAACGAGAAAGATAATTTCAGTTTTTTTTTTTAACTAATTGGTGTAATATATTCCAAGGGCTTATTGTTAAAATCTCGTCATGCTGGGAAGTGTTTGTAGGCAGTATTTCATTTGGACGTATAATAAAAAGCTAATCAAACTAGTCATGCATCGCGCATTAATGACTTCTGTTTCCCAGTCATTGAATACAGCGCACAATTGTGATTCTTTTTTTTTCCCTCGCCTTTAGGCCGATCAGTTGACAGAAGAGCAGATTGCCGGTAAGAGAACCCTTCCTGTCCATTGGCACATGGCTGGTGACATGGATTCCCATGGTTTTTTTTCTCCTTCTCCGCCCCTCTCTCAGTGGATTTATATTATTTCCTTTTATGGCAAGCACTGACTCTTGGTTGGGTGCACATTCCTGAAATGACGGGACAGGTTGTTGGGACGGAAAGAAGTCTGTTAAATCAAGAATTTGCTCTTTTAGAGTATTTTTTTCCTCATTGTGTTTAGTTTTCTGTAAACCTATCCATCTTGAGTTGAAGAGCAGTAGTAACTGCAGGCAAAGAGGAAGAAGGGTGTGTCTCGTACCACTTGTCAATTGAAGTTCACAGTAGTTCCACATCAGTTGTCTTTGAATTATGATCCGATATTGCATAAAACTGATGCCTGGATGAATAAGGGTATGCTGCCGTTGAGTACTTCATGTGGAATGAAACAAGTTGTTTGTTAGATCAGTGAATTTCTTATGTGCACTCTTTAGTGTGTAGGTCATACAAATCGATGGACTTAGATCCTGTTTTGAAAGAATTTCACCTGTCTCAATTTTATTTGTCAAGGCACACAATTAGAGGCACACTGTAGAGTTTAATGCTGGTTGCACCATTCTCTCTAATAGAAATAATGCAAACTCTGTGATGTCATGGTGGTTTATTCCTTGAGATATTGTCACCAAACTGTATTTCCCCGGAAGAGGGCGTGAGGTCACTGTACTATTTCCATCTCAGTCTGGATCATATATCAGCCCAATTGGGTCACAGCACTGAATTTTATATTGTTCAGCTAGTCTCCATAGAAACCGACTTAGGTCACAATCCTTGATCTCCATAGAAACATTGCCATGGAGATTATTTGTTTGCATAGAGGTAGGGTTTCAATTATGCGAGCAGAGGCTGTTTGAACAGCCAGTTGGCTTTTTACATAGAAGTGTCATCTCTTTCTTCAAATGTACTGCACCTGCCCAGTTATTGACTGGTTGTTGCATTCTTGGCCCAGCCCCTCTGGTCATGTAAACTATGCTTCCTTAATCACTTATGGTAAAATATTACATGTCCAACCATTAACCCAGAAAAGTATTAGAAGAAATTACAAAGTAAAGAGGCCAGGGGACAAACAAACATAATCCTAATATGATACTACAGGTAGATAAAGTGATTTTATTTATTTATTTCTTTTTTGTTTTGAAGAGATACTTGGCCATGTCTTTTAAGAAGCTTTGTTGTATCAATATTATATAAATAAAGAGCTCTGCTAAAGTGTTACAAAAAAAGGAAGAATTTCCCCAAAAGATTACCAAAACAAAAGTACCATTGCTATGAAGTAAATCAAAATTGAGCCATATTTTAAAGAAATATTGACAAGATCAAGAAATACACCAAAACATTTTGTGTATTTGTCTCTGCATCAGACATTTTCTGCTGAAAGTTCCAGGAGAACATGCAGTTGTACTCACAGATGTAGAGGTTCATACACACCAGTATATATTTTTTTTATTTTTTTGCACAATGATCTGCAGCAGGTACTCACTTGTGAAATCTGGTCAATGTTCAATGTCTTGATCTTAGAAAGACTTATGTACTCACTCCCTGTTCAGATTTACATTCTGGTTACTATGTGTTATGGTACTAAACTGTTCAAGGAAACCTACTATCTAGAGGTGGATTTAAAAAAAGAAAGTGATTATTAGATGGGTTGCAATTTGGCGCTGACTGATTCTGAATAAATTATTTTAAGTTGAAGCACTGATCCTATTGTTAAAAGTATAAATCTGCTGGTACAAAAAGTTGTAATTTGTATTGCTTAGTTATCCAGACTATACTGGAAGCAAACACTTTCCACGCCCATGATTGATTCCTTTTACCTTAAATAAACTCAACCACACAAGCTACACCATATGCAGGTTGTCTCACTACTAAAATATGTTGGGAACACATTGGACATGTGCAACCACATCTGCCATTTTCATCCAAATTAGTGCAAACTGCCAACAGCTGTTGCTTCTACCATCAGAAAACAATTAAATGAGTGATCCAACTTCTGAAAAAATCAAATTTACCAAAATATCAGTTGGTAATTATGTTTACTGACGTCTACCAGCATACTGCCAAATATTGACGAATAGATGATGTATTAACAAACATATATTTTTCTATGTGATCATTTAGATTTATAAAAAATGAAATGGGAAGGTTTCTCAGTTTTACTATAGGTTTCAAATACACAGATTGGCCATATTGCCATGTGGTTTAGTTTGAATGGTATGAATTCAACTACTGGACTTGTTCACTTTGTTTTACTCAATCTTCAGTATCCATTTTATTTGGCTAATTAACTCTGAAATTATGGCATAAGTAGTACCCAGAAGTGCCATTAGCTCCGCTGGTTTTCAGATGTACGCACAATTGAAACTGAGGGCTAGAGGAAAGTCTTAAAAGATAGCCCTATAAATTGGAAGAACCTTTATGAAACTGTCAACCAAAAATTCTGAAAAGAAATCCGCAAATGCCTAATAGCTTTTTAAGTTGTAAACATAATCAAACAATAGTTTGATTTGATGTGCCACACGAGTATCTTACGTAATGTAAATGTCGTTAGGTAGAATAATGGCTCATTAATCCTGTAAAACTGGGTTTTACTAGACTTCTATATGGACCTGACACTTGAAATCTAAGATGTAATGTTAAACTTCTGTATATTACAGTAACATTTGCCCCCTTTTTGAGTGTGCCTCAAGAGATCTCTTGGAATAGAGTGCCATTGTTCTCTTTATTCAAAATAAGTCAAAGAATTGACCTACCCAATCACCTCATGGGAACTTGCAAAGCCTGGAATAAACAAGCCTGAAAAATCAATGTCAATGTCCTAAATGGAGTGCAGTCATTGCAAGTAGCACTCTAAATATTTCCAATTTATATTTTATTCACAGAATTCAAAGAGGCTTTCTCACTCTTTGACAAGGATGGCGATGGCACCATAACGACCAAAGAATTGGGCACAGTCATGCGCTCGCTCGGGCAGAACCCCACAGAGGCTGAGCTGCAGGACATGATCAATGAAGTGGATGCTGATGGTAAGCATTGTCTCCTACATCTAATTTCCAGTTCATGTGACTGTGAAATCTCAATGTTTTATTGTGCTTTCTGCTTAGGAAATGGGACAATAGACTTCCCAGAGTTCCTGACCATGATGGCAAGAAAGATGAAGGACACAGATAGTGAGGAGGAGATCAGAGAAGCCTTCCGTGTCTTTGATAAGGTGAAAGTTGTTCAGTTGCAGAGTGAATTGAAAGTTCCAGGAAGTGGTGGATTTGCTGAACTGGATATTCCACTTATAGGATGGTAATGGTTACATCAGCGCTGCTGAACTGCGTCATGTCATGACGAACCTCGGAGAGAAGTTGACCGATGAAGAGGTTGATGAGATGATTCGGGAAGCAGACATCGATGGTGATGGGCAGGTTAACTACGAAGGTGAGTGCATTTTAGGGCTTTTGCGTTGTCCTGGAGGTGTCAAAATGGAAGTTTTAGTTTGTCTTGACTGGGTCGTTATATTGAAATGTTTTTATGCATGTTTTGAAAATAAATAGTTTTAGTTCTACAAATCTCTGTGTACATTTGGGGTTAGGAACTGTGTCAGAGTTTGGCAGATGCTATATTTAAAAACAACTTTTTAATTGAGTATTTAAATATAAGCAAATCATTTTTGGATCTTATATAAATATTAAATGTTTCTGTATAATGTATTGAAAAGCTACTGCAACAAGATTGACCAGCGATGACTGACTAGGACAAAGGATCCCAATAATCTAAGGTCCTTATGTACTGGTCGACAATAATTGGTCCATCCTCCACCACCCAAAGTGTTTATTATTTCATGGTGTCTGTTATTATCATCACACAAAATTATTCAAAAGCAAACGCAACCATTTAGATTTGGTCTGTCACTTTATTCTAGTGCAGACACAGTCTGGTACTGTAATGGTTTACGAGTGAAACCAACTTTTTTTTGTCTCCACAGAATTTGTACAGATGATGACGGCGAAATGAAGGCCTTGTACAGATCCTCTATAAATAATTTGCCTTTTCTGTTTTATCTGTAAAATGTTAATTCCCTTCTTCCTTCCGGCTGTCCAAAGGAACTGCATGTAAACTGCATAGGATCTTCAGTCCTCATGTTACCACCCCCCCTTTTTTTTTTTTTTTTTTTTTTTTTTTTTTTTTTGCTGTCATCGTGTTTTTGGAGTGGTGGTGCGGTTACACGATCAGGTGCTTGTTGCCGCAAAAAGGGGGGTTGTGACATTCAAACACCCGCGTCACGTCTGTCTGCCCCCCTCATGCGTAGCAAGAGTGGAGACCTGCCAGCTGGTTGTCTTCTGGACAGCGACGTTGGCATAGCAACAATGTAGAGGAATTACTCTGCATGGACTATGGACTAAATATTTAATATATATGAAATTTCTCAGCATTGCACTACTGCAAATAAAGAAAGAAACGGGTGTATCTTCAAGATACTCGTACATAAACTCTTTTTGTATCTGCTGTTCTATGACAAGAACTAGTTTGAATTTTACAATGGTTTTTAATGTTCGATTCACTTCGCATTGGTTTTTTTTCTTTTCTGTTTGTTATTTTTGAGCCACTTAATGGCATTCTCGTGCCGCTGTCCATTCCAAGTTGTATATTTGTTTTCCAATAAAATTTATTATTTACTCATTCTGAAAAAAAATTTGTTTGCAAAGAATTTTCAGTTCTTATGATGTTTATGCATCCCAAAGCTGATTTTAGTGGTTTCTTAAATAATTTAATTTTTCATGATGTTTGCAATATTTATTGTTATTGTGGAAACTAAATTTTAAATGAGTGTGAGCGTAGTCTTTGGAACAGATAAAAGATGGCTGTGTGAAATCACAGGATTAAATGAGACGTCTGTGTCTAAACGGTTCATTAAAGAACTCTTGAATGACGGTGGTTGAACTTCATTGGCTGTGTCCTATTTTACATAAAAGAAACCGGTGAAGGTTTTGTAAGAAATAGGGTTTATTTGAACATTTTCAGGTGCAGCAGTTCGTCTGAAATAAAATAATGCTGTTTTTTTTTTTTTTTTTTTTTTTTATAATGCAAGATAAGATAGAATGTTATGTTCTTTGTCAAAATAGTAATTGTGTTGCTTTGAAAATCCAACATATTGTTATTCGCCTTTTAGCTCAGACAAAAAAAAAAATGATATTTTCTTTCTAGACAGTTTAAGCTACAGCTGTCAAATTTCAAAGACCTCAAAACTGGTCAAACTTGGGTTGCTATATCTTTTCAAACTGGTACCACTGTTCGTATTGACTTAACCTGGGGTAAAACAGTTACCTTTGATTTTTGATAGAGATGCAGGGTTGGTTTAAAGAACGAATAGTGACAAAAGGCAACATTGTAATGTCACTAACCCCTTCATAGCAATCAGTCCATTTATCATAGCAACCAATTTGGCATATCTCATTCTTAATTTAGGAAATTTTTTTGGGGAGAAATGCAAGTTATGCAACATAAAAGGGATCTTTTGTAGCCCTTCCTTGAACAATGTTGCAAAGTGTATGTTTCTGAAAACGCCCTTTGAATGCATGAAACCAGGAAGCAGACACAAAGCACTGTGACACGTTGTGTTGAGTGTATGACCACTGACCAGGCTTGTCATGTACCATGCTGTGTCATGAGTCTCAGCTCGACAAAGAAGCTGGGACAGGGTCTCAGACAATAAAACGGCTGTTTACAACACTCTCACATAATAGCCAGATTAACACCATTGTTGTCCTCACCAAAACCTCTGCTGACTTGAAATCTGCTGTGATTAGTTTACTGCGTTCCAAGTTCACCTCAATCTATTTTTTACAGCTTGTGCAGTAGCTTTTAAAACCTGAAAATGGAACATTGTCATTTATCGTAATATTTTCTTAAGTATCATCAGTAACATTCCAGATGTGTGACAATTCATATCAATGATAATATAATGCTTTTAAAATGAAACAGTGTAAAAATACTCTACTGTCTACTGTTTGTAGATTAGAGTTTTCATGAATAATGATTTTTAAAAATATTTTCGAGCCAATATAATAAAGGATCTAATGATTTTGTCATTTAGAATTTGTTATCTGTGCTTGAAAAGTTAGTTATAAGTCACGGGTAAATATTTACAGCTCAAATTCAAATACTTTTGTATAGGGCTTGGTAGATTTCTGCACAGATGGATAACCTCCATAAGTGTGGTCTGTTTGAAGGTTCTATGAGATTCTCAGAGATTCTCAGTTTGTTACAGTTTAACAAAATTTGACCCCATACTGAGTAAATGGAAAATTTTCCAGAATTCCTTTAGTGTTACAAGTCTGAAAACATATAGTAACCTGAGTCAGACCAGTTTGGATGTCATAACAAAGTTTGGTGGATGTAGCTCAAACGGTCTAGGTGTAGATTTGTTTAGAATTTTGTGTCTGAACTCTGAAGCCAAAGACGAATACCAAAATTTTGACAAAAAAAAAGCAACATACAGACATTGAGGAATGTGTATATTTGATGGTATTGTCTCATCATCCTCATTTTCTTCTACTCAACCAAACTGATGAAAGCAGACAAATATATGGATGATATTTTTTGTTAGTGATTTGGGATCAAAATGGCAGTGGTTCGTTTTGAGTAATATCCATGCCCTATAGATTAACATGGCATGAAAATTCAAAACTCCTGTGGCTGTTGTTATCATGGTTGAAGGGTATACTTTATCATAGGTTAACCACTCTGTTGCCCGCTAAAAAGCTACTAAAGACAAGGGGTTGATGCTAAAGTCATTGTAAATGGATGGCCATTTTACAATCACATGTAGTGTTGCGTATCTGTTGTTTTAAGTAGTTATAAATAAAATGTTAATTGCAGACTTTGTAGTTATAGAAGATGTCTTAATGTAGTAATTGGTGTGGAAATTAATTATCTCCATTACAAGGAGGGAGACTTATTGCAAACATTAACAGTGCTTCCCAGTGGATGGATGGTATCAAATGCTCTGATACAAAAAAGTTGTTTAAAAATGTTGCAAAATATTGTATCGTAGACATAATATCGAGGTATGTATCATATTGTGAGCAGAGTTTATCGTTATATCCCAGAGTAACTTTTTATACACATAACATGTATCAATTATTTTCACTCACCTTGAATAATGTGTTCACCTCATACAGGAGAATTGACCACAATCGGCTCCTGACCACAGTTACAGGTTTTCAAACTTCTGGTTCCCAAGTTTCTTGAATGTTTCCCTTTTTGAGTATCTGTGAACACATTTCTGACACTCTCTCCTCCTAGCTCACATATTATGTCACTGACCCCTCCATAGCAACCAAACTGTTTATATCATAGCAACCGATTTGACAAATCTCTATCTCAGCTTGTGAAAGTCAGAGACATGGGGTTTCTTTACTTTTCTGGTATTGACATGGGTAACATTATATTAAGGAACTGACCTCTCCACAGCAACCAGACTGTTTACCATAACAACCAATTTAGCTTATAAATACTATATAGTTATCTCAGCATAGGAAAATCATAGAGACATGGGGGTTGGTTTATGCTACTCATTCTGAAATTTACAACATTTACAAAGTAGTTTTAAATGGCACTAGGACAAGGCAACATCTAAATTTGTGTATTAACTGTAGCCATCTACTTTGGTTTGATATGTAATCACTGACACGTTCCCCTTTAATTGTAAGAATTTGCAAGCATACATTTATCATCCATTAAGTTTATTGAAAAATATAACAGTTCTTGCAATTGAACTTATAAATCATTCAAAATGTAATCATTCATAAAGTAAATTGCAGAGAATTGATTTCACTTCACATTCCTTTACCTGTTGAAGTCTTTTTAATGAATGTACTACAGGGTGCAGTAGCAACAACAGTCTTGAACAGACATTATCAGTCTCTCACTGCATCATTTTATACGCTGCAGTTGATTATTGTGCATTGTGGTTGTCAAGCAGTTCCCAAGCTTAAACAATGTAAACACTATGCCGATGCAGGCTTTGTGTGTTTGGTCACATAACCAATTTTCACTTAAATTATGGTTTAAAAGAACATCCATGTAATTTCACAACCATTCTTGTCAGAGTTCTCGTGGGATGATGGTGAAGGGCCGTATTGGGCAGCTAGACTCCAACTCCAGAGCAGTCAAGAAACAGTCTGGAGCCTGTGTGCTGCCCATGCTCTGCAGCACCTCCCCCAGACAGCTCCAGGCCTCGTGGGAGGTATTCTGGAGCTGTATGGCATCCCTCAACATCTTCTCTCCTAGCCCCATGCGCCCCATCCGCACCAACAACTTCCCCTGTGCAAAAGAAACAAGGACGTGATTTAAGATCAACATTGTTACAAGATGTTAGATACATTGAATTCAAAGGCAAATTCTTGGTTTTCAAATAGAGAAATCTCATTTTAGATTAAAAACGTATGTCATGAGACATTGAGACAGGTGCTGTAGAACCACTAAACAACAGAAAAAGGGCTCCGAAGGGGAGCCAACTTAACACTGGCCCAGGTAGCAGGATCATAGAACAACACATTACATTATATCTCCAATGACCCCAGAATAACACTTTGATGGGGTCATCCATTGTGAACCGAATGTTTAAAATGGCTCAGAAACAAGCTGTCTCTGTTTGAAATTCATTTATTCAATCTCAAACATTGCCCAGTGTTCTAAAAGATCTTTTAATAACATTTTCATGATTATATGCGTGAAGCCATGAGAAAGAAATGTCATTGAATCATTTTACTGCAAACTGAACTTCACATCTCAGAGGTATGGTGTTTCGAATGGCTTTCCTGCTGTTTAAAGTTTCACTTTAGCAGCTTAATCTGTATTTACTGCCCAGTTGTCCATTAATAGAGGTGACGGGACGTGCCAATCAAGGTCCGACAAAGTGATCAATAAAATTTGATAACAGTTCCCACGGTGGCATACTACTCTATAACTTACAGATTATTAGTTTTAAACTCAATATTTCCAGAGGGTACACTAAACAATACTTTAGGACCATAGACTGTAAAGAAATATGGTTGACGTGACAGCACCATGGTCAGGGATTCAGAGAGAGACATAGAGAGAGAGAGAGACTAAGTCAGTTCATCCAATCAGCATCCACCAGCTTAGCATCATGCTGCGTACACACACTGTGCAATTGCAAACAACAAAATGGCATCACCTGCGTATGCCAGGATATGTTTCTCAAAAACATGATATTATACTATTTTTGAGGCATTTGATATGCCAAAATGATTCAGAATCATACCAGCACATGTAGACATACAGCACATAGATGTCTTGTCATATCCAAGGGGTGGTGTTACCCTTAGGGTAAAATACTGGCTCATTGAAAATGCATTGCATTTCAATGATGTCCTTCCCAAAAAGCTGTTCTTTCCTTCCCATCAGTTAGAGCTGTTCTGTGTCTGGATTAAAAGAAATTGTTTTCCCAAACATATATTGTTATATACATGTAAAATGAACAAATTAAATAATTTTGAATCCATTTTAAAAAATAAAAAAAGTACAATTTAAATGCATTTATTAATTTATTAGAACAATTTCTGGATCACTCTTTTCAATCCTATGGGTCCCTTCCTGTGAGCCATCTTCTATTGTGGACTTTAAATCTAAATGAGTTTTAAGAGTGTAACAATACACAGTGGCATACAATGTGTATCATGAGTTAACAGATCTATTATCGAAATGTAAGTCACTTTGGATAAAAGTGTCTGTAAAATACCTAAATGTAACTTATCTAGGAAGTAAATACCATGAAAATAAGCTGTTGTTTTATTTAGAGATATTTTAAAACTCTGTAGAACTATGATGCTCACTCCCTCAGATTCCTCACAAATGTGACAAACTCTAAAGTGTACAAATGCTAACACAGCCCCCTAGTGGGTGGATGATTTTACATACAAATACAAATCAAACTGGACATTGGAGTTCTTGGCTTTGTGGTTTCAAGTTTTTTAAATGTAACTTTATTTTGAAAGTTTACACATTGAAATAAATAAGTTTTACATTAAAATACTTTGTAGTTATAGAAGATGTCTTAATGCAGTAATTGGTGTGGTACGTAATAGGACAGAAGTCTTATTATGTTCAGTAACCTATATATCTTGGCACAATATACCGATAGCAAAGTGTATCACAGTTTAGGAACATTATATCTACAGGATATTTGTAATAAATAGTTTGTATGAACTGTGATTTACTGGCCACATATCCAGGGTGTACCCCTGCCTCTCACCCGATGTGAGCTGAGCAGCAGACCCCTGTGACCCCGAAAGGGAATAAACAGGAAGGAAATGGAATTAATGAGTTTGTATGAATCAATGAATCCAAGAGATTTTGAGAATGAAGTTTCCATGAAGCTGTTTTATGAGAGCACAATGTCACCATGAGTTTTTTACAGAAGCTAGTGCTTGTTCTATTTGAGTTCTCACCACAAACCGCTCCAGAGTTCACTTGGAAGTGGACTGAGTTCAAGCATGTCCGCTTTTTTTGTTTGATTACTGCATTCTCACCTGCTCAAAAAACTGCACCACAAGTGAAAGCCAACTCTGTGTGGTGATGCTAAATGACAGAGGTATTACAGACCCTTATCTCTCACAGTTCCTTTCGCATGTAACCGTCTACATTTAGTATTCCACTGCATTAGTCTCTTGGTTTCATGATAAAAATATGTTAGCGTTCCCAAACTAGAATGAATCAATATCATAATTTTGTGTCTTCCCTCTCTGATTGGCAAGGAGGGAATCACTCACCAGGTGAATCAGTATGTGATGTCCTCTAGGATTTATCGCTAGAGCTTCATCGTACAAGCTTTTGGCCTCTGTGTGGTTTCCCCTGAGCTCTGCCACACGGCCCTTGAGCAGCAACACTGAATGTGAGGTGGGAAACAGTGTTCCTGCTTCCTGCACACAGAACTGAGCTTCCCTCATCCGCCCATCAGCGATGAACAACTCGCCTGTTGACATCAAACACAAAAAAATAGGTCTTCATAAAATAATGTAATACGTACTGTAGATTGCTTTAAATCTGGCTGTCTAGCTAAGGTTTAATTGACACAGCTCTTGTTTCGTCTGAGTATTTGTCTTTTCCTTATTACCATTTCACCTTAGAGCCACCTGTGACACCAACATGCATGCTTTGCATACAACATCATCTGTAGCCCTCTTTCCATGACTTATTTGCATAGTAATTTGTGATAGGCCCATTTGTTTATGTATGAGACACAATTGCAGAGCAAAAAGACTTGTATTTTCTTGATTGTTGAGGACAACTATGTCCAATATATGTATATATGTATACAATATAATTAGAACATGCCATCTTAATAAGCCCCATATTTGCCCTGCTTGTGCTCCTTCATTTACTCAGTCAGTCAGGATGTTTCCCAGTTTAGACAGGAAGTGAACCCATGCCAGAGGAATGTTGCATGGAGATGGGAATAGGAACAAGAGGGTACATAAAAGCAATTCAAGATCCCTGGGAAACATTTGTGCAACAAAAATGTTGCGCAACAATATGAAAGTTTGAATAACGCAGGCAGATTACATGGAAAGAATAAGAGGAAGAGCAGTTTGGAAAGTCATCGCATTGATTGATTCATCTGTCCATGCATATCTAGTCATTTTTAGATCATTTTCATTCACCTCCAATGGCTTAGTAACACTAATATCGTATGGAATTTCTAAATCATACACTGGTAATCACACAGAACCACATTTTCTTAGGAATGTGTGTTTCAAATATTGATAGGAAACTAGAGAACATCCAAACTCCACTTCAGGTGTAAGCAGACGTTTAGAATGTGTTTCAGCTGTTAAATCATCAAATTACAGACATGTGCATGTATGGTGAGCCAGACACACTGTGATATAAACAATCCCACACGGAAAAGAAACATGGTGGAGGAAGAGCTTTTTGGTTTTTTTTAAAACATTAGAAATTTTTCAAAAAATTTTCCAACTTTCAAAAAGTTGGTTTCTGTGATGGACTGGCGACCTCCGCCTCTCGCCCAATGTGCACTGGAGACACCTGTGACCCCAAAAGGGATTAAGCAGGTTGGAAAATGAATGAATGAATGAATAAAGTTGGTTTATTTATTTACTGAAGTTTGTTTTCTTTTTATTGAATTGGAATACAGTGATATGTGCAGACAATAATTTAATAGAATTAATTACAGCATAAAAAAGTAAAACTGACATATGCGTTATCTGTATGAATTTACGTAAAAAAAATAAAATAAAATCCTCAAACATCTGTTAAACCTTTCAGTTAAGTATACATTTTTACCAGTATCTCAAATTTCAAACACAGACTTATTTTGAAATAAATATTTTTTTTCTCCCCAAAATTCCTCCATGGCCATTTTTTTTACAAAACCGTCTTCGTTGATTGATTATAAAAGATTCAAATCTTTTGCTGCAGAAGACACCCGGCAATTCCCCACCTCCTCAGCACCTCATCTTCATTGTGCTGTGCTTGGTTTATTGAAGTTTTGTGATAAAATTTGACTGGCGTTTATCACGGTTTAAAAAAAAGGGGGGCAAACCAGGACTGCAATAAATGGCAAGTATTGTGTTGTTGTTGTTTTTTTTTTTTTATTTATTATAAAGCAATATAGTAAATATGCTCCAAAATAAGTATTTTCAACACTTGTGCCATACCCGCCTGCAGCCAGATGCGCTCCAGTGTGGTCCAGATATAAGCAGGTCCATGTCTATGTGCAGAACTGAGTGCAGACACCTCTGACATGGCCTGTTCCAGACGGGACACAGCAAGAGATGGAGCACTCTGAGATCCTGATATGAAACAAGTTCTCTGTTAACTTTGCACACATGCAACCACATAACAAACATAAAGCAATGATGTGCACCAGTTTCTGCTTCCTGGAAATCTGGAAGGGTAAGATGGAGCCCACTGGGTTTCCTGCTCAATGGCCCAGGCTCAGGAGGAATGCTACTGGTGTCATCGTCCTCACTGCAAGAGAGTGCGGTAGATATAATCTCATAGTAGCTAATATGGATCAGATAATGATATAGCACATTACCTGAGTCGGGTAAAGTCATAGCGACTCTGCCACAACTGCAACATTTCTGAACAGGTCTGTAAAGCTGCACTGGGACTCAACAGTATCTCTTCAAGCTTAACTTTGGTAAAGAGAAGACTGAAACACACAAACAATCAACTACAATTTATGTATGGTCACAAAAGAATAAAAAAATTTAAAAATAAATTGGAAAACAGTATGAACACATTTTAAGTATGACGTTTCTTTGTAGGAATATTTAGGGACCACAAGATTTCTATCTTGTTGGCTTCTTTGAGTCAGGACCAAATGCATGCACTCTGGAAGTACGCAGCTGGAATGAGATTCCTTCCAGGTTACACGAGAGTTTGGTAAAGTACCAATAGGTCTTAAGGCCTCTTCACATCGATCCGAATTGAGATTCTCAGCAGGGTACTCTTCGTCTGGGTTGAGTAAATATTGATGCAGTGATGCTCCCTGAAGATGGCGTTTGCGGTACACCAGATGCACTCTGCGCAACATGGGGAAAAAGTAAAGACAATGACACAGAAGAAAAAATGGATGTTGAGTGGTTCAGCGGTAGCTGATCACAGCGAGGTGTTTGACAGAAAAGAAAGGATTTGTGGCGCACTCTTTCCTGTATTAAGTCACTATAAAAATGTGGGATGAGTGCCACCAAGCAGCTCTTTTTCGTCTTACTCACATCACCAAAAGAGCCAGCTTTCATTGGTCGTTCTCCTTGTAAAAACACAGAGGAGCGTTGACACGAAACTTCAGATCTACAACTCAGATCGGTAAGTAGAGGCCTTATGATTGATTTTGGGATTGTGTGTAGGGTACTTTCACATCGAGAAGACCAGGTTGAGGAGACTCAGACATCTGGATGCTTCAGAAAATTGTCACCGGCATTTAAATCTGGGAACAAGACCTGGGAAGTATTAATGGAGAAGGAAGTCTAGGCTTTATTGCCTAGACTGCTGCCTCATGATGCCTAGGATGCAGCTGATGAAAATGGATGGATGATGCTTTAAAAATTCAAAACAATTAAAGAAAATAGGCTTTTGGTGGTAAAAAAAAACGCTGGACGTTGGTCACGAGCAACCTCAGATCAAGCCAAGATCAAGAACCAAAGGTGACTGCTGAAGCTCCACAAGTCTTAGCGGACACTGGAAAGGTGGCTAACGTTAAAAAGCTATTCATGTGAAGGTTATCTTGATACTCAATGCAAAAGGATTTGCTATTTTTCTCATTCATGTCAACAAACTCTCCAGAAAGCTGAGTTCACTTTTTCCACTGATAGGTGAGTACTTGTTAACTTTGAGAAGTTCTCAGAAATATGATTATGATCACAAACACACATTAAAAAAAGTGTTGATCCTAAGTGAAAAAAGGTTGGTAAGTTTACAGTGGATTGTGTTACACAAACACAAAATTGACATTAGTTGCTTTGTCATGCTCTTTCTATACAAAGCAAAACTGAATAGTACTTTGAGCTGTTTCTGTAGTTTTACTATGATTTTGTTATTTTTGCAAAAATTAGAGTGTTAAATTCTAGTTTTAAAGAACACATTTTACAATGTCATGGCTAATGTCATGACACTATGTACTTGGTTCTAGGTCATATTTTATTTTTTTGTATGTATGTCTGTTTTGAAAAAAACCTAATCCAGTTCAGGTTCAAATGCTGCACTCATTACACAGCCGAGCTAGGTCACACAGATGTGAATAAAACATTTAATATACAACAAATCAGAGCTGCTCATTGTGGGGAAATTGGTAAATCGCTGTTGTCATGGAGACATTTTTCATTAGCTTTAAAAAAAAAATGTTTCAATACCTGTTTTATTTATCTCAGAGTCCGTATTTGACCTAATGTTCTCATTGTACTGTCCCTACAAAAAGAAAATTTAAAAAAGCACAAAAAATTCTGATGCCCATTTTCAGACATTTATCATGTGTACATATTATTATTATTATTATTATTATTATTATTATTATTATAATTATTATTATATTCTTTACACAGACACTTAAACAGATAAACAATAACTGCGTTTCCATTCACCCATTTTGAAATATTGTATAAAAATCCTTGGATGGAAACGCATACACTTTGAAAATGTGCACAACTGAGTAGGATTTTATTCTATAAGAAAAGTGTTAGGTTTGGTTTTGTAGAAAACATATGTCATTTGTTGGGAACCTGCTCTCAAGAAGCGAATTTACTCCAATCCTATGCCACAGGCCAGTGAAAATACATAGTGCAGTATATGAACACACATACTTAAAGTTGTCTGGGTGCTGGTTTAGGATGAGCTTAAGGGTATCAAAGGCATGCTGGTATTGTTTTTGTGCACTGAGTAGAAGTGCCAGGAGGTGTAGGGAGTTCAGGTCATCGCCACGAACATTCAGAGCCAGCTGCAACGGCTCCATCGCTTCCGTAACCTAAAAAACACAACATGGGAATTTCTTTCTGAAATAAGTTCAGAAGTACATAAATGTATAATGTATACATGTAACCTTTAGAAGTCCCTGCATGCACCGGTGCATGTGCCAATCACACCAGCTGTTTTGAATTATGTAGGAATGACCAACTTATTAATTTCAGTTTTGATTTCCAATATAATGTGAAGGTTTCAAAAAGGTTATTAGTTTATATATTTTTTTGGTTTTAAACTGCAAGAATTACAACACATAATTTGCAAGGTAATTAAAATGTTAGAAAATGCGCGATCATCTTTTAGCTTCATTTTACAGACTCAAAATTGATAACATCTAGTGGTGACAAGAAGGGGTGAACCTTGGAAGTATGATTCCTGCGTCATGGTTCGCATTAACAAACTCAACAAATACACCTTGCACCACCAGGCTGATATGATGAATATATTGTAAAAATATAGACGGTTAGTTGCTTTCTGCAGTGAAACACTTTGGGAAAAAATGGTTTAACAGGACCTCATGGAAGTGCAGTAACATATGTAGGAGACCCCAGGGTGAAACCATGGAATCACTGTCGTTCCCTGATGATCATGCACCTAATCACATAGATCAAATCTGTTGCGACTAGGGTTACCGTCTTTCTAGAAATATACATAAATCCCCATGTTTAAAGTGACCCAAAATGTGCTATTTGAATTACCGTAAATCATTTTGGTGTTAATGCCAACTGTGTGAGGGTGATGTTCTTAACTTCAAATTATTTCAAGACTAAATATTTAACCACTCAGGCAGCTTTGCTTCCCCATGTGCACAATTCATTCATTTATTCATTTTCCAACCCGCTTATTCACTTTTTGGGGTCACGGTGGTCTATTGGTGCCAATCTCGAGCCATAGCAGGGCAATATTCACTCACACATTCACATCTAAGGGGAATTTAGATTATTCAATAAAACCTGAATAACCTGAACCTGCATTTTATGGGATTGTGAGGGAAACCGGAGTACCCGGAGGAAACCCACGCAAGCAAGTCTAATAAAAAAGATCTCTCTGAAAACCCTGCATGACTGGTTGCTACCAATTTGAGCCTCCTGCCACATGATCAAAAACCTATGTATGACGTCACAGACAGAGTGTCTATAGGTTTATGCAGTTAATGGTTCAAAAACTAGGCGGGGCTTTTGTTATGCAAACAATCTAGCGGTGAAAATCTCCTTTAATCTGATGTACTGGAGCTGTACTAGTAAGGCAAGGTGTTAAAAAAGCACCAACCTGTCGAACCAGTGCTAGCTGTAGAGAGAGGTAGAAGGAAATCTGAGGATCTTGAGGGTCCAGTGCATGCGCTCTGGGGCAAAATAATATAGTTAACAACTTGATCATAATAATAATCTCAAATAACACATTATATGAAACATCAGATGATTATAGTTTTCATTAAATTATTTTTGACTGGAAAGGGTTTCAAATTGTACATATGAAGAGTCTGGTACCAAAACGGGATAACCCACATGAAAAGAACCTATATGAAGGTATATGCACATATATGAAACTCATATACAGTTTATATTGTGCATATATGTTTTCCTATATTATATTATAAATAAAAAAAACATGGGGTAAAAATATAAATCTAAATCCCCCTTAGGTATGAATATGTGACTGAATTTTGCCCTGCAATGAACTGGAGACCTGTCCAGGGTGTACCCCCGCCTCTTGCCCAATGTCTGCTGGAGAAAGGCATCGGCAGACCCCCAGTGACCCCAAAACGGGAACAAAAGGGGTTGGAAAATTAACGAATGAAAACACATGTTTATATTGCATATAGGATATGCATTTTTTGTTTTTAATCGAGTTACAGCCAAAAAAAAACTTTACTTTTGAAGCATTATAGGACCCTACACCATGGACTGGTCACAGGGTCAAAGTTGGAGTAACCCCAATCACCCTGAAGCATGTTTTTGTAAAACCAAGATAAGATTCACTTTTGGCCTCTGTTCAAAGTCCTGTCATTGTTTTCTTTTGACAAAGGGTGATATTGGCCGTATTTTCCTCCTCTATGTCTATGTGAGCCTGTGCTCGTTGCATCGGTGGGAGGGAAACAAAAGCCATCCAAAGACCACCAGTATAAGAACAGGAACAAAGACACCACGGCTCACCAAAGAGAAAAGTTTTTGCAGAGTGGATTTTTAAGTAACTGTCTGTGAACTGTCTGTGCAGCACTGGTTGAGCTTATTTGTAGTTCATTCATAAAACTTAACACTGCACAGAAATATTGTTTTTAAACTGCACAGAAATTGACGTGTTGAAAGGAATTTAGAATATATTGCAAGATGAATCTAGCAAACTGTGGTTGAATATAGTTGATAATGTGCAAGTTTGGGACTTACCATAAGTATAAACTACTTTTGCGAGCACTATTTGCTCAGTGCATTATTGTTTTGAGGCTTTCTCTGGATTTTTGATGGCGTAAAACGTGCTCAAAAATCACAGAATTTCACACAAACAGATAAAAATGTACATGAGAAAGTGGTTCGAAAAGGGTGGGTGTGGCAAAATGGCTCAATGGCTCCACCTAATGCATTTCAGCTCACATTGCACTCTCAGTTTGTTGTACTCAAATGAAATTCGAAGTAAATTTAATAAATCCAAAGTCAGCTATTATGCCAAAACCTCTAAAATGGACACTTTCACTTATGTGAAACTTTAACAAACTTCTTCTGAAGACTTTATTTGTTTGTCTCCAAACTCCATCAATCTTTTCTTAAGGCATATGGAAAATTGTACAGCGGCTGTCAAAAGTTGAATTTTTGTCATAAACAGGAAGTAAATTTACCTAGCCTGTTAAGAGTCCATGTTTAAACATAAGTAAGTATAGCCTACAGTCTCAGTATAGGGCCACCTAGTGGCATTTTCTGCCTTTTTATACAGCTTTTTATAACACTAATGTAAAGCACCAGGACCTATAAAAAAAATTGATTGGAACGAGTTTCCAAAACCAACAGGAAGTCAATTATTTAGAATTTTCTTGTAAAATTTAGCAGCATTTCAGGGCTTTTAATTGATCACTATCAAACTCCATCAGTCTTATCTAAAGGTATTTCAGATGTTAAATTGCAAACCTTTTTGGACTTTATTAAACTATGTACGCACAGCGTCTGCCAAAAGTTTACATTTCGACATAAAGAGGAAGTTGTTACAACTCATAAAATTCCTTAGAGGTACTGAATTTGCCAACTATATTAACAGTAGATGTCTAAACACATCTACAATGTACTCTTTCGGTTATAGCGCCACCTTTTGGCCTTAGGAAATACAACATTTAATAATGTTGGGATACTTCTTTTTACAAATTTTGACATATTTGACAAAAATATTCCCCAAAACAATACAAGAAACTATTTAGACTCATAAATATTTGGACTGATTAGCACCACCTAGGGGTCATGACACTTTGAGATGTGGTTTCCATTGCTTAATTTTCATGTATTGTTCAGTAATTTTAAGAATTCATCAACAATACATTTTTTAAATAAGCATTGATAGTTGTGTGTAGTGCAAAAAACTGGCCACCGAGAGGCAATGGCGCCGGAGGTGATCAAGCCCTTTGATTGCTGCTTGCAGCTTTAATTCTTGATTAATTTTTTGATAGAATGAATTTATAGCATAAAAGATTGTCTATTTAATATATGTAAAAATGTACATGATCAGGGTTCAGGATGTCCTGAGCACCCTGACGTGAACACAATTAAATTAACAGAGCGCTATGGATGTTTTTACATGGTCAATGCATCTGTGTGTGCACAAGAGAGATTAACTTGTGCAGGAGAAATCAGCTCAGAGGATCTAAACATTCTCATCACATCGCAGACAGACTGATGTAAAGCATACTTGCGAAGCGACTGCAGTGCTCTTCTGTTGAACTCATCTCGATCTGCTTTCAGCGTGGCTGCAAACATACAGTTTTAAGTGCAAGAGTCATGCCCAACTGGGATAAATAGAGCAAAGTTGATGTCATTTGGAGGGAGGAGGAGAAGGGTTCAAGGGAGGATAAACCTTTTTGAAAGCTCACCATCAGAGGCCTGAAGACTACGACACAGTCCCATGGCAAGGTGAGCTCGTGGAAGAGACTCGCCTGCAGCCTCTCCTAAAGCTAAAACACCTGCTGACAGGGTGACCGCATCCTCCAGCTGAAACAAACACACACGTTTGAAGCAGTGTTTCACCTAACATTACATTGAGCATAATGCAAATGGAAATGATAAACTTTATTGAAAAAATAATTATATGATATTAGCTCATGATAATAAGATTTGCATCACAATAAATATTCCTAAATAAAATAAATAAATGAATAAATAAGCTCTTACCCTCTCTCCGTTTTTAAATTTGTCAGTAAATAATTCATTGTCTTTCAGTTGAAACATACAATGATTCACTTGTGTTTTGTTTCAATGGTAAAAAATATTCGTTTTTGTTTGGGTTTTGAGATTTTCTCATGGTAAAAAAAGATAGCTTTGATGCTAACGATTTCAATGGAAAAGTACATAGACCTATGCTAAAAATATTAGCATGTAGTAAAAGTGGGACAATTGTCTCATTATGTAAAATAACAATCTTTATATGCCTAGAGTAGGATCAATAAAAGTGTTTGCTAGACATTATTCTATCTCCTTTTCACTTACAATTTTTTGGGATTTGAGGGGGAAATTGTTTATTTTTCACTGGATTATACAATGTCATATTTTTTTTTATATTTATCCAGTCCACAGGATTTTCTACAAAATATTAAAATATAGAATCATTTAAGTTGTTTTAAAACTAATTTATATTCTATGTAGCATCAATTTGTATGTCAATTTGTATTTTTGAGGGCAGAAAGATGCATTGGACTTCTAAAAAGTTGTATGTATATTATTATTTATGAAATGTCTTAATGACATGAAGCAGTATCAGTACATGTCTTGTTTGAATTTGATGATTTCTGAATTTGATGATTATATATGATCGTGTATTATCTGCTCATGAAGCCGTTGCATTATGTTTTTGTTGCTATTTGACCCCATTGTGCTGTAAGCCTCTTATTCCACTCAGTACTCAGCACTATACTAACAGATGTGCGCTAATCTCCGTCAACAGATCGGTGCCCGTTTCATTCTGGGGTGGTATCTACTGTTGAATCAAGAATTAGAAGTGCACAGTTGTATTAGATAGATCTAGTGTTCAAACACTAAATGGTGGGTGGTTGATTTTAACACCAGACAATTTGATCAAGTAAATAAACCGAACTTTACAGTCAAATATATCATAGCATTGTGTTTTACAGTACATTTTTTACTGTTTTTTTATGTATTTTTTTTTTTTTTTGTGCAGTTCAAAAGTGTCTATTTATAATTGCTGTTAGTTAGAATTTTCTTCACCTCAGAAAAGGATTGAGTTGTAGAAATAGTGGTAGTTTAAAAAAAATAAGCTGTATATTGTGTACTGTAATAACTATAAATAAGCTGTAAACAACTTTACAGTCAAATATTCAGTAGTTATTAGTTTTACGATGTATGGTAATGTACATTTTCCATATTGTAATCATGTTTACATATTAAATGCACGTGATCTCATGGGTTTCTTACAAAATGCTCCAAAAACACATTTTAAAATAGTAACAATCATGTCTTTTCTATTAGAGATAATACAAAAACAAACCGAATTTTCATATAATTTTAACTGTTAAATTTAAGGTCTTACTGTAAAACATATTTTAAGTTTTTCACTGTAAATTCTTCGGTTGTCACATTTGTAAATTTCAACATTATGGTTGCTTTAAGCTTGGCAAAACTCATATCTCATATCAACATGGTTTCTTTCTGTTTGAATAAATGTCAGTTTGATGTATGCGTCCCTGTACTCAGATGTGGATGGTGACATCATGTCAAACCCCAAACAGAAAAGTCCCCTCACAGAAATTGTGAGCCCAGCAATAGGACTTTGGCATGAAAATGTTGATTAGGGGTTAAATGATTCATTCTGCTCACGATACGATATAACACCCATCCACTAGGGGGCAGTGTTAATGTTGGCAGTTAATTGTATAATCTTTCTTGTTTAAAATGTGAGTAACAGATAATTGTCTCCTTGTAAATATTACATAAAGCAAGAAGACAAGGTAAAGAAGTTTCAGAAGTGACTTGAATCACAATCACACCAAGAAGCAAATTCACTTCATCTCTTAGACAATATCTCCAAGTAGTTCAACAATACGTATTGTGACAATTTTAAATTGCACCACGATATATTGTTACACCGCTATTCTGAATATTCAAGGAGAAGTTTCACTACAGAGTTACTTCAAATCTGCAAATTGTGGGCATGTTTTGTGTTTGTCTCACCCAGTGTATGTGATTGATGCACACTTTTGCTGCCAGAAGAGGAGGGATTGGGTCCCATGGTCTCATTATGGCACATTCTTTAAGGACTGACACTGCACCCTCATTCTAGAAAACATAGATAGTACATAGTCATCTCTGGATTTTGATTGGTTGACAGCTGCCCCAGCCATTTACGCTGCTCATGTTTAAACACAGAGCATGCAATAAACTATACAAAAATAATAAAACTAATGCAGTTAATAAAATTACAGCTGGAGGGGGATCTCACCTTCCCACTAGCCATTAAGGACAGGCCAAGCTGGTACCAAAGATGAAACTCATTAAAGGAAAACTTCATGGCCCGCTCCAGACACTGATGATGAACAACACAAAATAGTGAGAAACAGAAAAACCTGAACCTTTCCAAAAAGCACTTAAGACGAAATGGGACAAAATGATGATGTGCTTGACATTACTCTGCATTGCTCTGGATTTCTAGGAAGGATTTTGTTGTTTGCAGCCCTAATAGGGGATTGTGTTTATCCTGTACACATTGAATCATGGCACATGCATGAGAAAGGAAGCTTAAATTTGATGAGAACCTCTCCACACACACGCAGCCATCGGAACAAACACAAAGTGATGGCACCTCTGCATGTGTTATACCAGTGAAATGGTATGAAATCAGTTGAAATAAAGCTACTGAGAAGAAGTTCACCTGAGATCATCTCAACTACTGAATCAGCGTGAAGGACAGGAGAAAGAGGGAAACTCAGTAAACTAGAAGAAGAGGACAAACGAAAGACTGAAAGCAAGAAGTTAAAGATATCTGGTAAATAATACAAGCTACTAAATGAAATGAAGATTACAACTTAAAATTTGTCCAGATCATTGTGCTGCCAAATACAGTACCTCCGATCAGCACATAATTCTTGGTTAAGACCAAGTATCTTATCAAATAGCATCTCAAACCACATGTATCTCTGATTTATGATTAGATTCCATAGCAGAAGCTTTGTATAGTTTGTTCTAGAGGTCCTCAACCTGTGGCTCTGGAGCCACATGTGGTTCTTTGGATGCATTGATGTGGCTTCTATGAAGTAGCCCCAATAGAAAATAAATGCCATATGATATAAATACATTTATGAATGTCTGTTCAGTTTTCCACCATTAACTAGTTGTGTCCTTTGAGATTAAACTATATATTGATGCGGACCTGATAAATTATAAGTTTTCCTTTGGAAGAAATAAACATTTTGTTGATAATAGCATGATCGCTAACACGATTCAATCCCTTGGAAGTACAAGACCTGTGATATGACTAAAAAGCACAATGCCATAAAAAAGTGCTTGGAACATCGTATAAGGTTTAGGGGTGGTATGGGTTTTTTAATACAATTTTCATATTATTTTGACCTTGTCTTTGCTTTTTTGGGGAATTTATGAATTTTTTTTATATAAAACATAAAAGATTTTATGTACAATTTCAGGTTTGTTTTGTAATGTAATTAACAAATATTTGTAAAAAAAAAAAGAACCGCAAAAAATGAGAACAAGGATTGCTACAACAATTTGTCTTAAGGTCATTTATTAGAGCAAATTGTAAATTAGCAAAAAAACACTTAAATAGGCCTAAATTTAATAAACACAGTTGGAAAGCTAACCACTTTTATATTTTCGTTTCATTTCTATTGTTAATGTCACATTTCAGTTTGGAATTGAAACTCAATCAGAGTGGGACTATTCTCAGTGGGCCAGTTGATTTGTGGGCTTTTTTTCATGCCAGTCATGGCACTGGGTTGATCTTGTTTGCCTCCAGGATGCAGATGTGCCCTGATGCAACACGTATTTGCTTGGTCAAGATGGACAGTAGAAAGAGTCTGAGGCCTGAAACTCAAGGGTTGAGTGGTGTTCACACTGGCCCTGAACTCAATAAAGCTGTGAATGGATGCTTTAAAAAATAAATGACTCGTTCATTTGCTTTCTTTTAAGAATTAGCATTTCATACATTAGTCAAGGCATGAGAATGATGATTTGCCAGTCGATTGCTCTGACCTCTGAAAGCATGGAGTACTGCCCTCTCCTGGCCATGCCTATACTCAGCAGGTCATACACCGAGGATGCATCCTCTATGCTGCTCTCTCTCTCCTCCCTGTGTTCTGGGGTACGGCTGATGACAGTCTCACCACTTGCCTACAGTACAAAAAAGAGAGCAGGTTTATGATTATCACACTTTTTTTTTTGCAATACACTTTCAATCTAATTTTCTCCACCAAAAACTAAATTAGGGAAAGTGATTTTTACTATTTTAAATATTTACTAAAATGAGTTCTTATTTTGCGATGGAAATATTTTTAAAACAAAACTTTTATACAAACAGTTTTGTTAATAAACTCATTGAATATTCAGCACTTTTTGTTTATATTCAAGTTTTTCCCAGGTCATTTAAAACTCAGTATTTAATTAAACACAATATCAATATGTTGGCTTTGACAAGCCAACATAATTATCTAATTAACTGAACCATTTATTAACGTATCTACACTTTTTATAGGCCATTCTGCTGTTGATTAAATAAAATGTGTATAAAATTAAACATTTACACATTTACAATCGTTTTGTATCAAACATGGCACTTCATATTATTCTTAATATTTCCTCTGTAGTAAAAGAGTTTTGGAGTTTTAAACAATAGCAATCAAACTCTTGGGAATCATATTTCATACTTCACTAACCCTGTATTCTTCCAGCTCAGAAACATTGCAAAGGTGCAAAATAAATTCTTATACAAGGCAGAAAAGGTATAATCGATTAGTGTAACTCTGCTCGAGTCTTCACAAGAACAAGAAATTATGATCATATCACACCAATCTTGCTACACAGTGTTCCACACTCCATCACCATTGTTCTTGAAGGAAATTCCAGTGAAATTGTATTGGTTTATTGTTGTGAGTGACCATCCATGGAGGGACCAAGCTACTGGTCTAAGCAGCAACTCAGCCTGCCATGTGTCTCAACTGTAGATGAATTAACATGTTCTTATATGAATAACAATTGTGTTCACTTAAAAGTTAACTTCAAGAAATTGAACACTTCTGCATTAATTTAAAAGTGAATTTATAAAAGGACTTTGAAACTAGTGAGGCTGAAATGTTGACATCTGAAATGTTGTTTTGGTCAGTCTAAAATTCCTAAAGTCTGTCATCAAAGTAGTTTGGAATTATCATCTCCCGGAACTTTATTTACTGTCTGCATTACCAAGGAGCAGTCTCACGCCTCCACAACCAAGACTGCAAGACTGCGCATATTGCTACGTGACTGCTTTGTCTCCAAGGTTCTAATTCTAATCAAGGTCATTTTTCTTTTGCGATTTTACCAGTTTATCAGGAAGTGACTATTTTGTTCTCTTAGACTTGGTGGATGGAAATGGTGCTTTGTTTGCAAATATTTTATGCAATATTTCAGTTTTGCGCACAAATTCAATTTGCATCTTTGGATGGAAACGTGGCTAATGTTTAAATTGCTTGGAATTATAGCAAAAAAGCTAAAAACTTAAAGGTTTTTTAATTTCTATCATTAATTTAATTAATTTTGACCTTCCTTTTTTCCTTATAAGTTTAAGTTATATTAAGATTTAAACTTTCAGCCACTCGGGGATCTTTGCCTTTTTCAAGTCCAGGCACTTTGCATAGTTTGCACAATCAAAATAATCCATAGTTCCCCAATGACAGAAGATTCCTAAAGATGACCGCTAAACTGAATCAGAATGTGGTTTGTAACAGTGTTTCAACTGGTTTAGATTGAGATTATTTGTAAGCTCTTCCTGATATAATTCAACAATTCTATAATGTGTTTCAAAGGTGAAGCGACAAGCTATTACAGCACTGCATGTAAAGTAGAAGGAAGAATCTCACCATTGATTCTGTGATGAGAAGAACCAGCACCGCCTCTTCAACTACGTCCTGTGGACAGAAAGCCCTGCACAAAAATTAAAAAAAAAAAACACACCAAGAAGGTGTGTACTGTGAGATCCAGTCTCTGGTTACTCGTGTCTGTCTCAAACAATTCTCCAAAGTGTATTATCTTTACAGATTCTCAGTTCGCTTTTTTTCTGATCAACCCACTTTTTTTTTACTTTAATTCTCAGAATTTTCAAAAAGTGAGATCTCCCGAGTATTTTTTTTTACTCATAATTTATTTCTACTGCTCAGATGTACTCTCTAGTCTCTCCAACTCTCCTTGTGTTTTTCCTTCTACACGTTGCCGTCTGCAGACTCACAGGTACAGTTACCATATGTTTTATTCACAACGCAGCATTCGGCTGTGTCCTGAATATTAAATCAGCCAAACAAACACTAGCACTACCCTCTGCTTGCCTTTGTGTTCACTTCTTATGGTCTCACCAGTGGTTAAACACAATATAATTAATGTTAAAGTTAAAAGAACATTGCTTTTTCAACTTGATGGTGTAAACATGTTAAACATCTTTGTTTAAAACCTAAATAACGAGCTTGTTCTGGCATTAACCATTACAAAATAATTCTTAAAGATCTAAAAAAAAAAATACTATACCTCATGTCTAATATAATTTCTGATCATTGAATGTTCAATATTTTATTGAAAAAAATCTTTGAGTATTTGATGATCTACGAATCGAGATCACATACAGTATTTTTTGTTATTTAAAAGTGGTGATTTTTAAAATACATTTCTATAAAGAAATATTTTATGCTGTGTAATCAAAGGTTTTCTTACCTGTTGTTGTTGTATAAGACCGAATATTGAAATATTATGATTTTATATAATAAACTCAGTAGGATAAATGTTTTAACTATTATCATTTGAACATCATTTAAGCTGAAAGCAGAAATAAAAGTCTGAATGAAGAGAAATGCAGAATTCCTCAAAATGTACCTTCATTTACCTGATTATTCCCACAGTGAGTAATTTAAGAACGCTCTGGGTTTTTGACAGAGATTTATAATGAAAAAGACAGACGTGGCAGATTTGGAAAGGGTTCTAAATGATAGACATCGGTGAAACAGAAAGTTCTCCCCCAGTAAAAGTCTCGTTTCGAACAAGGCTTTTGTCAAGGTTATGACTACAGTACACCCTAAAGTTCTTTTAATGAAAGTTCTTTTGAAAATAGGGCTAGAGATAATGTATCTGACCCCTCAGTGCAGTAGCGCTGTGGTGGTTTAGATGAGGGGTAGATGGCATCTTTGGGATGTGTGGCCCCCTCTTTCTTCAGCCATCCTGGTGGTGGTGGAGAGAGTGGACCCCAGTATGCATCCTCACAAACTGAGCCCAACAACACTTCTGCCAGCCTGCGAGCAACTGTCTGGACACAACAGACATGAAAAAACACCATTATGCACATAATGGTTATAAAATTTATTTTGCAGGCAACTCCTTACTTAGTGATTTTTTTAAAGATAACATAATGATGAAGACAGGAAATTAAATGCAGAGAGTAGGGAAGCATGTAAGTACTGGGAATCAAACCTGCTCATGTAGCTAAGAGACACCGAGCGGACTGCTAGGGGCAAGTCCGTGCTGAAGAAAGAAGCTTAGTGGGTAAAAGTAAAACTAAAGATTGAGTTTATGTGGTTAGGAGAGATGCGAGATTCATTAAGATTCACATCTTATATCTCTGTGAGCATCCTCTGTCCAGGTCAATTGTTCTATGTTCCTGAGTCGCCCTCTGCTGGCTAAATTACATCATTTCAAAGGGGAGGTCCATTTAATCTAATTCACCTTTTAAAGGAGAGATGAAGGAGGTCCTTTGGTGAATCCCTCAACATCTCTTCCTAGCTAAACCTGTGAAGCAACTTGTGTGGTGCTTGATTTTACTCTTGTATCTGTTTTGATTGCTCTGGATTGGGTGGTTATATAAAGTGACTCCTTGGTTCATGACTATTTCTGTACCCCTCCTGAATCATCTCCAAAGACTGTAAATACCCACAGTACTGCTGTACTGGATTGCAGTGGTAAATAGAAGTTGGTGAAAAAAAACAAAAAAAAAAAACATTTGTGAATAAAAAAACAAATACTGCCCAACATATTTTTTTCCTCAGCATGTTTTTAAGTAATCTATAAGATCCATACCAAACATAGAATTGGATGGACTAACTATATGTCTCTCTCAACCCTTCCTGACATACACTTCAAGACTATGAATTGTAATCCTAAAGCCATTTATGATACTCTAAGGAAACGTTTAGTGTTAAATGAACAGTATGTAAGTTATTATGTGTCATGCCATCTGTGGGAACTGTGGGATATATTATACAATTATTACATATATATTAATATATAAGATAATTATGTATTAGGCCAGCATTAATTTACAGAAACATTCATGTGGAATGCTGGTATTATGTTAACGCTTTATCCTGGTGTAGTACATCACAAGCTTCATATATAGATCTGTCAATTGTTTTTTATGTGATGTTACACCAAGAATACAAAAATGTTTTTGATAGTAAGACATCAGTAAGATGCTGCAAATTACATTTGTTCATTTATTCTAGGCCATGTTATTAAATGAAAAATAAATAAATAAATAAATATATTTCATATTATTCATCAGTTCATGTAAATGCATATAATAAATTAATGTTATACTATAAAAATATAATATAAATATTTTTAAAAATCTTGCGAATCGTTTGGAAATTAATGAGTTATGATGACTTTAATCACTGGTAGATTTCAGCCTCCATTGGCCAGTACAGTAACTAGACATTGCTGCAGCCTCTATAACACATCAGTCCAACAGACAGCTGAACTACATAGGGTATCTACCGGTTAATGTATAAATAATACACACCCAAAGAACATTTCAGTTAACTCTCCTGCAACTGCACAAACGAGAGAACGAGACTACCCAGCCCAAAATATTAAATAGTAGTAAATAATAGTGGTAAACTAATCATAATATTTTGGACATTTTGCAGTTAAGGTTACAATAATCTTTTTCTCTTGCAACCATTTTAGGTATTGTCTTGCCTCAATTTATCTAAAGTTATAATAATTTCTCCAAGTATACAGAAGGAAACACTGTATTAACACAGGCCTTACCTTCCGAAAACTCTGAGAACCTCGACTTTCCACTGCCCGCAACACCCGTCGCAGTTGGTGAGTACCTTGGGCCAGGTGACTGATGTAAAAACACACATTGTTGGTCAAATTTGCCAATCAGTGATAACATTAGGTATAGTGCAACTGCTATATCGGGGTGAAATTACTGGGCTTGATCTATTGGTCATAATGGAGGGTTTCGGAACTCCATAGCCCCAGCCTCATTCAGGCCGTCAAATGATAAGTTTCAGCAGGGGAATCAAAAGTACCGTAGATCATAGGTGCTGACATGCCAGACACACTGCAGCACAAGCAAGCAATTACTGAGGCAAAACTCAGGCTCTGAGAAAACCTGAATTATCAGCCCCTCAGAAGAAGAACCAGTGCTCATAGGAAATAATTTGCAGCAGTGAAGTGGAGCTGCTGAGATCAACTGAGGATGTTGGCTTCCACTTTGTGAATGGTTCAGCCTCAATAGATTGTCAGTGTACAATATCTCGAAAATGTTACTATTGTTTGGGAAAAAGTGTCCTGCTGTGAAAAAGTAGCACATTAACACATTGTTATCTGCTTGGGTTGACCTAAGAATAGAAAATCTGTTCACACAGTTTTTATACACATCAAGTACATTAAAGCATAACAATCGACCCGCTTGAGTTTAGGGTCAGAAAACAAAGTCAGTGAAGCTCACCCCTTCCTCAGCAATGAGAGGTACGTGCTCTGAAGTGCAGCCTGCAGGAAGAAGCCTGGGTCCCAATCCAAAGGAGTGACAGATGAACCAAGTTTAGCTGTTTTGGAAGTTGGCGTGCAAACAGTCTGATTAGGTAGACAGAAAAACAGCAAGTGAGTGTGGGCACACAAAAGCCTTCATCGGACAGTAAATCTGAAGCACTTTGCATTCTTTTGCTGTAAAAAATAATTGCTACCATTTTCAGCCAATACATTATTTGGTGATGAGTTTGGCCTTATTGGCAGAAATACTTCCATGCAGTGGATGTTGGAGGAATTTCCTGATTTGTTTCTCCAAAACAGTTTAAATAAGGGTTCATTTGGATGAGTGTGCAGCCAAAGGGCCATATTCATCAGTGCGCCATGTCATCGCTGAAAACTCTGATTAGCATTGTGTCAATGCTATTCCTGTGATAGTTCAACATTCTTAATGTGAGGATCACCAAGTTTAATGGTTACACACTCTGTTTTTAACCCCCAACGCACGCAGACTCAAAACAATCTTAACAGAAAAAATTTCATTAACTATTTTTCCAATAAAATAGAATCCAATCATTGCAAATTAGCTACTGCCATCTATTTGTTTAATCCTTCTGTAATAGTACAGAATTTACAACTCACAAACTACAAAAATTCAAACGCATTTATAGGGAAGAGCTAAAAAAATTGACTTCTAAGCTTATCTTGTGCTCTGTGGTTACAAAACGACACACTTGTTCAAGGAACTTTTACCGTTAGCCCAGGAACCGCTTCTTAGCATCATCATATGTCACTAGGGCATGTCCCCAAGCCATTCAAGAATGCAGTCAATAAACATTTTGTTAAGAAGCCACTCCTAAATCCCAATGAACTGTCTAGTTACAGACCTAATTCCAATCTTCCTTTTATGTCTAAAATACTAGAAAAAAGCAGTGACAGCTCCTTCCTGAAAAATAATGATCTCTACAAAGAATTTCAATCAGGCTTTAGACCACAGCACAGAGACCGCTTTACATAAAATCCTAAATGACGATCTCCTTACTTATGACCAAGGGAATTTCTCCCTTCTTAGGGCTGAATTTGACCATAAAATTCTGCTAAAGAACTGCACAGGAATTTAGGGTCCAGCTCTGAGATGGTTTATCTGACCATCAGTTTTTAAACATTAATGGGGAATCATTGTCTTCAACACCGGTGAAATATCGAGTGCCACAAGGATCAGTTTTTGGCCCAACACTATTCTCTATCTAATAGCTGCTACTCAAGACAAGTAAACTTTCACTGCTGTGCTGATGATACTCAGTTCTCTACCTGAACAAGAGTTCAATCTATACCTAAACCTCCCATTAATCCCTTTCTGGCAATCATCATGCGTAGGCCAGGGGCTCAATGTCAAATTATAGAAACATCTCTAACATACCTTGTCAAGCTCTTGCAGGTAGAGAAGGGCAGCATCACAGGCCATGAGGTAACACACTTGGCTCTCTTCTTCTTTCTCAAACAGTCTCACACGTGAAGCACCGGACATGGACTGATGATCCAAAGATAAACCTAGAGAAAACAATCCGATTGAGTTTGGTTTCTTGAAAACAGATGGAGTCTCTAAATTTCAACGAATTTAATTTTTTGAAGAAATCATGAGACTTCATAACCAACAGGTATTTAAGATATTACAATCTTCTTCCCTCCTGTCATTTCACTTCTGAGTAGGTCATACCTTTGATGACAAAGGCCTCTGCCAACATGCGAAGCTGGTAAACTGGCTGCTCATTTTGGCTGAAATCATCCACACCCGCTCTGGCACACATGCCCTGGGCATCTCTATAGCAGCCCTGGACGTAGTGCACTTTAGCCAAGAGAAGGAGGGCTTCATTCAGGTAGTGTGGCTGCAGGGGAGGAGTCAAAAGCAGGTGATCAAATCAAAAGCTACATGCTTTAAAAATCAAATTATACTGTATTCTGGTGAATTGATTTTGAAATCAGGCAAAATAGAAAGATATAAAATTGAAAAACAAACTACAACACGAACCATTTATTTTAAATCTCACTCTCAAGCAAATAGTCTATGGTGTACAATTTCCGTGTACAGTCAGATTAATTTACATAAACAATTCAACAAGCTTTTACTGTGTGATACCTTTATTTCTAAACAAAGCCATATTTTTTTACTGAAATAATGAAAGGTGATCAATACCAAGCTGCGTCTCATTTTCTCCAAGCCACACTTTCTGTATGAAAGATCCTCCCATAGACATCTTTGAGTATTATAATGTTATTAAGGGTGAAATTCGTGGAACATACTGAACACTTAATATAATCTGTTAGATAGCTAACCTCATTATTTGGACAGATGTTGTTGAACCAACCCTAGATCACAGAGCTGCCCTCACACAGTATTACCTCCAGACGTCCCCTGCACAAGATGCTGTCAAGGTGAGCTTTGGCACGGGCCAGTTTTGGCTGTGAATGTTCAGTCAGAGGCGTTGAATTCTTCAGGAGGGTCATGTTCTCTATAAGACATTCCTCCAACTGAGCTTCTGCCAGCAGCAGGGTCCTGTAATCATCTACAGATAAATCAAGTGAGTCTAAGCAAAGGTTTATAGAATGTGATAGAAGTTAATGTTTTGATGATTCTGGATAGGTTACATGTAAATGTTTATTCATTTTCCAGCCCGCTTATTCCCTGCTGGTGCCAATCTCCAGCTCAGTCTCTGGGCGTGAGGTGGGGCTACACCCTGGACAGTGGACAGGTCACCAGTCCATCGCAGGGCAACATTCACTCACACATTCACACCTAAGGGGAATTTAGATTTTTCAATAACCGGTTAGCATGTTTTCAGGATTGTGGGGGAAACCGGAGTACCCGGAGCAAACCCACGCAAGCACGGAGAGAACATGCAAACTCCTTCCAGGAAGGTCACACACGAGCCTCGAACCGACAACCTTCCAACTGGAAGGCCACAGTGCTACCCACTGCCGCCCGTCACTGATTATGAAAAAGGGAAATTTTATTGAATCTGTTATGAGCTGCCCACAAAACAGCATTGTTTTAAAATTAAACAATTCACTAAATTACTTATCTAAATGATAACAGAGTGCTCTCTTATCTGCTTTATAGCAATACTGACATCCTTTAAAATGTAAATTTGCTTCATACTGAGTAATCAAAAAGCTCAGCATGTGATCTCTCTAATCTGGTGGCTCAAGTCAGATCAACAGCGTTGGTGGGAATTTCTGCTTTTGCATTGTCATATATGTTGCCATTCAAGTCGATGGATTTTTCTCTCATAGTGTGACCTAAAGGCATGAGGGGGAGTAGTGTGCTGATAATCAAGGACAGGAAGCTCAACACAATCAGGGAAAACTAACATCAGGTGTAGACACTGAGGAGCTAACACACAAAAGAAACAGTGGGGCAACCTGAGGTACTACAGAAGAATCAATTTTGGATGTAGTCAAGGTGTAATGCAATTCCCATAGACAACATAAAACAATGGATGTTATGTCAATCATACTATTTGTAAGTTGGCCATTTATAGACTTTCTGAGTGATATTAGTGGGTTTTTAACTTGACATTAATATGTCATCTATAGTGCCAGTCATTTTTTTTTTTTTTTGTAATTTCTACAGGTGAAATATTACAGAGTGGTAAATTCCAAATAAGAGTACATTGTGACTATCCCTTTAAGTCAACTGCCACCTGAATTAAGGGCGTGTGCATACACAGTATTTACATGTCCAATTCACATGAGTAATATGCATTAAATAGTAAACATTTCTCTTTTAAGCAAGTGTTAACCATAGTGACAAAACAATTCTGAGGCCAACGAAAGGAAATAATTTTTAAAAATCATCAAGCACAGTCCTCAAGTGCTTCTAGTGTTCTTGTAAATATAGTCATGACTGTAACAAAAGGTACAAAGTTCAAGCGGAACACGATTCTCTCATATTCTGCTCTATTGAAGTATTGAAGCGCTCTCACCATCTTCGTGCAGGCGTGCAGCCGCGAGCTGCTCCACGAGAGACGGGATCTTGTCCCACTGACACTCGGCGCGGCAGCGGTCAACCTCCGCCTCCAAACGGAACTGGGAGAAGGAGAGCCGCGCTGACATCCCGCCTGCGTCTCGGAGACCGCGTTCCACTGCCACCAGAGAAGTGAGCGCAGGCTGTTAACGAGAAACTCACTGAGCATGTGCAGATAAACATTAGGAGGCTTTGAACTTTTCACCGTCGGAAGAATATTGATAGCCTCCCTAAAATTGAATCGAAGGGATAAAGCGGTGGATAATTAAATTCCACGTGGACGCTTCAGTAAACGAACGCTGACTTGAACCATGAACTCACCCATGTGCTAAAACTACTTGTAAACATGTAAATATCACGGAGAGATTAAAACAGTAATCAAATTAATTTTGTTAGCACTGTGACCTTCCAGTTAGAAGGTTGTCGGTTCGAGGCTCGCCGGTGACCTTCCTGGAAGGAGTTTGCATGTTCTCCCTGTGCTTTTCCACACAATCCCAAAAACACTTCTTAGGGTAATTGAACGATCTAAATTCTGGCGACCTGTCCAGGGTCTACCCTCCCCTTTCGCTAATGTGAACCCGTGACCATGAAAGGGAATAAGCGACTTGGCAGATGAATGAATGAATGAAATTCTTAGGGTTATTTGTTAGTTGCTTTGACGAGGCTACAGTATTCAATCTCACCCTTAGAAATTACCCCTTTCTGCTGGTGCACTGCTTTCATTCCCCACTTTCTATGACCATGACTGGAAATGCAACTCTGTGAACAATAGCTTACGTGGCTTTCCCTCATTGTGGATGGTGTTAGTGACCGTCTTCTGGACTCCATTTAAAGACTCAGGAAAGCATTGAAGGTCAAATTTACTCGTTTTCCGACACATGGGTGTTTGGTTTGCATTATCTGTGAGACAAAAATCAACATTTCAAGAAATAAAAGTGTATGATCTAAGCTATATAATATCTAGGGTTCACTAAATGAGTGATGGAGAATATTGGAATTTTGGTATTCTTGAGAGGCACCTGAATTAGTGTTGAACAAATCTGACATTAATTTAATAAAAAATTTCAGTTTCTATTTCTAATTTCAGTTTACAATAAAGTTTTAAACCAATTTACATTACATTATAAGGTGCACAAGTAAAAACCCGATATTTTAAAAAAGATGCTTCATACAGAAACCTTTTTGTAGTACAGTAACTTAGATACTAACGTTAGTCTCTTTACATGTCAAATAGTTCATCTGCACTGTAATTATCACTTTTTAACAGATCTTGTGATTTAGTTACTCTTTTAGTTACTCTTCCTTCATTTCATGCATCATTTCATATATATTTATACATACGACATTTATATATATATATATATATATATATATATATATATATATATATATATATATCATGCCAAATCTATTTATTTTAAACATTTGATGATTGTAAATATAACCTTTGAACATTTATTCTAAATAGCACATTTGAATGTTAGAGCTAAATGGCACCTTGTATGGTTGGTTCTAAATTCCACCTTTGAAGATAAGTGTTAAATGGTACCCAAAAGGCTCTGATTATAAGAAACCTTTGGTTCTTTACAGAACCTTTTTTAGAGTGTTTGGTACAACTCTCATTTTTTGACCTCTAAATGATACAATATGGAAAACATATCTGTTCAGATTTTACCAAGTCAGTATATATATAGTTTAAGAAGCATTCTTGTCCATGACAACTTTGTCGCATTTCCTCAAATCCCTCCTCTGGTAGATAACTTAATCGTTTTAACCAATTAAATCCTGTTACCTATTTGCAGGGCTTGTTGTAATGGAATAATCAGATCAGTCGAAAGAGCTTTTTCTTTTACAGTATTGACCAGATCATTCCAAGAGTCTGTTTGCATGAAGTGTCTGTGTTCTATGCAAACAACTGCCCACAGAGTGCAAATATGAATCAAATTAGTTTTCTCTTGACCCTTTCTAATTCAAACTATCCCATAGACTAGCTGATGGGCATATGCATTCTAGGGCAGCAAATTCATTTTCTAATTTTTGACACGAAAAGTGCATGCTCCACTCTTAACTGTTTGACTATCTGATCATTTTTTCTATTTAAATTTTACAACTTGTAAGAAAGCAAGGTGGTCTGGGGTAGTTTCTATACACGACAGGCTTCCAAACTCTAAATGTGCTACGGATGCCAGGACATATCACACACACTACTGGCTCAGAAATATACAATGTGTAACTTACACAAAGCACATATAGATGCCAAATAGATACGGACGTTTAATGTTCTGTGGAGCTGTTTTCCATGCTGCTGAGCGCGGTATCTGACAGACCAGGCAGCCACAAAACGACATCTTCAGATCTTCAGTTTGAGGCGCATTCATTCATTCATTCCTCCATTGCAGGTCTGAGTGGATTTGCTGGCTGATTATGACGCTTAAATCCAATAAGCCCTGTTAGCTTGTCCTGTAAAACAACTATTCTATTCTATTCTATTCTATTCTATTCTATTCTATTCTATTCTATTCTATTCTATTCTATTCTGTTCTGTTCTGTTCTGTATTGTTCTATTCTATTCTAAAATTTTTCTTTTTAAATGTTTGTATTGGTTTTCGAGATTCAAGTAGACTAATTAGGCTACATTACACATATACATGTAATATATATATATATATAAAATATTTTAGTTGCTCTATTTTTTTTTACAAAGAATTCAACATATGGGAGAATTTACGTAATTATAGAATTTTTTGTTAAAAATAAAATAGAAAATTCTATTTAGTTTTTAAAAAAATACTTGAAATAACGTGTTTTTTAAGCATTTAAAAATAATGACAGATTAAAATTTAAATAAAAAGAAAGCGAAAAGGTTTCTTGCTAAAAAAAAAAAGGTAAAGGCGTCCAATCAGAGTTTAGCTGTCGTGTCCATGAGGTGAAAGGCAACTACGGCAAGCGAGCGGGCCAAAAAGAACCAGGACTGAGTAAACATCAGCAGTTTGTCGCAACTCCACTGTGCACCAAAAAGAGGCGATTATTTATCAATTTGCTGTGATCTGTAGCCGGTGAGCAAATTTACATTGATGAGTTATGTGTATGTAAAAATAAATGCGTTATTATATGTATTTTCGGATAAGTGTTCAGATGCTGTGCTCCACAAGTAATTTTACATTTTGTATGGACAGACTGTTTTTTTCATAGCCATGGTTTTTATTCGATCATGCCAATTATTACACATTCCGGTATGAATTTTTCTTCCACGACATCGAGAACACTTTCAAGTTGTTATTCAATTTAAACGCAGCCAATAAAACTATTTTTCGTTGTAATTGTTTTATGACATTTTGATTATTGCATTACAGGATTCTTGCAACCACAGCTCTGTGAATTACACGTTTTCAAAACACGAATTCCCAAATATTTTGCATCATCAGTGGTACTGTAATAACTGCTTCAGAATGAATGGCAATGTCTTATTCACACTCTTTTTTTGTGCATGCTCTCAGTGTAATGCTATTGAGAAGAAAACCCAAACAGCTCAGATCATGGACGTGGTTCCTGCTCTGCTCCTGCTGTGTGCTGTCAGTTTGGGCTCATGGAGGACATCACCAGGGAGAAGCTGCTAATCCTAATCGAGTGCCTCCTCCAATCATCCGCCTTGACAGGAACTTGGTCCAGGATAAAGAGTCAGTAGGATCATTATTACTACTTTTATTAAAATTTATAGGCTAAATTCCAAAGCTAAATAATTTGTGAAAATGGTCCTGTAACCTGCTTTGATGCTCTCTCTTAGTATTTGCCAATAATTCAGGACAACCTGACCTGATCTTTGTCTTTCTGGTTTTCAGTTAGACATATCTTTATCTGTCTCTGTTTGTCTATAGATAAAACATTAAAAGTACACAGCATACTGTTAAGGTATAAAGTGAAAAGACTTTAATTTACAATACTATAAAAGCATGTATTGTGTTACTCCTTCCATTTATTCCCTGGTGTGTCATTTAAAGCATAAATGACATACTTAAAACATGTTGCATGTGGCCCACATAGCTATATAGGACTGATCCTGGTTATAATTTGATCCATATTGGAAACCTAGGCTTCCAGTGTGGTGTGGTGCTCACCAGACATTTTAACTGACCATCAAGGCTTCCTAATCATGGTCATTGAGCTTTTTTGGCACATCACTGACCCCAATTATCATTTAATCAAAAAATAATCCAGAACTTATAATCGTTCAAAAACTTCCTGGTTGACTATTTCAATTACTTTCCCTTTAAAAACAACACTGCTTTTGGGGTCACATGACCCCGCTCTGTGAATGTTTGTTTTTTTAGGCAATGTGTGCTTTAATTTCAGTTGTTCATTTATTGATGTTCAATTAATAATTATAAATAGTAGATAGTGTGTGTTTCCTTCAATAGTTTTAATAATCAAGTAATGTACCCTTCATTTTAAAATTTCTCAGTGAGCAAAAATATGAATTATAGCAAAATAATCATAATCAATCTAAAATCTTAGGTTAGGGTTAGTTTACTCTCCAGTCTCTTCAGTTTACAATTACTACCAATTCACATGTTTTTGTAATTTTTTTGGATTTTGAATTGCTTGTTTTAATTGTGCTAGTGTATTTGCTATTTCTATAAGGAGCACATCTTCTCCAATGGTTTTGACTGTAAAAATCTATATCTACAAAGACCTTTTATGGTTTCCCTCATTATTCATTACACTGGCTCTGTATATTAAAGACAGAACCCGCCTTCACTACAGTTAAATCATGACTTTGCATCTTGTGTCTTAAATCTCCATTTTAACCCTTTTTTCCATTGTAGTCATATTATGGAGCATTTAGAAGGTGTAATTGAAAAGCCAGAGGCGGAAATGACTCCTCAAGAGCTTCAGCTTCACTATTTCAAGATGCACGACTATGATGGGAACAATCTGCTGGATGGACTTGAGCTCGCCACTGCCATCACTCATGTTCACAGAGAGGTGTGTGTTTTAGCATTGTTCTGCACTGCATGCTACATAAACTACCCATGATGGGCGTTTCATAAATTAAATTAAAGTCAAATTTATCACCTTTCCTTGGTATCCAGGAAAGAGGAGATAACCAGCCAATGAGGGAAGAGGATCTAATCAATCTCATTGATGATGTTCTCAGAGATGATGACAAAAACTACGATGGCTACATTGACTATGCAGAGTTTGCGAGGTCTCTGGAGTAGAAGAACAGATGGGAACAGCAGCTGCCTTACTGTGATTGGTTCTAAATATCCAGAACATTCCCTAATGAGATTCACGATGCATTCTTTCTTGAGCAACAGTCGTCAAATGTAATTTAACACAACAATGAGGGTCAAGTATTTCATTGAGATGTTTGATTATCTACTGCAAATAGATAATCTGTGCGAATAGACATTATAGACTTGCAAACAAGCTGCCTAAATTATTTCTTGTGATCAAGCTTTAAATTATTGCTATTGAATAAACTCTTTGGAGTGACACTCTCATGTAAAAGTGAGGTTAAAGTGAAAACTAATGGCTGCTTGTTCATTGAGAAAGCATTCCTTTTGCCTTAAAGGAACTAGCACTGTAACTAGAGTTACCTTTTCATCTGAAATCATTCGTATGGAATATTTTTCATATGAGTGTATATAATAGAACATGTTCATGTTTTGAATGGTTTTATTTGAGGTCAGTATGCGAGTGCACAATATGCAGTTTCACCTATAAAATAATTACAAACCCATTGCCACTTTACCTTGGTGTTATTTCTAATGATTTAATCAAGGCAACAAATGTCAATGTCTACGAATACTATACTAGATATTAAACCAAATACTTTTTATATCAAAGGTGAATGTAGATATCCAAGAAATCTGCTTATCACAAAATATTGTTGATTATATTCCATTCAAAAATGTGAATCTTAAGTGAGTAAAGGTTCTATATCTTATAATCTCAACCAGGTCATTTACTTGCTCTATCGGAGAACAGACAGCACAACTCTGAACGCACAACATGTCAAACCTTGAGGCGGATGGGCTACATCAGCAAAAGACCATACCGGGTGCCACTCCTGTAAGCTAAGGACAGGAAACTAAGACTACAATTTGCACCAAAATTGGATAACAGATCTGAAAAACGTTGCCTGGTCTAAGGAATCTCAATTTCTGCTGCGCCATTTGGATAGCAGGGTTACCGTTAGCGTGCAGTCAACGGTTTAGGCTGGTGGTGTTATAAGGGTATGGGGGATATTTTCTTTGAACACTTCAGTACCAATTAAGCATTGTGAGTATTTGTTGCTGACCATGTCCATCCCTTTATGACCACAGTGTACTCATCGTCATTCTATTCGTCAACGCAGATGAAAACATACAAAAGTAACATTTTGGTGAACAGATGGGTACAAACAGGCTTGTGAAAATAAACTTCAGGATGAGGAGCATTCACTTTTTGCACTGCTTTTATATATCGTTCAACCTCAAATCTGCTGTGCCACTTGCTATCAGTTACAGATTAACCATCAGTTTTAGGTTAACCATCCTCTAAGGCCTGCTGAAATTTCATCCAATTCATTTAGCTTTTAGGGGTTTAAAAAGCTGGGCCTATAACTCTCTGAACTTCCTTTGTAAAGTCCAAAACAGGGTCATATAAGGCCAGAAAAGAAACATCCAATACTTTCAGTGAACTGTAGCAAGTGTCCATAGACCACCTGTCTAGTAAACACATAACTTATGTTACTAGGGTTAATCACCTTTGACTAAGAGTTTGTTAAACAGGCTGGCATTCCCCAAATATGCTCGTCTAGACATCACACACAGTTTTTAAAATATTTGTACATCTGGAAACATGTAAAATGCATATGTAAATACAAAGAACTAGTCGTAGCACAAAGGAATGCATAGTATAAACAGAGGGTATAAACTCAAAGTTCCATTTGAATATTAAACTGCTGTCTATATTTGATCTTCACAGGAATATTATAATTAATGGAAATGACACTTTTTCTAGTTCCATTGACTAGCTGATTCCAGTGAAGTCACAGAGGGCAAGGAGGTACGCAGTTGACTGTACCATTCCTCAGGTGGTCTGGTTGCTTGAGGTGGCGCATGGCAGGAGTAATTACCACTAGACGTTGAGTGGGGTAAGTAGCCTCCTGGGGGCAGCACTGAAGAGAACTGTGGGATGTGTGATAAGGAATGATGGCACTGGTACTGGCACCCCATGGCAGCCGAAGGCATTCGTATACTCCCAAACAGAGGACCTCGTCCAGACATCATGCTCACTGGAAGTATTTTTTGAGTGATACGATCTTGCTTCCGCTGTTTGGCACGACGGTTCTGGAACCATACCTGTGTGTTTATAGATAAATTGGCCTTCACTTGACAATTGCATGTAACAGTGGTTGGAGTTGCTCTATTTACAATATGTTATGAAAAATAAATAAAAAAAACAATTGCAAAGTATTTAAAATGTTATACTGCTTAACACTAAAAATAATAAGCCTATTTGGATAATAAATGCACGGGTGATTGTTTCAGTGGGCAAATGTGCTAAATAACCCTAAATGAAGCTGTAACAACCATTTTAGAAGACAAATCCAAATGTTGCTGTGATTATGGAAGTTGATTTTAAATGGCTCAATTTATTGGCCTGCAAGGCCTGAAACAATTAAAATGAACTGTTAAATGCATTTTAAAAGCAAGAAGAATAGTGAGGAACACGTATGCTTTAGGAAGACCATGTTTGCAAAAAGTCTTTGATTTGCTGATCACTTAAAATTCTGAAAGCAAATCATAAAAGTTGGGTTAGTTACCCAGTTTGTAGTTTAATTGCGGATTTCCTTTGAGCATTACCATTTCATTTGGTAGTTAAAAAAAACCTGCATGCCTTGTAAATCTGTGCCACAGGTATGAATATGCCACTGCCATGGACCGGTGAAGTATGCAGGGTGGACTTGTACTCAATTCAGAGTTGCAGAGTTGCACCGGTCCATGATTGATGCAAAGAAATTCAAGACATTGAGAATGGTCAGAAGGTCGCTGACTGTTCCCCTGCACCACAGGTGTGTCACTGCAGTGTGCATTTGGGTGGGTTGAATGGACTTGAAACAGTGAGGGAAGTCTTAAAATCTGTTAGGGAAAATTTAAAGATTGCACACCTGAGCATAAAGATCATATTGATTGAGTCCATATTTGCCATTGGAACAGTATGGACATGCCTTATGGGCACTCATGTGGTACAGGTCTATAGCTTTGGTTTGGTGTAGTTGATCAAATCTAAGTTCATAGTTCATATCTATATTAATACACCAGATGATCAGGTTATTCCATTACCTAAAGTCCATTGAGAATCTTGGGATATGTTATAGAAGTAGTGCAAACCTACTATCATCTACCAAGTTCGGTATAAAAGTGAGACTATAGTTTGGCAAATGTTCTGGCCTGTTGAAATGGTGGCGTAGCCATTGCTTTTCACAAAGAAACCTAAAGGTAGCCTATAATTTACCTCTTCTGATTTTTTTAGATAGATACAGAGCTTTTACCAAATTCAGTTCAATAAACTATTGAAACAGGAATCAAACATTAATTTAAACAATCTAACACTAGTTGATGATTATTGGTGGCCAGCCTACAAATAATTGTAATCGGTGTTTAAAAAACTTGTGTGAGACTGTAGTTGCATCACTTGACATGGAAAGAACTCAGGTACCTGAATGCGAGCCTCATTTAGTTTGGTGGCTCTTGCGAGCTCCTCTCTGTAGAAGATATCAGGGTAGTGGTTCTGTCTGAAAGCAAACTCCAGCTGTTCCAGCTGCTCATTGCTGAAGGTGGTTCTGTGTCTTCTGCGTGATGGTGAAGGGCTTGGTTTTCCTCGTCTTCTTCCTCCCTTGGCACTCTCAGATGTCTGGATGTCTTTTCTGTGGAGATTTTGAACCTCTATGTCTGGCAAGGGTAAATTCAAAGAGTGAAATCCTAATGTGTTGAATGCCTTCCAAAGTCCCATGGCTCTCTCCTGTTACAAGCAATTTCTAACAGACAGAGAGTTTTAACATCCACCATAGAGGCCAAGTTGACTAAAGACATAGGATTTTACAGCATTGATGCTTCCAAACAATTTACTTGAATTTAAGACCGAAGATTGTGCTTCGTAAATTCAATATCGTGAGAAAGAGAAATGTAAGAACCCAGAGGATTAGGCCTGGCTTAGGTAAACAATAGCCAAAAGCTAAAACTAATTGACCAAATTCTAGTACTCTCGGTTGCCTACATCACAAAAATATATAGTCAGATTGAATTAATTTGACATTAACTTATCCTCTTACATTGGACCTGATTGATGTTGAGTAGAGTAGTCCATATTTTTATTTGAAAAGGAAGCAACTGACAACTTTTTTTTTAACTCACATTTTACCTCACCTACAGCCACATTTTACCTCAACCTGTTTTCTTACTTAATCTATGCTAATAATCCTATTTTTATTTAATTTAAAGCAATCGATAATTATTGGCTTTACAGCTGATTTTTTTTTGTTGTTGCCTGATTTAGCTTTTTGTTTGATTTATTTCCCACTTAAAATGATCATTGTAGTTGCAATGTGTGTTTACACATTAAACATATACTCCAATATCGCTAATATTAATTTACAGCAGTAACCGTCGTTGATTAGAAATATTTATAAATTAATATGGACCAATTACCTGAACATTAGTCTCCAGTACCTATTACATTTTAACCGTTTAGGTTCTGCAAGATTTCTTTAGAAACCTCAGTTGAAAAAAAAAAAAACCATCATGCTCTTTTCTTATATTTAAGGATTTTGCAAGAAGGAAAATCCGGAATGCCATTTCAAATCCTTATTTTGAATATCAGCAAGAGACCAGAATATAATCATATGAATTCTTACCTTCACTTGAGCTGACTGTGACTTCAGAGAAATGTTCAGAGATCTGTTGCTGAGCTTTGTTTAAGTCCATGTCAAACTTTCTTGTTTCTGGTATGACCCCCATCCTTGTCAAACTGTGTGTTTCACAGGTCTGCAGTGTGACATCACAATGAAGTCACTCGATGTGATGGTCAATCCCACATCTAGTAAATGTGATGGTCCCGAATGGGAATAGTAAAATATGGACATGATGGTAATATATGTTGATGTAGACATTTAAACATGCTCCAAATGGTAAATTATAGCTTTGATATTGCCAGAATTCTGCAGGTTTTAGTTCTTATTTTTAATCAACGTTTCACCTAATCATGTTTTGTATTTTTATTTACAAGAATTAAACCTGAACTGTGGGTAACCAAGGCTAAGGCACTTCAGAAATATGGTTGCCCACCCCTGTCTTATACAAAAACGTACAGAAGAAAGTTAACATTTCAGAAGTTTATTCTAGCCTTGTAAGCTTTGAGCAGCTCAGCTCAGCTCAGCAACCCATTTTTACCACCAGGGGGAGAGTGACCAAAGAAATGTGGAAAGGTCTGTGTGAACAACTCTAGGTCTTGACTATTTTACATCACTCGTTGTTTGCAATTACAATGTCAATTGGCAAGATCTCTGACAGAATTTTTTTCAAGTCATATTAAACTGAAAATAATTGTTTATCTGACTTTTTTTTACTTCTTATTCATTCATCTTCTTGCCTGCCTTATTCCTTTTGGGACAGGTCGCCAGTCCATCACAGCTCTATCCAATCCATACTATCAATATCCAGGAAATACAGAAAAATAGGCATATTTTGCAAATTGCGACCGTAAAATACTGACTAAATGTTAAATAACATCTGCTTATGATAAAAGATGAATACACATTTTATTTTATCTTTGTTTATAACAGAGAATGCACATTAGTTAAACTGTTCTAATTTTATGTAAATTATGCATTGCACATTGCAATGGGAAGCTTAATGATACAATTCTTTTTAGATCTCTGCAGATGTAAGGAATGCTTACAATGGTTCTTTCGCTTTTATTCCCATGTGATTGTTGTATATTATTTGATAAGGCTCCACTTTGTCTTCCACCTAGGGAAAATATAATTTTCTTCCATTAAAGTATCTGTATGTGAAGCAGTGACGCACTTCTGCTGTCACCCACACATGTCGGTGAAAAGAGACATTGCAGAAAAATATCAGAGAACTGTTCTTCTGTGTCTCATTCTCATGTGCGTACAAACAAGTACAAAATTTAACAATGCATTACTACGCATTTATATAAATAGAATATATATAAATTTGAATTATTTGACCCACATTGGTCGTATTCCTAGAGCGTATTGCAATGTACACAGTGAATGCTGGCTGAGCATGTGCGTATAGAGTATTATGGTTCACACTTAAGCTCCATTTGGAAAACAAGTCACAATATTGTCTTTTTTTTTTCAGATCATTTCTGCCTGGGCTGACTTTATGAACATTGAGAAATGTTGACGAATCTTAGTGAATAATTTATGTTGAGAACCCTGTACACACAAATCTGACACTGACCATTCATGAAAGCCCACTGTCATTTTGTTTAAAACTATGATGCTTTTGTTTCGAAAATGGAGAGATCCACATTAGAACCCCTCTATTATGAAGTATAGAGAGGAAAGTGTTGAGCAGCAATGGTTTATGTTAAACTTCAGCCATGAAGAGTTCAAATAAAGATAAAGTCAATATCAAACTCTAGATGTAGAGCAAGTCTCATTTTATGATGTTAAAATGTTGCGCAGAAAAACAAGTATAAACAAGTATTCTGAGAGAAAATTCTTTCCTTACAATTATTTGAGAGTGAACTAAGAGTGACCCAGCTGCATGGCCATCCCTCAGCCCTGATGGAAGGAATGTAACCCAACACTCTCTGCCCTGTTCAACTTGGCGAGTTACATGTCTGTGAGTGTCCAAGCTTCAGAGTGATGGAGACATATTTTCTGATTTTATCTATTGTCAACGAATAGCAATTCAAACATCATTAACTATTTAGCCCCCCAAAAGACAAACCAGAACAGTTTAAAAGAACTGTAAAATGCTGTTTGGTTTGCATCGGGTTTCCCTGTGCCTTTAAAAAAAAAGCTTAAAAAGCATTTCGGTAAATTGTTAACTGCACCTCTATTTCATATTAAAATCATTTATGTGGGATTCAAAATGCATCTATGATTTTACTTTTCCAGTCACAGATTTTAAGTTAATTTGAAGGTTCTTTGTCTGGTTCTAAGTGAAAATGGATAAAAAATGGATTACGTTTTCCAGGGTTGCCAGACGTTGAGGACCAGGTATTGACATGAATATGCTGCCATTCCCAAATCGTACACTCCATAAAAAGGCCCTTCTTAAATTGATCTTAAACTGATTTAACCAGGGTGTCAGCATGGGTTCACAGTCACACTGCTAGTGACCCGTCTCTGGAAATCAACCCTATTGGACAGTTGGCTTGAGCATAGAGTACCAACATCTTGTGGTATTTAGAAGCTACAGTAACATCATGTACTGTATATGAATTTCATCCCAATCTCTTGAGAAATAGACACCTAATGTCTAAAGCGTGGCAGAAAACAATATCAGCTAAGAAATGGTTTGGTGGCTATCTATGTGGCTACAACACTTCCTTTTTTCCTTCCTTCCTGCCTGCCTGCCTTCCTTCCTTCCTTCCTACCTACCTACCTACCTAACAACCTACCAACCAGGCCCAGTGACTCAATTAGTTGCCAGAGATGCTGAGGGTCCCTGGAATGTCCTTAAACCTCTCCTACACTTTGTGAGCAGCTTTTGTGCTTCTGAAAATAAACTTTTCCTTTCTGATGCAGTCTAGAACCACAATAATAGAAAGAGTTTCCAGTGAGCAATCACCAAAACTCCTCCATGAAGTCAATATGGAAGCAATTAATAGCAAATAAATGTCTCTGATCGCTGTAGGCCAGCTCCATAAATGAGATCCCATTGAAAGCTTGTTTACCAATAGTATTAATAATATTAACAGAAATCGGCAGATAGTAGTGACAGGCTCAAAAGTTTTAAAAAAGGGAACCAAAGTCCAAAAAAACTTGTACCAGGACAGATCAGTCACCTGGCCACTGGGAAATTTTAAGTCGTCTAGCAATTTATGTGCTGATGGTCCACACACACTTACCCAAACTTTATTGAAAAAATTAGAGAGTTTGTGCCACCAAGCTGTGGATTTAGGTCCCAACAAACAAACATTCCATGGAAAAACCAACTCAAGTTTTGGACCTCGTTTACACGCTTTGTTTTATCATGAGGTGCGATGACTCATGTCTGCAACTAATCACTTTTTAATCACTTTCAGCAAAAATGTAAAAATGTGTCAAACTCCAATATCCATAGGTTCAAACAGTCTTTGGTTAATATACTGCACCACCATGACAGCTTATACTAAGGGAAAACACTTAAACAAAAGTCTTAGCCATTAAATGAAACACTTTAAGGGCAAAACTTTTAATGAAATTCAACCATGCAGATTAATGTGGTATATGCTTCTCCCCTTAATAAGGTGTTTGTAGAAGTGCATTTGCAAGGTGAAAGAGAAAGTGTTATCAATATTAAAAAAAAGTGTTTGAACAAGAACTTTATTAGTCTATAAAGCTGCTCGAACTGCAGCAAGACAGGCAATTATCTAGCTGTCTGCTGCCCTCCCCCTCCCACATAACACGCACTTCTGTAAGAGTATGAGCAGATGTATAATATGCTGAGGTTTACTAGTGATGTGTAAACTGTTATAAATCTCGGGCACTACAGTAAATATATCTCAGCAGTCTTGATTTCTCAGATAGTTCTTCTGAGCGAGAGAGACAGAGAGAAAAGACACAGGTGCTTCCACAGATCTCAGATGAAGTTGAAGGAAACAAGACACCACCGTCATCACAGGCATCCAGACAACACCTCGGCGAAACCTCCCAGCCAGACAAACTCAAGCCAACAATTTGACCACAAATATGCAGTTGTGTGTGTGTGTGTGCGCATGTTTTTTTTGTTATGGGTATGGTTTGATATGACTGGTTGGTTTGTTAAAAACCATGGACAAATTTGAATGTTCAAGACAGACATTTTGGGAACAATCAAGACCTGTGAATGTTAAGAAGAAGCCACTCAAGGAAGAAGGAGAAGCCACTCAAGCACATTCAAAGTCCAACAGAAATGGGAGTCCCTACCACAATGGGTCAAACTCAAATACTGCAGTCATGAGACAAATTTATATAGATCTATTGTTATTCTTAATTATGCTCAGTTATTTAGTTCAATGAGAAAACACAAACTACAGATCCCATCATGCAGTGTATTGGATGTCACTGTGAAATGCATTCTGGGATATATAGAAATGGGCATTGCCATTGTGTGAGGCCAAGTCTAAGCAAAACTAAAAGGATTAAATTTGTCAAAAATATGGTCAACTCTTTAAACTGAACGAGTATTTGATCACATCGACGCAGCCCAGACACATCTGAGTTCATTCTGCGGAACAGGAATAAAAGGAGACAATGAGCATTGAACTCTAAGAAAGCGTCAAATAGCTCCCTCAGATCTGCCAAAAACAGTTAAAACCATTTTAAAAAATGATGATTTTTTTCAGTGTTCTTTGATCATCTATGATTTTTTCGGTGTTTGGTGATCATCATCATGTTCTATGTTATTCTCTATCATCGTTTACTTGTTTTTTAGTTTCCATTTGTAGTACTGAGTGCATCTGTTGTACCACAATCGTCATCTTCAGACAGGGAGCGTCATTGCATCAAAATTTCCACAATCTAGACAGAGCACACTGCTGAGAAGCCTTCTGAAGATTTGTGGGAATCTTCTTTCCTGTTTCCTTTACAAGGTGGGATGAGCACCACCAAGTGGCTAATTTACGTCCTACTCACCTCATCAAAACATGAAAGGTCTGATATGGCTGAAACTCTTTTTCTTTGGCACCACTCGTTCGGTCAATTGTGTGATGTCCCTTTGGCGATCATGGTTTTTGATTAATGTGCGCTCTCGCCTGAAACTTCGCACTAAAAATTCAAGAGGAGTGTGAGGTGAGATTAATATAAGGGTGGTTTAAGTTTAGCCTAAACAATCAGATCAATTTGTGAAAAGCAAATATTTGATGTCCTCTACTTTTTCAGCAAAAAAACATACTTTTGTGGGGACTTACCAATTCAAAAACTTTGAGATTTGATTCTCTCTCTCAGCCAAATTTCTGCTGAGATCTCCGCTGAGAAATCTCTTGTCTATTTCAGATATGGTGTGCCATATTAAAATGGAATTCTGGAGCAGGAAAGCTGAAAAAAAAAACCCAATAAAACTAAACAAAAAACAAAGGCTAAGGAGGAGTGTATTCTATGTAATGTGAGCAAGAGAGCTTTGGCAATTCCAACTGAAGCTGAATTAAAAAAGTGTGGTAGAAACAATGGAATGAAAAAGAGATCCAAGAGAAGTTGGATGGCCAGTATTATTGAAGCTCTGAACTCTGCGTCTCTCCTGTTCTGTACCTCATCTTTCATCCATTTGCTGTGCCTGCTTCTTTCTCAATGCAATTTTTAACGAGTGTCTTGCCAATCCGGATTTTACTGCAGGAAATTTCTGCTCACCACATTGCGTGAGGTGACTGGGAGCTCCGTACTTGGCTGCACCCAGCCGCATGCCAGGCTAACTCACTCCTGCCAGTTTAGTAAGTGAAGAGAGGTTGTGGTGTGGGTTCTGTGCCAACATTACAGCTCTGCAGATTTTTTCTCCATGGAGAATAGTGAAGTAGAGCAATCCCCCGAGACAACAAAATGATAGAACACTATGAGGGATGTGGGATGCTTTATAAAGCCTTACAGAATATATTAGTTAGGTTGGTTCTAAAGCATGGCAGGGGGCTAGAACTGGTCAAAATGAATCATGTGATGGCTCTAAGCTGGGTAAGATGTTAGGAACTTCTAGATGAGCTTTTGATTTGTGGTGAGAGCCACTTTAAACCAGTTCAAGCCAGCAGCCATGAGCAATATAAACCAGCATGTGCTGTTTTTAATACAGTGGAGCAACTTTAATTGGAGTAAAAGAACACATAACCACAGCCTTGGAGTTGACCGCACCATGCTCCTCTTCTGGAAGGATCACACGTCTTCAGAGAAATTTCAACCCAAGTCATTTTTTTACTTTTATACCTTGATGCAAATTATGTTAAAATTTCTCACACTTGTGAGCAATAAAAATTACCCATCAACAGACTGAACAGCACAAATCACAAATATTGAACCTCTCAAATATTTTAAGGATTCATTCATTAACGATGATGCAACTGGCAAGGATCTTAAATTGGAGAACATTTTATTATTTAATGGTCCACAAAACCACACAGAAACTGTGGGATGCAAGGTAGCATGCTTTGTGATATCCCTATAAAGATAACCCTGTCCATCATTCCACCTCTACAGAATGCTGTTTTTTTTTTGCTTCTACTATAATGTTCCCAATAGTGCCTAAGCATTGGTGGATTTTTCCCAGAGGACCATTTATTCTTTTTCAGTTGTTTTCAAAAAACAAACAACTAAATGGCTGTAAAACAAATAATATTTATATAGGAGAAATCTAGAGTTAACAATTTAGAAATATCTTATGGGAGTTTTTACATTTCGTGGTAAATTTTGGTTCAGTCCAGTTTCTTAGCTTTTCCATTGGGTTTACGTTCACAGAAGTAACCTAGACAGTAACTTTGTTGAGCCCCTGAAATAATTTATAAATGTCTAAAAAAAAATACAAGAGGACCACAATAGTGTCTTTTATTCGTGAGTTTTTTGGTTATATTTACATACTTCTAAAGAGGAAATGCTTCAAATGACAACAGAGGACTAGGTCAACAACTTCTCTCTTCTTGGACAACAGGGTAAAATTTAATCAAGTTGACATTATTAGCTTATGATACAAAATCCATAAATAGACATATTTGTAAAGCTTGAGATGATCATTTTTAGCTTGAGATGTTTGCACTGATTATTGTTAGCAGATGTTAATGTTTGCATGTTTTAGGTCACAGATAAAAATTGAATAATGCTAGAATACATGAAGATATCTTTGTTGATCTGCTGGACATTGCCCGAGCAATCAACCACAGAACTGGCAAAGCAGTCAGTAATCTTGAATTGAACTCCATTTGACCAATTTTACAAAAAACAAAAACTGTGTATCATTTTAGAATTTTTTTTATTATATCATTTGGACATTTTTGCCTTTAGTTAGAATGGATAGGAGAGAATCGAGAAAGGAAAAGAAGTGGGTAGAGTGAAAAGGAAGGTTGGGAAATGATGCTAGGTTTGGAATTCCGGCGCACAACCCCACAGGGACAGACAAAATTTTGAATCTTTTAGCTAGACCTTAGAGAATGTCGATTGAGGCATGGCAATTTAAAAAAAATAGGATTTGTACTTTGAAATGCCATTTAAACATCATAAAGATATCCAAATGAAAGGTTCCAATTGAAACCTCTTTTAAATATAAAAACATTTCAGTCCAGGATCCTGCTCTCCTGGTTTTGATGTTTTTGCAGCATTTTCAGCTGTGTCAATGTGAGTGAAGAAGGATTTCTTTTCGTTTCCTTCCACTCCCCCTTCTTATATCTCATAGTTTATTTTGTCAGTTCTCCAAGCTCTCTATGTGAGACCTTTATTTTCACCCTTTTCTATCCCATCAGCCCCCTCACTTTTCTTTTGCTGCTTCTTTCTCTCCCATTCCACACTAAAAACTGTGCTGTGGTTGAGCAGTGGTTAAAAGGAATAATATTTGCTGTACTAAACCGCCTCCTGTTCCTATTCTCCTCTAACGTAGTGCCTTATTTTTAGATGTATGCAGGGTTTGGTCATTTCCTGTGGCTGGTTTTCTGTGACGTTTGCAGTTTGGGACCTAAATGAGGCACAAAGAGTGTGATCTGTGGTTAGTGGTAGGTATTTTTTAAAGCAGTTGCTAAATGTTAGGCAAAGTAGAACCAGTGTTAAAATACTCTAGGATCTAATGCAATAATCACCAGATATCCCACTTACCTATAACACTTTCCAAAACTATTCTTTTTCACACTATGAAAAAATCCCTTTGACTTCAATGGGATTATATGCAACGGTATGAAAGCAGAACAGCCAATTCTGAATTCTGCTCCAATGGAAAGTTAAGCTGGGTGGTACTTAATTTTATCTGTGAGCCACCAGATTGAGGAGGTCAGGTCAGTGAGCTTCTTGGGTCACTCAATACGAAGCAAATGTACATTTTTTTGTCAGTATTGCTTTAAAGTAGACATTTTAGATGCATTATATAGTAAATTGTGTGTTTTTATTTTTTTGTGGGCAGGCTCATAATGCACAGAATTGTGTGTGGAAAAATTCAGCATTGTTTAGGCGTAGTTGTGCCCTCCCCCAATTGCTTCTGATACTGATCTACACCATCAGTAGATGTTTGACTCAAATCCTATTAGTACATTTTACCTGAGATCTATTTCCAGTATTTTTACCGGATTTTCTTGATTACTGGGAGTTTCCTCATGGGCTTACACAGTTCCCAAATGATGTCACAACAAATTTCCATGACCTCTTCCCACATTTATGTGATTAAATGAAAAATAGCTGTTGAAATCTGTTGAAAATTCATCCTTCTTCTAAAGGGAGGAAAAATAAGTTTGAAATTGCAGCTCTAAAACATAAACAATGTCTCTTAGATATATTCTTTATTCAAGAATGAAAAATATATGTGCAAGTCAAGCCCCAAAGAGAAAGAGCGAGAGAGAGAGGGAGAGGCTGAAGAGGAAGGATTCTGTCAGGTCTTTATAAACATGCATCGAGTCAAGTGAACCAACTATGCCAGGATTAGGACTGAGGGAACATTTCAAGAATTCGTTTCAGAGAAAGAGGAAGACAAAGAGTTTACAACAAGACTAGCCAATAACAGAAAGACACTGGAAGACAAAGACTCTTTCTATGACAGTTAAAATAGGAATTATGCCGGAGTGAGGTGCTGGGAAAAAGCCCTTATGGTGCCTGACTGCTAAAATAAACCTAGCTACACTTGTGCTCATAAGTTTACACATCTTTTTTTTATTTAAAAAGGACCATATTTTCAACTCATGGATCGTTATTGGGTAAAGCCTTTATTTGTCAATCAGCTGTGTTTCTCTTTATAAATAATAATGAAAACAGAAACTTTCCAAATGTTTACAAACCGTTGTGATTTTACCCTGATAAAATGCACAAAAACGGACTGGTAAAGGTGACCATGCACACCTCGACCTGTTTGCTTGTAATCAAAGTCATTTCTGGGCTCGTGATAGACCAGTGACGTCATTAGCCCTAATTTAGGGGGGCTTCAGCCTCCCTAAAATATCCCAAAGCCCCCCCTATAATTTGGGGCGACATTTTATTTATTATTATTATCTTGATATTTAAAATATATTTAAATAAGTGCATACATGCAGCGAACACGAGCCAGCAAGAAAGCAAGTTAAACTGAAGTTCGCTTTCAAAATTATTATCGTTATGATTCCCATCATGCCTAATTAGCATGCGTCAAGCGTGACGTGGTAGGCGGCCGCATAAGCAGCTGGACCAACACAACAGTGTGGAGGCAGCAGCAGTAAACAGCAGTGAACACAGGGTGTACACACGGTCAGCGATTGCACGTTGATAGCAGCGATTGTTGCTTAATCTGAACATTTACCTGTGGTAAGAGAAGGAAGGACGATATTGTAGCCTAGTCTATTTCAACCTTAATGTTGGAAGCTAAAGCGAATGTCGTCTAAAATGCTAACATCGTGAAAAATCTTTTATTAGCTGTCTAATATCCTGTGGAATCTCTGAAGTACACAATGTTAGTATCTATTCCCAATTACCGCGAGTGAAATTTAGTGTCATTAGTACTAGTTCCCAAAAAGTTCTCCCAAAGGGATTAATAAAGTAAATTCTATTCTATTCTATTTTCACCGCATGCATTGTACGAGAAGCTTTTTCCAGGGGCTAAGCCCCCCTATCTGTCAACCCTAGTGACGTCCCTGTGATAGACCCTTGCCTCTTTCATCCAGTGATGCATTGACATTTCTCAATTCTGAGCGGTGGGGAAAGCAAAAAAAGCTGTCAGAAAAACTATGGGATAAGGTGGTTGAGCTAAACAGGAAATAACTCCAATGAGTTGGAAATGCCAAACAGTAGTGTTCAAATTAAGAAGTTGGAGATAGAGGGATTCTGTTGAATTTTCAATAAGCACAAGAAGGAGACACTCAAAGAAAAATGGAACGTTTACAATATATATACAGTATGCAAAACAAACATATGACAAGCCCCCAAAGCTCTGGAACAGAAAACAGAGAAGATAAAGAGCCTCATGGACAACTAACCCAAGAGACTTCAGGCTGTCGTTGATATTGAAGGTGGGGGGGGTAACTGTGAAACTTTAATTAGGGTCAACAGTAAAAAGCATTAAAAACAGTTGTTTGACAATAAATGGCTTCACGCAATCACTAACTAATAGTGGGGAAAAAGTTTTTGAGTTCAATATTCATAATCTTTAAAACAAGTAAACCTATGAACACAACTATACATTGATCGGATCATTTCTGTCTGTGTTTACAAATGAAAAGGCGATCATAAACTTGTTTCCCTCATTACAAATACAGCTTCCAAACTAAAGGACACATGCATATTGTAAAAGTTGCCAGATTAAAAAAAAGTGAAAACATTGCCATTTATTGCATGGAATAAACTCAACATTTTATTAATAAAATTAATATTTTAGCATTCACAAAGCACCAAGAGTGTCATCTTCAAATCTATTCGCTGTTACACAATCACTAAACAAGTGTAAAAGACAGAGGTGACAAATAAAACCATGTGAACATGAGAAAAACTAATACATTGAAAAAGGGATATTCTGTGGAAGCTGATGAGAGTGCTGTTAGATTATATAAGGCAATCCAGGAGGCAGACCGAGAACCATTAGCCCCATCATCGTCAAGCCTTGTCACCACAGTGGCCACATACAGCTATCGGAATGCATTTAACTCACAACATTTGCAACCATTGTTACATGTATTTAAGATCAAATCTGCAATAATCTTTCACAAAACTATGTTTTTACATACACTTCTAGCACCAAGCAAAACGATTGGAGGCCTCACTCACTTAGCCAACTTTTAGTCTATTTTTTTATTTTTGATACAAAGTAGATAAAATTTGCATTAATCCTGTACTGGAAATGCTCTTCTGGATGCATGTATGACTTTTTAAAATTTAATTTAATTAGCACTAAAGGTAAACAAATTTAAACCATTTACTTGCTTCAAGGATGCCTATTTAACCACCTGTCGGCTTTGAGTAGGTGCAGTAGGTCGTGTCATCCAGTTAAATTAAGTTTAACTAAATCCTGCCTCATCTATAGAAGTTTATTTTGGAATATTTCATTTCCTTTTGATTAAACTGGCTGTTATAAACTGAGCATTAATACTGGATCTGCCAGTTAGTGGAGCAGGTTATGTTTTTTTCCCCCCAAGGTTCATATAATTTGCTACAGTGGCAGATGCAAGTTGTTTCCCATTGGGAAAAACTAAGACAAACACACTCAGACTTTCCAAGTTTAAAATAGAGTTAGGTGATATACAAAACATCTAGATCTTAATCATGTAATTTTTTACAATATCCAATATATCTTCTTTCACACTATAGATATATAATTGCTCATAGTAAAGTAACACCCGTCCCTTTTATAAATATACTCCATCTCCAACTTCTCCAGACATCAAGTTGCATTTTGCCTATTTAGAATCTGTTCATTAGTTTTCTAGGTCTGATTATAGCCATATCTGGATCATTGAATATAGAAGCATTTAATCGAAACTTAAGGGGACGGTCTTTTTAGTTCCTTTTTGTACTGAAATGAATGGAAAAAGATCATATTTTTACCTTGGTTTATATTGGTGATTCAACTTGAGGTAGCTTACGGACAATGGTTACAAAGACTACTGCGATAGATGTGCATGGTACATCTACATCGTGTCTGAAGCAGAATTACTAAGTTCCAGAGGCGGGAACAAGTCACTTATTTCCAAGTCCAAGTCAATGCAGGGCAAGTCTGAGTCTAGTCCCAAGTCAATATCAGGAAAGTCCAAGTCAAGTCCCAAGGCAATCCAGGGCAATACAGAGTCAAGCCCCAAGCCAATGCAGGGCAAGTATGATCGAGCCCCAAAGCAGGGCAAGTCAAAGTGAAGTCTCAAATCAATACCAGGCAAGTTCAAGTCATGTCAAGAAATTTTATTTTCAAGTCATTTATGAAAACAAACAAAACAAAAAAAGCCCACAGCAATAATAGATAGGACTCCTGTGGTTTGTCTACCAACTGCACAAATGTAATTGTATTTATACCCTAAAATGCCAAAACCCTCACTTGTGCACTTCACTCAAATAGTGATAGTGGGGACAGCCAATCACTGGTCAGAAATACAGTCAGTAAACCATAGATGATCTCAGTTCTTAAAGAAGCTTCAGTTTTATTGGTTGATTGCGTGTGGTCACTCTCTCCAGCACACGTGTCAAGTCCGAGTCAAGTCAAGAGTCTTTGGGGTTCAAGTCGCAAGTTGTCTGCCAGTCAAGTCAAGTCTCAAGTAACAAATTAATGATTCAGATCCACACTTCTCCTAAGTTATGTGAAACAGCAGAATATCACATAAACCCAGGATTTTGGGGTGAAAACATAGGCGTAGCTTGCAGTGTGCTACATACACAAGAAGAGGGTGATGCTGAGGATGCAGTGAGCCTTGGAAGAGTCTTTATTTTCTCACAACCAATCAAGAAATGCATTGTGTTCCTTTTAGCAGATGGTAAATATAGAGGTTAGTTTGTTAAATTTAGCACATGATTTGTACCTAAAGGGCAGGGGAGTGTGCAACTCTCTAGCTACACTGACCCAGATGACTGCAACACTAAGCCAGATTTTATGAAGAAACTAAATTAGCTCAATTGAACAAATAACCTTGAAAAGGAAAGTTTGCATTAATCCATTAAATGCTTTATTTAATGTTTAACGTTAACATCACCAGGCTGGGCCACGGTTATAAGAAAAGCATGTCTTCACACTTTTTAATATTTACGCATTATTGGGTATGTTATAAAGTTGACAATTCAATGTGCATTTCTACACAGCTAGCATATTGGATTCACAAACAGTTTTCCAACACTCTGCCAAAAATGACAAAACAGGTGAGCTTAAAATGTGAGTAAAATATGCTTCCGGATTCAACCTAGAGATGCATGAAAATGTGCAAAATGTCCCAGTTTATATGGTCAAGCATCAGAGTTTGCTGCACAGCAGACTTTAACAAGTTAAGAAACTTAACTTTCTTTAACGGATTTCAAACATGACATAAAAAAACGATTTTACAGTGTTGTGGAAATTTCACGATTAGTGCCCACAATAATGATAAAGGAAGCATAGGGGCATGCTTCATCGTTTAATTCAAAGTGCAGCATTCTCTTGTGGAACAAAACACACATATATATCTGAACAGGACTTCACTTCAATAAACATCAACTCTATACACAGTGATGGCATCTGTTTAGTTTCCAACAATCTAAAGGTAAAGGAAACTTAGAGGTATCTATAGATGTCTCTGCCAGAACTCTCAACATGTCACAAATATAAGCACTAAATTTAAAATATAGCCTTGAGTAAATATGTACTGCCTAGATCTGAATAGAATCTGGCAGCATCCTCCTGTGAAATAGGTTTGTTTTAAAGACCTTTTCGGTCTATATTTGGAGCTGACATAATTGTGCAGCGCACAAACAGTAAAGTGCAATTTGTTTTTTTTTACGGTCACTAATAAGATAGACACACACAGATTCAAATAAAGATTGTACTGCTCACTTAAATGCATTAGAGTCTAAATATTCTGCCCTCTCTCCTGTGAGATGCAGAGCATAGCAACTGTGTTCAGAATTTCAGGCAATTGGCAAAACAAAATATTAGCTTAGCATAAATTGTAAAAACCCCAGTTTCATGAGCAATTGTTGGATGTTATTCCGTTTGGCCTGCCTTGATTTAAACATTATGGTAAATTCTTACACAAAGCTTTAAAGGGGACCTCAGATGAACAAACTCTGTGAGGTGTTTGAACAGAAAAAGTGGCTAATCTGATGCCCCACATGGAGTTTAAAAGAAAATTGGTGGAATTCTGCAGAATTTTTGTTGGCATATGTGTACTCATTGCAGACAACATATAAAATGTAGGTTCTTAACTTTTATTTAAGGTTTACTTCACAAATAGTTAGGGACAAGGAGTCCAAATCTAAGCTAATATTTTCCTGTAAAATATATGGTCAACAGTTGTTATTATTAAATTGTCAGTCGTAAATTACTATTACCTGGAATCTGCAGGTTTGATGACATATTTTGCAAGTGGAAAACAGGGCTATATCCTAATTTGAAAAATAAACTGCAAAGTTACAGAAACGTACTGCCATAATCAAAAGAAAATAACGATTAACGGTTATTAATCTGTTTGACGGTTTTAGTCATGTTTTATATTCCATGTTAGTTAACTCAACGATGTGTAATAAAAAAAGAAATATGCCTTTGATATTAAAAGAATAAATAAACAAACCCCCTATAATGATTAAAATCCATTGAAGATTTTTATTTATTGGTCATCACCTATATCTTTAAAGCTAAGCTATTCGCAAATTTGACATCACAAACCTTTGGATCCCACCCACCTCTAGGCATCACCTATGGTCTGCTGAGCAACGGTTGTGTGCTTTGTTGGGTGCGAGGTACACCAGCTTTCCTGTGGTTCATTCAGTGATCAAACCCCAAGGAAAGTATGAACTGACTAATGTATATTCTTTGAAATGCAAGTCGCTTTGGATAAAAGCATTTCTAAAAGCTTCTAAATGTCCTGGCAACTTCCCTGGGAAAAGTTCTGCATGATGAGAGGGCCTGGAACCGGAGGAGCTAAGAATTGTTGAAAGGGCCAGACTACAAAACAAGTCAGTTTTAGCTTAGCTTTTAAAGATGAGGAGAAAAGGGTAATGTGCAAATTTTAGTATGATTTACAGATAAACTTAACATTGGTATCTGGTGTCCCCTTCATTACCTACAGCCTCTTAGAACCCAAAACTTTGCTGGGGAGCTTGATTTTATTATCTGCTGATGAATTAGCCTAGACATTATAAATAGATACATTGTTACATTATCTATATTGTAAATATAGGGGTATGGATAGTTCAAACATGATCTAAAAGCATGTCAATGACATGCTTTTAGACATGTCAATGTCATTTCATAATTTGTCTCAAAAACCAAAACATTAAGCTTTAACAGTGTAAAACACTTGGAAGTTAAATTGTGGGATACATGCAAGCAGGCAAGTATACTGCACAATAGATCACAGGAAATAAAGAGGAGCAAGAATAAGATCATCTCAATACGTTGAAAACGACCCCATATTATCCATAGAATATGTAGAATTGAAACGAATTTCCATAACCACTTCTCTCCTGTTGAAGGGCAGATCTTATTTGACCTTAAGTGGTGGCTCTCTCTCTAACCAGCGCACACGGACTTTCTGTTTGTAGTGATACTCCTTAAGGAAGTCTTGCATGGTTTGAGGAAGCGGCAGGCCACCAATCCCATCATAGGTAGTGTGTCTGCAGATGGTTGAACGAGCCAGATGCTGAAGACTGAATGGGAAAGTTCGGTGCAAGGGAGCTGTAAGCAAAGGTTCGAAAAACATACAGGCACTGGGGTCTTTGTAATGCTCCAGCAGGCCTGTTACAGTCGAAGAGTGGAAGACACATGGGTCATGTGCATCAAAGCTGAAATTGTGATTCCACTGTTCAATGCGTGCATGGAGTGACCGATTGTAACGCCGAAAGCTCACAGAGAACAAGTAGTCCTCCTGTGCTGAGTCACGTAGTAGGAAGGTGCCCTCTGGTCGTCCATCCAGCAGAGCTTCTGCTTGGTACCGGTCCATGATGCCCCAGTAACAAGGAAGCGCAATTATGGCCTGTAGGTCCGGCACCAAACAATGGATATAGTCAATCTGTGTGTGGACCTTCCACGGCCCTGGCTGTCTGGAGGAGTGAGTGTCTCCTGAGGCGTGCCTCTGTTTGGGCCTTCGAGTCTGTAAGCAAAGAGTTGTAGAGTCCTCTTCAGAATCACAGTCAACTGTCTGGGATGAAACTGCCATGCTAGCAGCAACCTGCGCAGCAATGCACGACAACCCCCCAGAAATAGAGGACACAGTAGTCAGGCTCCTGCCATCACCAAACCCTTCCCCTGGAGCCATTTTTGGTCCTAATTTATAGAGCGAGGAGCTCTGTGAAGATGCATCAAATGTATGAATCTGAGCATTCGGAGGTGGATCAACTCCTTCCTCTATGCTAAGCCTCCGTCGTTCCCGCTGCCGTTCCTCCTCATCCTCAGGAGTAGAACATGCTGAATCAAAAGCATCCAAAAGAGCAGTTGAAGAATGAGGGCTGACTGGGGCTGTATGTTGTTTAATTAGGTGCCACTTGTTGGCCAGATCAGATCCAGGGGGAAAGGGACAAGTTTCAAGCATTAGTTCGGTCAAGTGGATCTTGCGTCGTAAGGTCACCTGGCTTTTGGCTGACTCTGTGCTGCGGTGTGTAGGGAGAGCCAGGCACAAGCCTACAGTGTCTCTAAGTCTTTCCCGCAATGAGCGGGTGCAGAGGCTACGACCACTGCTGTTGGCTCCTACAGAATCATTAATCTCTTGGATGGAGCTTACTCCATATCGACGCTCCCTCCTGTGGGCACTTCCTCTTGAGCGTCCTGTTCGCCTTTCCACTTCAAATGATGTTTGTGTTTTTGTTGAACAAGAATGCTTCTTTTTACCTCCCCATGGTGCATGGCGTGAGTAAGAGTCTCTGCGGGTAAGTGGTCCCCTCCTCCCATCCTCACTGTCTTTATCAATGGAGACTTCTACTATCTGGGGAATTTCTGCCACACAGTTATGTCTTCTACGTTCTCCAAACACCACCGGGAAAGGAGAAAATGTGTGGGAGTGTGGGGAACACCTAGTTTCATAGGGCTCTGCATGCACACCCCTACCAAGATCAACCACACATTGGACACGATCTAAATCCTGGCAGCACAGATGAGACTCAGAGTTATCATTGTGGAAGAAGGCCTGACATCGGCTTCTAAGGTTTCCCCACATCTTGCCCGCTTTCTCCATATAATGGAGACTCCAACCTATCAGGGAAACAAAGGAATAGAGAAATGAATAGTCAGATATTTATGGGATTAATTCCTTGTGTGCAACAGTAGAGAACAATCTGTCCGTCTTTAAACAGGTGATTATTTTGTATAAAATGACAAAATAAAAGAATACATGAACATAATTGTTTACAGTAGTGCTTATAGTGAGTGGGATAAGGAGTGGTACAGAGTTGCCAGGCAGACATGCAGCAACACAAGGCTAAAGCTATAAATGAACTTCGAGATCTGTTCCCAGCTGATCTGCTGGTATGTACTGTAATACTGAGCCAGTCTGGACCTGACCAAGAACTTTCACTGTCATGGTAGCAGACATACGCACTGAAATGTATACTCGTACACACTTGAGCACAAAATAAAGACAAAATAAAAGTATGTACCATCAGATGTATGGACAGATAGTGGACCATTTGGAAAGTGCCTGAGAATTGGTTTCTCTTCCAGTTGTTTAGGAAAAAATGCCCAAAAATTGAGTCTAGATTTACTGCATCAAGATGCAGATCTGCCAGAATGCCAAAAACCATTCCAAGGAACAACAAGGGGACTGCATTTTTATGGTTCACACTTTAGCAAAGCCTTCAATGCTCCTTAGATGTATCACCCAGCTTTATGGTTAAGTTAAGCCTCTACAACTATGTTCTTAATCTCAACAAAAGAGTAGCCATTTTTTAAGATCAAATCAAAATTTAGAATCTGTGTAATCACCATCTCAGAGCTGCTTGACACTTTGCTTGATTACAATTGTTATGACCAAAAGACAGGTTGCCAAAAATGAAGAAGTCAACCAAGGCTCCATGTAACTTAAGGAGACATTTTTAAGTTTTTGTACCCATGATTTTTTTTGTCTGTAAAATTTCGCTAAGGGTCAAAATGACACACCTCAGCAATTATAATGTGCAATAATTTCTCAGAGGCAAAAATTATTCATTTTTTAAATGTACATATCCTATCATTTATTTCATCACAGACCCATCAAAACACAATAGATAGTTGGTGGCTAATTGGTTCCACTTGGGTCTAGTGTTAACACCTCATGCACTTTGAAGGATAGCATTAAATCTGGTTGCCCACCGAAACAAGAATTTTGTTTCAGTATTGTCAGCGCAAGCCAGACTTGTGAGCTCAACATAAAATGGCATGTCTCAATGAACACATACAGAATATCACTTACTCCCAGTCGGTCATATTTTTAGTCCATTTGACTTTTTATTAAACTTTTTTGATCCATTGTATTCCATAATTCTTTGCCCATTAAATGTACTTTTCTCTCTTTTAAGAGTAGAAATTTCATTGTCTTAAATAACTTGTATGAAAATAAAGTGTGATCAATTTTTTTTCACCCACCCCTAAGTGAGATGTCTCCTCCTCAAATACAATCTTCTACCTCTCTAAAACAACTCTTATATATATATTCTCTGCTTATGAAAAGCATTTTTCACCAAATTGAACAAGCTTTTGTAGTACAAATTTCATATGTAGTGCAGCTGTTAGGAATGTGCTGCTCCACAGCCACTCAAAGCAGTTCAGTGTGGTGCTACTAGTCATGAATCAATAAATGAATGCCAGTATGAATGTGTGTCATGTGCTCAGTAGTGTGTTTCTACCAGCATCTCATTAACAGAGCTCTTCTCATATCAAGATAGAGATCAAAAATTATCTGGCACATTCCTAAGAACTGACCCAATAGATGACTGCACTGAATGTTCCAGTGTGTGGGATATGAACGTGTGCAAGAAACACTTTTTATTTAAATAAGGATCTTGATCCATCAAACCATCGGAAAGTGAAGGGGTTTTCTACCAATTTCCTACCAATCACATGCAATCAAGGCTTCTTAATGACCCCTACTCCTAATTGGCTGCATCACTAAGGCCATGTCTTTTTGAAATGTCTTTCTTTTTCTCACAGTGTACAAAAAAACCGGACACTCAAACACCCTCAAACTCTGTAATGACTCTGCCAAACCAACAGGTGGCAGTTGATTCATGGCATTTTAGAAATCATTTTTTTTTAACATTGCATGTGGAAAAACAGAAGTGCCTTTGTTCGGTGATAAAATGGGAAACATGCACATCCTGTAAGCTACAATAGCTGAATAAACAGATACATCATCACTTTGCCCACCATTTCTCTGGCTGTTGTCAACACAGTAATGACAACAACGACAAATTCAAAAATCTGTGGTTACATGAAAACTATGGTGCAGTTACGTGTGGACGGACAACTTAACCACACAGAATTATTATTATTTTTTTCAAAATAACAGGAGACAAGTGGACAGGGCTTAAGGCTATGTTCACACAAACACAGGACGTTTTAAAAACGGACAAAAAATTGTGGCTATGAAAAACGTATCATGAAGCACTGTTAAGATCATGCAATCACAATCCATCTAGTGTGTGTTGTGTTTGTGTAGCTCAGAATGGCAGCTGACATGTTATTAAGTCTATAACTTTTAAAAAAATCAGGCAATAGTTCCCCGTCCCCCAAAATGCTGTGGGAAGATGCAACTGGCAAAGGTTTATACTTGAAAGTAGCTGCAAACACTGAACAGCATTTGGCAAGTAATTACTAGTTCAATATCATCTATGAAGCGCACAGATTATTGGTCAGTTGCTATGGTCAAAAGTGAGACAGTGGGAGTGGCTATGTCTATACATGGTTACTTTCGCTTTTGTGACGCATCAGATTTAAAAAAGTAGATTTTTCCTCTTATTTAGACACAGAATGTATTCTAGTAAACAGTATGGTACTTATATCTATTAATAATACCTTTTACAGACATTTAAATGGACATACCAATAAGAAAATCACATTTTGGAGGGAAAATTATAAAAGGTTATGTGTGCAGTATGTGGAAAGCTGGCCCTTCTTAATGGTGAATCTAAAGAGAGATCACATGACCCAAATAAAACAGTGTCCATGTGTATAGATTAGAGAACATATCTAAACATGTTAAAGAGGATCACAAACTACATCACTTTGTTTGTTGTGGACCTTCTTAACAAGAAGTGATGCCTGTCTTCATTCGATGAAAGCTCAACCTCAAGCTCCAACAGCTTAACACTCACTACCTCACGTAGACACTGGCAGCTGAACAGTCCCGCCTCCTTTCCTCTCCCAACGGAAAGCAGGAAGACTATACCTACCAGGATGGTTTTTACATGTTAACTTTATAAAACCAAACCGAAAACTGTAAAAACCACAGCTATCCTTACAATAAAGTATTTATATTCAGTATTATGACATGAAAAGTGCTTTTGCAATACTTTAATATATTGATATTCATGTTGATTATATGATGGCATCATCTAATGAGTTTTAGATCATCCAAAAGCGACTTTTCTTACTGAGTAGTTGGCAACATTGACTGGGATTTAAGCTGTTGTGAAAAGAAGAGATGATGTAGGGGCGGTACGATGGTGCATTCAGTTAGAAGGTTGCTGGTTTGAGGCTCACCGGTGACCTTCCAAAGAGAAGTTTGCATGTTCTTGCGTGGGTTTCCTCTGGATAATCCTCGGTTTCCCCCAAAATCCCAAAAACCTGCATCAGCCTAATTGAATAATCTAATTTCCCCTTTGGTGTGAATGTGTGCGTTGCCCTGTGATGGACTGGTGGCCCTGCCTCTCGCCTGAAGTGAGCTGAAAGGTAACATGTGGGTAAAATGGTGCATCCTATCATAACTATTCTGTAGGTAACAAAAGATCTTTTGTACTCAATGTTCAACTCCCGCTTTTTTCATAAGGTCCAGATGACTGGTGTGATTTTGGAACAACATTTAGTGCCTGGCGTACTTTTTCTCACACAAAACAGGACAAAAACTTAGAGGCTTACAATAGATATTTGAGAATTTTTACATAAAGAGATAAAACGTTCATTAGTTTTAAATCTTAAACAATTCATGTGCGCTAAAGTGAATTGAGCTTGTGATAGAAAATTGTAAACATTGCATATAATTGATAATAATGTTATTTAGTTTCGCTAAAAATATGATGTGCTGGTGTGTCTCTGTGACTCATGGAATGACGTGTTTCCTGTGGGAAGACCCCATATAAGCAGTCTCCCCTAACCTAGGGGCTCTCTCTAACGTAACAGGACTGAAAGCTGCTCTGATGCCCCTCGGGCCTGAGGTGAAATGAAATGCTTTTCTGCATATCCTAATGCATTAATAAACCTGTTTCCTTTCTGTTCATACAATCCCGTCTCTTGAGTCTTAAATATTAACATGATAATGTATTAATTCGGTAACAAGCCTATGACAAATTTTCCTCAAAACAAAGATAATGATGAGGGGCTGGTTATAACTACATTTTTAACTGCATAACAACTACGACATGAGCTTAGATCAGTCAGCTTCAGACTACACACATCTATGGAAGATAAGACCCTTAACGATCTAATGGCTAAGACTCCTACGTAGCATCTGTGATAAACTCAAAAGAAAGAGCATAAATGGTTAAGAATATCAGATACAAAACATGAGCATATTTCAAATAATCAAATTATGTTTGTTATTTGTTACATGTGCCAGGCCTAAACACACCGGTGTAGACACTCAGAGACACTCCAGTATTTCCACACACTCTCATTAGCATAAAGGGGAAACCTTTGTCACCTATGTGTTTGCTTTGTGCGCACATTCAGAACCTCCTCAAAATTTTACCAGGTGCTTAGGGAATAATAGAGCTGCTCCTGGCCACACTAGCGGTGTGCAACTTGATTGATTAACCAAAAGGATGTAATTATAACTAATTTATACAATCAGGTAAACAGTTTTAATTTTTACAATTTCTTTATAAACACTATTGTGGTTGTTGCTCGTATAGATTTCTCTAATTTGCTGCATAAATATGACTTGCTTCTTCATCGAGGAGTTAACTATGATTGCATGTCTCGTGTATACAAGCAATCACAGGTGTTGTCTGCCATGCCCCACAAATATATTTCATATGGAAGCCAAATGAAGCCTGGGGTTTAGGCCTCTACACACTGAACCGAATCGAGATTCACACAAATCTTTAGATGGCTTCTCAGCAGGGTGCTCTTTGTCTGGGTAGAGGAAATATTGATGCAATGACGCTCCCTGCCTGAAGATGGCATTTACAGTACAAGAGATGCCTTCCACTCCAAATGGGCCAGAATCATTACATCAACATTCCCTCAACCCATAAGAAGAGGAGAACTCAAAGGATACATTTGAATCTCAATTTGGATCGATGTGTAGAGGCCTTTAGAAATTGGCGGAAACACAAAGGCAAACTGTGGCAAATAGAGCTAACCCACAACAGTCCGAGTAATGCTGTTACTAGTTTCTGGTGGGGAAAAAGTAGCATTTGAGAGTAGATCAAAAGACCTGCATAAACAGAAAAAAAATTATGAGATCACTCCATTTGTTGAGAAGTGATTCACTGATGCAGTGTGTTTACCACAATATGCCAAAATACTCTTCTATAACGAACAGTATACCGTCCTCGGTTCTTCATTTGAATAACTCACGTATGTTTTATTATTATTTCAAAATGCATGGCAAGCTACTTGATTACAGATGTGAATGTTTAAGGCGCAAGTATCCAATCAATGAACTGCTCCTTGTGTAAATATCCAATTAGTGAGTGCTAAAGTTAGAGGAGGGTGGGGCTTCTCTTGTTTCACTCTGAGCATGATCAGAGTTCCCTCATGTCAGTGCTGTGAGGAGGCTTTTAAACTTGGAGACATTTAGGCTTTGTTGTCGATTTCAACAAAGATGAGTGAATGGTAATCAAATGTCACCGTGTGCAAGCACGTTTTTTTTGTCAGATTTATTGGCATTTGATTTAGCAAAATAAAGTGAATTCTAACAAACACTTACATTTTTTTATACAAAGGATGGATTAAAAAGTTTTACTAATATGCTAAGCCATCAGAACTGAACTGAAGACTGTGGTTAGAAACCCTCCAGAAACAACCTGTTCCTAGATTGTCATAATTCGTGACCTACACTAGTTGTCCATACATACCAACTTACAGGGGATGCACCAACTTACCCACGTATGCATGACAGCAGGAGCTCAGTATCATTTAAAGGGCAAGACAATAAACTATGTCGCTTTTGACAAAGTACAGTGGTACCCAGAGATACGAATGCTTCTCAGTTACGAAATGTCCGAGATTAGAAAGGTCTCGCAGGAAATTCATTGCTTCAAGATGCGAAGAAAAATTTGAGATACGAACAATTACAAGCAGTTCTGCTTGTTTGTATGACGTCGTGTATCGCTTCCGGGTTCTTGCGCTCCTATCTCCCAGTGCAAAAAGGGTCTTCAAAACACTTAAAGAACACAGCAAAACATTATGTATAGATTACTAAAAATGTGCTATAACAAATGTTAGTCAAGGTGTCGTAAAAGAAATAACGTTTATAACGTGGAAAGTGCTGTTCTGTAGCACAAGTTAGTTTGTGTCAGGAATTCGTGAAATATCTCAGGAAAGCTAACTTTCATAGGTGGTGCATATGGTGTAGGGTTTCATACATATGTGTAGATTTAAGGATTGAAGAAACATTACTTGATTTTTCTCTGGTTTTTCTTTTTTTTATCTACTTATACTGTTGTTTCTGGGAGCCGTTGCACGGATTAGGAATTTTACATGTAAAACTTGCTTCGAGATACTAAATGTTCGAGATTTGAACGACACCCTGGAACGGATTAATTTCGTATCTCGGGGTACTACTGTACGTGTGACGTTGAAACATTGTCATCGACAAATTCAACTTACATTATGAATCAGGCAACTTGTGAGCAAATTGATAATTGAAAAAGAAAACGAAACTAGGAAACGTGTATATGATTTTTAAGTATTTTTTTAATTCAATCTTTTGTTATTAATGTTATGACCGGGCTACTTCACAATTGGCATATACCCAGCACTGAAACGCAGAGTATGGAGGATTTCAGGGGAAAGACCACGGGAAAACGTTGGAATGTTGCATTACAACATTGGTAAAGCAGAAATATGTAAAATAGGCTGTGACATCATCCGCGTCCCGTTACATTTAAATGCAGCTCAAGGCAGCGATACATACCGCGTGTTAAAATAATCATAGTTCGTCACATCGAAAGTGGATTAATCAGACTTACTTCTTTGATTTGTGCTAAACAGCTCTCTGCGGTTCTTTGTCTGTGCGAGCTGCACTCGCGTAGTCCTGGTGAATATAACACGAGCGAGGGAGCTTTAGGGCTCATTCATGGGGAATGCTTTTGTGAAGCAACCCAACAATCCTGTCGCGCGTTATTCGGGTTGGTTCGTAAAGCAGCATAATCCAAGGCAAACATCTGATCCAAGTTGTTCGTGTTTCTTCACGACAACCAGGGAAATTCCAGATATTTAGGCCGATAATGCGCCCTCGGAGGCTGGTGTACGCAAAACCAGAACCTACTTCCGACGGATGGGGGAGAGGCGAGCGTGACGAGCGTGACAAACAGCCAATGAAAATGCAAGCTGAGAGAGCGGCTCCTCCGTTGCCATCCTGAAAACGTGGAGATTCGAGATAAAGCATGAGTGCCAAGGGATGAATGATTAATTATTATAGTCAATCAGACAAAGTAGCCATCTGTTGCTTTTAACAGCTCTCTTCCTCACACATATCAGAGAGAGAGAGAAAATTTCACTTTAAGGTATACAGATTCACATTTTTTAAACCACCTTTTCTGTTCTAACAAACATTAAGTCAATAAGTTTCGACATGTATCTTAATTGAGAATATATGTATAATTTTACTGGATAATACAATGGATAAAAATAAACACATTAAAGTAATCCTTAGAAGTTTTTTTTAAACTATTTTCTATAATAAATTACCTTTAAAATTTTATTTTTTGTGTCATCACTTAATTTCATTTTGTGATTATTTTTTTTTCTTTACAAACACAATTTTTTACTTCAGATTCATAAATCCCCCCAAAAGCAAACATAAGGTCAAAACAATGTGAAAATTGTATAAATAATATTAAAAAAGCAGACAAACCTTCCCTAATCCTTATACACGGTTCCAAGAACTTTTTGAGCCATTCTGATTTTTTGTGCCAGAGCTTTGAAAAACACAAGACATCTCACAGGTGTTCCCTCCCAAGGGTTATCCCTTCCTTTCACCAGTAGATGGCACTGGTGGCACCAGTTTAGGATCTGTAAAACGCAACTGAAAGACGATTCTGCATTTTCTCACATTTTAATTATCTTGCAAATTATGTATGATAACTTGTAATTTTCATTTAAAAACTAAAATCTAACAACTAATAACCTTTTTGATGCCTACACATTATATTTGAAATTAAAATGAAACATGTCATGTGTGATTGGCACATGCACCAGTGCATGCAGAGACTTCTAGGGGTTAAATAATACACTTAACAAAAATACATGCATTTCATAAAATCAATAAATTAAACACATTTTAAAATCATTTCAGGTATTGAACTATAATAAAGGAATTGTTTTGAAATACCTAAATAAGAAATTTAATTAAAAGTACATAAAAACAATTGAGTGATAGATTTAACAACACCAAATTTAAAATACCAAAGGTTCTCTTTTGTGCACTGGTGAGGTGGAACACTGAATGTGTTGCAAGTTGTTGAGCAAACTTTATAACAAACCTTTGGATGGATACTGCTTGTGACTCTTGACAATTACTATAGCACCCTCCTTTACATTGCATGCAATAATTTTAATAAACAAACAAACAAAAAACCTAAATGTCTAATTTATAACTGCAGAGATGGAAATACAATGCTTTACAATTACATTTTTGTTGTATCATTGTTGAGAAGGCATCAAGAGTAAGGCCTAAAAGGCTGAAATTACACATTAAATACACATATAATATATTGTATATAATATAATAGTATTGTAGAAAATTTGCTTCTCAAAAACCTAATGTACTTTCCCCCCACCCCCTTAATCCTATCCCTGGTTATGACTCCTGTCATGGGTTTAAGTTTGCTTTATGTTTATTTTAGTACGCACAAAGAAGTATTGTTGACAGATGCATGATTTCCTTAGGCGGTTACTGGCTGTGATTTTCACAGAGTATGAACATAGACGTTGACATTTTTAGGGACGGAAAGGAGTAAGCATTACGACCCTCGAAAAAAATCTTAAATGGGCACTTCTATTCTTGCAACACAGAGCCCACACACTCATAAACCCTTCACTATCAGTGTTTGAATGAGGCATTCATCTCCCTGCTGGTGATGGTGTCGGCATTTCAAGCCACACGCTAGACTCATGTGAGCCCCTAGGAGACGTCTGTTGAAACCCACCATCACAAAATGAGCCACAACTTTAAAAATGCCTCATTAAAGTGTGCACTTTATTCTTCTCTCCTTATATTATAACAGATATTTCTCAACATTCAACTGTATCTTTTAATATTGAACATCGTTTTTGGTTACATGCATGTAATCTAAGGACAGCAATGTGTGTAAGACACAAACCGGCAGAAAAACAACAACAAAAAAAGAAAATGCACCGCACCGTATATGTCTCATTCTTGACATTGTCCCCTCTACAGCAGAGAAGCCTTTGCTCACACATTTGTGAGATGTCCCCTTTATAGCTAAAGGTGTTCCATAACATAATTAGTTTCAACCCCACAGCTAGATCTTTTCAAAGTGTTTTCTTCATTCCAACTCAAATGAGCACATTAATTGCACAAAAATGCAAACCTTCTGAATTCAAGCATGTTTTTTTTATCAAGTATTGCCTTAACATGATTTGAAAGAATTCAGATGCACATTAGTGTACAAAAGGATCTTAATATCTATAATACACTTAGAAGACACAATTTCTTCACATTATTTGAAAAAACCTTTGATCAAAACTGCAACTTCACCGATGCAGTACCACATTGTCGACAGCATTTTTTTGTGATGTGAACTGCAGAAGCATGCGGGTCACTAGATGCTTGCAGTGTGGCTTACCATATGCAAATTTAACAAAATAGTCAATAAAATACAATATAATGACGCAGCATTATAAATAAACACTAATTCTGTTATACAGACAACAAAAAATAGTTTGTATTTTGTATCTGAATTTATGTTTGAAAACTAAGAGTTAACAATTTATTGTTTAGTAAAAATTATCCTTAACGGTGACTTTTAATTTAATTTCACCTACTTCATTACGACACTGCCATCTACTGGATTTCATGGTGTATGTGATTTATTACCTTTTCTATCAGGCCCTCTTTATAGCAAAAATAAAATAGGCAACGTTTAAATTTAACATATAAAAATGGTGAACATTCATTCCACTGTTGAATTTTAATTAAATCTACACTCTGTATTTATGTACGATCTTTATGTGCAAACAAACAAACAAACAAACAAACAAACAAACAAACAAACAAACAAACAAACAAACCCACAAAAGCAAAACAAACAAACAAAAAACAAAAACAATGCATACTAAAATCCCGGATATTCCATTTACTGTGCTTTTGCACAACTATACAAAATAAATGAAATGTGCATTCACTTTGTAAGAACAAGAACAATGAATTTATGCCTTTGCATGTTACACTTAGTGTATGAATTTCAACTCAAATGCATATAGAAAAGAAAAGTTTATTAAAAACGGAAAACATAAAACAACAGTGGGGAAAACCACTCATATGAGTGCACAGAAATGCTGACATAAGGGGGATGGGGAGAGAAATGGAGGAGAAGAGAGCACAGGTTGGTGTTAAACTATTGTGCTATGGATGCAAACACAAGTTCCTCACAGCAGAAAAAATAAATAAAGCTGCTAATCTCTCAGCATGATGGGACCGCCACTCACAGCGTAATAATACATGTTTGGAAAGGGGTTTGGTTTGGGTGGTGGAGGGGTCTCGTACATTTGTAGTCACAAATAGCTTACTAGATTAATTTTAATGATGACTTGTTTCGACTCACAGCGCTTTCACATTTAAAACTCAATCTGCACATTCCTCATATTTAGATGTTACCACATGAAAGAATTTCGAAAAAATCCACTTTAGGTGCAAGACTCCATTTATTCACACAATTTTTTTGCAGATCATTGACAACATTTCATTGTGATCCTGCTTTCGTTAGTTTTAGAAGGCACTTAGAACTCCTCATTCTCAGTTTAAATGGCAACTTTCATGCAGTTCAGATGTTTTACTCCCCAGGTTCAATGCAAATCGGTAAAATACACCAACCAATTACTGCTCCTTCACCTAAACGTGGCTAAGTAGAAAATAAATTAAAACACTTCACAAAAAGAATTTCAGAAGGTATATAATTGTATGTATTAGAGCAATATAAAGTTTGAAGTTGGTAAATAAGGTCTTTGTTTCAATTTACATTGACAATTGTTAGTGATTGGTCAGAGGTATGTTTACGCAAACCCATGGCTGCAGTTGAAGGTGCGCTAGCTCAGGAGCAATAACAATAACAGCATTTCAATACAAAGCTTCGGGAGGGCCCAAGGTATGGACTTGTGCCATGGCTGTCTGGATTCACACATTAATAATCAGTTGGACGATTTTATCCACAAGATGGCGCCTTTTACTTGGTTTTGAAAGTATCACTTTCCGACTAAACACTATGAAGTACACATTAGACCATTTAACAGTGGCCCAAAACTCTTAACCTTCTCCCCAGAAGGTGATTATTTACATTAAATATATTGGAATCATGAGAGATTGTGACAGTTGTGATAATAGAATTATGATATCGCTAGGCAGAAGCACCCAACAACTAAGCTTTAAAACGGTCCGAAATCTGGTGATAATGAGACAGATACGACAATAAAATAGATTAAAAGAAATACTAATAATAATACTAATACAAACAACTTCCATGACATTACATCACTGGCAGCAAAAAAAAAGTTGTAAACTTACAGGAAAGTTGTAGTATTATTATGCAAAAAGATGCATCTCAATTAATTTCACAATCCAAAGGCACTATGTGTTGTGAGGTGAAAGGTATATACTGGTATATCATAGAGAAGTACAGTTTATAAAGCATTTGGAAGTGCTTTTGAGGTTACAATATTAAATGCATATAATATCCAATTTATTTTAATCATATTTTAATCATCCCATCAGAAAGAATGTTGTTTAGGAGTCCTATTTAAAAAAAGATTTTACCTTCAATGAACCGATACAGCTATTTTAGGAATAACCCAGCTTGGTGCAGATAAAGAGCTTGTATATCAGTCCAATATTCACACAGCAGTTGAGGTAAGCCTAAATTTAATCCATGATTTTTAGAGTGCAGTTTCCAACTTGTATTTTTAATTCCAATTAATTGACAACACAAGGATTTATACTGCACATATTCCCATACACTTTTGGGAGCACATGTCTGGAGAATGCTGCACTATAAAGGAGATATTTTATGTAGATTTCGTACTATAAAAGGGACCAGTTGTTAATGTTTGTTAAATTCTGTACATTATATTATATGTTGTTATTGCAAATTATTCATCTATGCACATTATATACATGTATTTACCGTTCAGCAATCCTGCTGCTGAAAGCTTCAACAAGCTTTTCACTGTCCACAGCACACCTATGATAGAAGTGATTTGATTTTGAACAAGGGGCTAAATTAAAATTCTCAAATTAACATTAATCTTAACGAGCTTCTCAAGCAGATTGAACAGCTGAACCATCTTCATTTTAATGCTAGTTTTGCAGCTGGAGGGAGCTAAAGACGTTATCGAGACGTCTATTTTTCACAGGATAATTTCTGCGCATTTCTGACGTGTTTTGCGCATTTCCTGGGCCAACCTTCAGACACAGCTGGGAGAAAAGGAGGCAGGTCCGCAGGAAACCGAGGACCGACGGACAAACAAGGATCCTGCGAGTACTCTGGAACGAATTGAAAACGCGATAACTTTTCTCCCGGTGCTCTGCAAACAAGTCCCACGCTGTGCAGATGGCATGCCCACCAGACAGGAGAACGCAGCGGGTACCCCAAGGAGACTTGGTGCATGTTTGTGTTTGATTATGAGGTGTGGAGTCCCTTCTTCTGGCCCAGCTCGTTCGGGATCCTCCAACGAGCAACAGTGCTTTCTGTCTGTCTGAACCTTCAACACTTTGAATGGACAACGAATGTAAGTTTTTATTCACTATTGTAAGAACCCTGAAAGCGAACCGGTGGACCGTGACATTCACTGGTTGAATTATTAACTTGGCGCCAAAGTGGAGAGCGCTTCTCTAACCGCCGGAAGTGACCATGGTGGTTTTTAACGGTCAGCTGAAGATTAGGATCTGCGAGGCTTTGCACCTGAAGCCTACAGCTTGGTCCCTGAGACACGCCGTCGGCTCCAAAACGCAAATCTTCTTGCTGGACACATACATCGCCCTTAACGTGGATGACTTTCGAGTGGGTCAGACTTCCACTCGACAGAGGACCAACAGTCCCGCTTGGCACGATGAGTTTGTGACGGAGGTGCACGACGGCCGGAAGATCGAGCTCTCGGTGTTTCACGACGCGCAGATTGGCTACGACGACTTTGTCGCCAACTGCACCATTCAGTTCGAGGAATTACTTCATAACGGCAGAAAACACTTCGAGGACTGGGTAATGTCACCGCAAATCAGGTGCTTTTGTATCAGGGTGCAACTGCTACGTGCCTAAAACCTTTATTTAAACTAGCTGAGATTGGATCAGTGCTTTAGGCTTCCCTCAAACTACATTATCAGTTCCTGGCAACAACACTAAATACGTTAAATGTAATTTTTATTATGACACATCAACCAATTGACGGTAGCCTATGGCTGATTTATGTTATTTATAATAACACATACATTATTAAACACCTTTGGAATACAGGAGTGGATGCAAGCCTACAAAATAAACCACTGATTTCTGTCTGACAAATAATCAGAAGATTCAGATTGAGAGACTACTTCATGTCAGACTACTTTATCTGACACTCACCTGTAAACTCAAAGCATTTTTACTAAACTTAGAAAATACTGACTGAAACATACAACACTGTAATGTATTTGCTTAAAGAAGCAGCAATTAATTTAACATAAACATTTAATTCATGAGTATGCACCAGCCTATTATATCAAGTGTATGTGGCAAGTTGACTAGGCGAGCTGTCCAAGTAAAGCCCCAGACATACCAGCAATTCAACCATGTGCATTTCAATGCATGGCGCTGCATCTGTTATAATCCCCTCACAAAACAGCATGGTTTATAAATGCAATAATTCACAACTGAACCCATCCAGATTATTTAATGCAAGTTACCAGCATGCTCTCTACTTTATAGCAATACTGACGTCCTAATAATGTACATTTGCTTCATATTGAGTGATCAAAATGCTTACGCGTGTGACCTCTCCAATCTGGTGGCTCAAGTCACATCACATGATGCATTATAGCAGATCACAATTCAGCCTAGCTCAACGTTCAGGGAGGAATCTGAAATTACACATTATAGGCAGGAATTACTGTTTTTCATTGTCGGATGCATTGCCATTGAAGTCACTTTTCATTGCATGACTGTACTTAACGTATAAACAGTATAAACGTATAAAAATCCCTAGATATATTTATATGAATTTTTTTTCTTCATTGGAAGCCACAAATATATACACTTTACAAGATTTAGCATGTGGATATAGTAAATACAATATAGTATACATTTTTTGTAGAATTATACATATAAAATAACAGTTATCATTCTTTAAAACTAAATTAAATAAATAAATTGCTACTTTTTATTACACGGCAAAAAAGTGTCATGCAAAAACAAATGGTTTTGCAGTTCATGTAAAGTTATTCATTTAGCAGTTTCTTTCATACCAACCATTTTACAGATTGAAGAAAAAAACAGGAATTTGTAAAAAGGCAAGAACTGCCGTTAGAAAAATTCTTAGATAACATTTGAAACATTTTACAGAAGAATTGTTTATTTTATATTAGGGGAAAATGTAAGTTGAAACCATCTCTTCACATCTTGCCAGCAGCAGGTGTGTCATATATTACTCTCCTCTTTCTCTGGAGCCATCTGTATCATTTCCGCTGCACAGGCCTCAGATTCATGTTCAGATAACCCCAGCTGCATAGAGACGGTGAAAAGGCTGGTTGGCGGTCATAAATATTTGTGCTGCTGCACAGAGCCATCAGGTATCATTGAGGTGAGACAGACAGATTTGAGGCAAAATGGAAATAAATATTACATTGTTGAGTCTGTTTGGGTTTCAACAATGACTGTGAATATTCATTCATTTATTCATTCTCCTGCCCGCTTATTCTCTTTAGGGGTTACAGGGTCTGCTGGTGCCCATCTCCAGCACACATCAGATGGGAGTACACCCTGGACAGGTCCCCAGTCCACTGTATCAATAACTTTCGAAAATCAGTAAATCCGCTTGTATAAATGCCGTACTTTCTGAGGAAATATTTTTTAAAGTTTAGCCTTTTCCCATAGACTTGTATTGGGTGGTAATCATTCTGCAGCCAGCGCCATGGGGGTGCCCACCGCGGTTTTGCTTCACTATATATATATATATAGTCTGACTAATGGGTTCCACTGAATTATTTTGAAGTACTTTACTTAGGACTGTGAGGTTGTAGATCATAATCATAAATGCACCTGTTTTCACACGAAGCCTATGTTTGCACACAAATGAGCACATACCTCTGTTTCTTCCTGTTCATGCTCACACTTGCTCTTAGTTGTACAGTGTCATGTAGTGTAACATTCACCCTACCTACTTCAGTATAGGAGCTTGGGACTATTTTGGCCCTTTTCTTCCTTACTCCTGTGACACTGGCATATGATATGGGGACTAAACACGGCCCAAGTCTCGCAGAAGTGTGGCACACAAGACTTGAGCCATACATCATATGTAGTGATTTATTAGCTATTAACTTGACTGTGACTTGGGAAATCCATGACCCATGTGTGGCCCTTGTCTTTGAGTCGTGGACAGTAGTATCCTTCTGGTGGCCCTGGAGGAAACAGAGGCTGGGGTACTGCCGGGCTCCAGCTAAAAATACCAGTCATGGTTTTGAGTCACACGGTAGTGTGGGTTTCCTGTTTTCACTATCGCTAGTTTACTTCCCAGAAAGGTGATGGGCAACAGAGAGGAGGTGATGGGTGAGGATCGGGGACCTGATTTTTTTCAGGGATATCACACAAGTTCTCTGTAATTGTTTTTGGGATTAATATGGCAACCTCATGGCTGTGCATTTCTTGGAACGGCTTGAACATTGTGTTTAGACTCTTTGTCACATAAGTATAGTTAATTTCGGGAGAAAATGATCAGGGAACTGCACCGATCACCTATCTATCCATTAGTCCAAGGTAATAGTTGACATTCACCCTTCTACCTCCCCAGAACTCCTCACTATATAGCCTAGGGGGTATAGCATAGATGGATAGGATCCATGTCCAGTCAGCTTGCCTTGTACGTTAGTACTCGCCACTTCATGCTTGTACTACAGGGCAGGCACTGATGGGGTACTGGTGAACTGATCTTTAAATATCGGTTTAAAGTTTGTCACGCCAGGGGCACAATACTCCTCTGTTCTAGAAAGAAACTCCTCATAAAAAAGAATACATTACAGTTTAAATAAATAAAGCATAAATAAAATTTTAGGTGCTGGTCAATGATGTTTGTATGATGAATTTCGGGGCGAGTCATCAGCCGATGTCATCAATTATCTTAATCAGTGCACGCCTATCAAAAGCTAACCAATTCATTATCCATCCAAGCTATGCTTCCTACCACCTGACTCGTAGTGTATGAGTCACAGATTTCTATCCATTCCTAGAAAGTTTGCCTCGTAAATAGTACCTACCTTACGGTACTAAGCAAACCCAGATCATGTGAATTATAATATCGCGAAAAAGTTGATTTATTTTAAATTATTCCAAAAAGTCAAACTTGTATTATGTATATATTCATTCCACACAGACCTTAATATATTTCAAATATATTGAGAAAAAGGAAACCATGACTCCATAAAGTTGGTCAGAAAATTTAAGTGCTCTTACCAGAAATAAACGGCTGTATTAATCTTGGACCTCAGAAAATACAGTGGACCAACATCAGCGGATGACTTTGCACACCAAATAATTACATACTGTCTAAACGTCCCTAAACATCTAGTGAAGTGGATTGTGTGCCTTTCCTGTCTACCTCCAGAATTTAGGACCTTTGAGAATGCAAAATTAACTTTAATCAAAGAACATAACTTTGGACCACTCAGCTACTTTAGCCCAGGCAAGGGTGGCTTGTGCTCTTGCAAACTCATGCTATTGAATAGTCCTGTGCATAGTGCTTCTTAAAGCACTGGCTCCAGCTGCAGTCCACTCTTTGTTAATCTCCCTCACATTTTTAAATTAATTTTGTTTCACAATTCTTTCCAGAGTTATTCTTATTGATTGTACACTTTTTTTCTATCAAATCTTTGTGCTTCCTTCCCATATCTTTTAATGTGGTTGAACACAGCCAACATCCTCTGCATTTACCTAAACTCCATTGCACCAGATGGAGGAGAGATGCTAGGCCATATTGAGAACTCAAAAGCAGGACTCGTGTTGACACTCATGTGATGTCTGACTTAATTTGCTCCCAAAGTACATTCAAGTTAATGTAATAGTGTCTTTAAAGGATCCAGTGAAAAAATGAGCATTGCTTTTTCACAGTCTTGCTGGATGTGATGAATGCTATTTGAAGATCGACGAAGGGTCACAAAAGGACACAGACTTCTAACCTCTTAAACTCGTCAAACCTGGCACCAGGATTGAAAGTATGTCATCAAAACTAAAACTTTATTTTAAAAATATTTTTACAGAAATCAGTGTCCAGAAACGTCCTAATCTCTGATTAGTCTCGCACCTGGTTGAATATTTTCAATACGTTAATGCAATATATCAAGCAAAACCCCCCAGTTTCAAGTTCATAAATGTATTTTGTGAAAAATATCTGCTTTCATTGATGGTTGAAAGAACAATTGTGTTATGTTTGTTGAAAGCAGATTTGATATAAAACACAAGAAAAGTAACAGACCTGTTTTCTTGCTAATCAATTTGTCAATGGGATATACAGTGGTAACCCGAGATACAAAATTAATCCGTTCCAGGGTGGCATTCGTATCTTGAACATTTCGTATCTCGAAGCAAGTTCTACATGTAAAACGCATAATCCGTGCAACGGCTCCCAGAAACAACAGTATAAGTTGATAAAAAGAAATGAAAACCAGAGAAAAATCAAGTAATGTTTCTTCAATCTTTAAATCTACACATTGTTAATGTAATAAATGACAATAAAACACAAGTAAAATACGTAATATGTGCACAAATGTGAAACCTTACCTTGAGTGAAGCGATGTGTTGGAGGAGGTGGAACGGGTGGCAGAAAAATTACGACACCACGTATGAAAGTTAACTTTCTCAAGATATTTAAAAAATTACAAACACGGTTTCAAGCGGAGGCAGTAGCGAGCGTATTGGAGGGAGAACTTCTGACAATGAATCACAGGGTTTCTCTAAGTTGCGCTACAGAACACCACTTACCCTGTTATAAACGTTATTTCTTTTACGACATCTTGACTCTAACTTTTGTCATAGTACATTATTGGTAATTTATACATGATATTTTGCTCTAAAAAAACTAAAAACGGATTTAAAGTGTTTTAAAGCGCATCAGCCCCTTAAAGAAGCGCAGCACGACATCAGATTTAACAAACGGATAAAAGAGCAGAACTGTTGGTGTTTCTTTGTATCTCGATTTTTTTTTTTCGTATCTCGAACATTTCGTAACTCCAAGCATTCATATTTCGGGGTACCACTGTACTGTAATTGTATTTTTCTTACTTCTGAACGTCTTCAATGTCAGAGAAGTCTAAAAAAATTACAGTATAGAGAAAGGCTGGGCGATATGAAGCAAAAAATATATCTCGATATATTTTGCTATATCTCGATATACGATATATATCTCAATATCTTTACAGGATTTATAACCACCCCCCCCCACCTCCCCAAAAAAACCCTACTGCAAAAAAAAAAAATACAAATGTCAAAGTTGTTTTTTATTGAAGCTCAGAGGTTCTTCTGCAAATTTTCTTTCAGAAATCCTTGTATACATAATGCCTTTTCATTCAAAAATAAAACAACTAAAAAAACAGGCAGTGCATAGGGACAAAGTGCTCCTGTAACATTTAGGATATAAACAAAATCCCTGATAACATAAATAATAATTTAACTGTAAATAATACACATTGCCTTCTTTTCATTCAAAAATAAAACAACTCAACTCAAGCTCATCTTTGCAGGACCTCTGTTGTAAGTAACCTTTTCCAATTCAGCAGCAAGCCGCGCTCTCTCTGTAGTGTACAGTCGCGGGAGTTCCTGTCTCGAAAAGTAATGCCGACTGGGTAAACTGTATCTGACTGGGATCAAGTGTTTAGCATACGTTTAAAGCCACGTTGTTCAACGACGGATATGGGTGCCATGTCCACCGCTATGTGAAATGCCACGGACTCTGTGATGCTACACCACCTTGCGCTCTGTCTTTAATATTCTACACTCCGCGTTATAGAATTGTGGAGATTAGTGGAGCTTTGTTTGGCAGCAACTTTCACGGCATTCACGGCAGTAGACATCTGTCTGTTGTTCGTCTAACGACTTAAAACCAAAGTATTTCCATATAATGGAGCCAGCTGTTCTTTTTTTGCAACAAGTTCTTTAGCCTCCGGGCTGGTTGCTGGCGCCGCCATGTTGATTGAGACGACAGGCAAGGGGAGGGGAAACAAAAGCAAGGAGGCGCGGACGAGCGCAGCACAGAGAAGGCAAACAAGCAAAGTGGCGAAAATTAAAAATAAGACATTATATCGATATGTACGATATGCCAGAATTCATATCGAGTTTAAAAAATATCTCGATATATTTTAAATATCGAGATATCGCCCACCCCTATTATAGAGCATATCCAGAAATAATAAAATTTACACCTCTTGTAACTATAGCCGCTGATGGTTCAGTTCAATATATTGGGCAGACTTGCTTTAGCAAGGCATTTTTAAAACAGACAAATGCTTGGCCACAATTATTACACTTTTATTTCTTTGTTTTGTGGTGGTAAAATAATTATTTGGTGCAATTTTACATGCTCTTTGACTTTCAGGGTTTTTTAAAGACAAAGATATGGTTTTTTAAAGACAAAGATATGGTTTTCTGTACTCCAGCTAAGCATTTTAGATGTTTCTCTGTTTAGTCTCTTAACTCATAATCACGGGGCTGCCAGACTAAACCTGTTTATTACTGTTATGTGCCAGATGGTGATAACAGGAAACGACTCAAATGCAAGAGCTAGAATAAGAACACTAGAACTAAAGCACAACCAAAATCAAACAAACAAACAAACAAAAAAATCAACATAAAGCGTTTTTTGATAACTGGAGTGGAGTCACAGGATACAGACATGTATGTGTTGAAGTGAACCAAAGACTGACAGATGAAACAGAATGTGAAGGTGAGAAAAGCTGATGAAAAGATTAGGAACAAGTGAGGAGGTAATTAGGAGGAAACTGGCTGGTTGGGGTAGGAGCAGAGAGAGACAGAGCAGAACACAAAAGCTCAGAAAATGTAATAGTAAGAGGAAAACATTTCTCTCTGTCCAAGTTTATGTGTATAGACTCAATTAGCATGAGAGATCTGGCGTGTGTCACCATTCACATGAACACACACTCCTTAAGAACCTGTACACACTGTCATCAGAGACATACAACATGTCCTTTTCTTGTGCCTGGGTCCTCTTTCACCTATATTTTCTTTGTGGTCTTTAGTTTTTTACAGAAATTGAGTTCTTTCCTTGGTTGAAACATTTGTACAATGGCTTAATTCAGTGTCTGTTGGTTTACAAAAATACATTTCTAGAATGTCGACACTTTCTTTAACAGGTTGAGTGCACAGAATGCTCATCTGTTTGGGGAGTGAAAAATGCTTTCATAACCAGCCTCCTGTCATGTCCTGTTTAATCGCCTTGCTTTGTAGAAGAATTGATTGAGATATTTCAGGACGTTATGCTTCTAATCATATTGTGTGTGGCCAGATGAGATGCAATGAAACAGCTGAAATAAATTTGTTTATCCGGTTTGTTTGTGTGTGCCCCCGGATACAGCAGACTAACTCATAAATAAGCTCAAAAAAGTGTTGTTTACTATATAAAATATGGTGTGTATACAGAATATGTTACAAGAGAGCATCTGGGAGGCATCCACCATAAGCAGGGCTGCACTTTTCTGATCTCACAGTCTTTCTCAAATGTTGTTCCTTGCTCAGGACAGAATTTTGCAATACCTTTGGAAAAAGTTATTATTATCACATACTCTCCTTCGGCCACAACGAAATGCCCTTTCGTCATATTTTTTACCTCTTGTTTTTGCTCACTTGTCAAGGCATTTGAAAGCTACAGATTTTTGTGTATTATGCATTGGTTATGTTGTTTTTAACTTTAAAAGTTTTTTTTTATTATGAATAAATCAGATGGCATAGTAAATGTGAACTACAATTAGTTTTTAAACCTTCAGTTTAGTTTACATTGCAGGCCTTGATGATCAGTTCCAATTGGATGCCTATATCGTTTTATTCTTTCCATTGCAAGGTCACCAGGATGGTATATAGTGAGAACCAGAAAAGATGGATGTGCGTGAAATGTGGATAATGATAGTTCTTTGCTTAGTTTAAGGCAGAAAACGAGATAAAAAGCATGTTCAGGGGTTTATTGGGATTGGAAGCTGTCAAGCTTCCACCCTCATTTTCCAGGTGTTGTCATTAAACCAATGTCTTTGTACTAAATTGTCTATATAATGATGTTGAGTTCTTGACGCATCAGAAAAACTCATTTGCTTATTTGAATGACAGTCACTTTGATCAGATTTATTTCGATAAACTAACCAGGGTTGATTGCAAACTCAAAATATCCAATGCATTTGCTTTTGTCCTGGTTACACTACTATCACATATGTGCACAAAAATCGGAATCTGGTCACATTCAGAATAACAAATGGTAAATTAACAAATGTTCTTAGTGATATACACTAATTTAAAACAATACAATATTAATGAAATCGCTTTGAATACGCCCCCCCCCCCCTTCTCTCTCTCATATATTATGTGTATGGTTCTTCAACACATCCTCCCTTCATTTCTTGATTTCATTTTCTTTTGATGGATTAGCTGTTAGCAGTCACTTGCTTATGTCCAGACCTAGCCTGGATACAAATTATTTCAAATTTCATAAAAATGTTCAAACAAATAGCGTGTTTTTTGTTTGCTTGCACAGCTAATCATCCATTAACTTGCAGTGACTCAGATTTTCAGATGTATTGGGAAAAAAGGGGCATTTGAAATGTCTTTGAATGTTGAATTGCTGTTGAAACCAGAAGGGTTGTTAGTATTTCAGAACTGCAACTGATTGCTAAAGAAGAGGGTAGCAGAGCTCTAACATTGCATGTAGCTCCACATGGAACTCCAGATTATATTTTTGACACTGATAATTTTATGATCCAAATAATAGCTTTCATTATAGTTTTTATGACTATTCCATTATGCGATTTTACAAAATTCTGGGAGACAGGCCATGTGTTTAAGGGCTTATGTGTTTAATATAATATATATTTCAATATACCATTTTATGTTGTTCATAGCTGTTAACAACCACTAAATTAAACTGCTGTAAAAATCGGATCAATAATTTTTTACATATTTTCTCTTTATCTCCCTCAGCTCTAATCGAAACAACTAATGTTTAAATCCAGGATTTGTATCATTACGTGATGTCACTGAGTTGGAAAAAAAGCAAACACACAGTATTGGGCGTGTCATTAGTGACAGCATTGGCATCTTTGACTTTGTATGTGTAAAATTAAGATTTGTCACCAAAAGCATTCAATTTGATGACACAAAGAAAAAGTTTAGACTGAAAATCACCCTGAAAACACGCCCACGAACACATAAATGTTAATGAATAAAGTGACATATATAATATATATGATGTATAATAAAAAAATACAGTTTGCTGACAGCTAACATCATGGGTTAACCACCTCATTTCACCAATTCCAGCACTGTGTTTATAAGGTGACCTAGACAGTACACCGCTAGAACTTGAGGGCAACACTTTACTATTAATTCTCACCGCTATGCTTGTAGCAAAGAAAACTATTCTTATGAATTGGAACAATAAAAAGAAACTATGCATCACTCAGTATAATAATATCCTATTAAACTACCTCACCTCAGAAATGTTGTCTGTCTCCAAGTAAATAGTTGATATGCCTCACTTCTTATTAATGCCCCTATTCCACTGAATTTTATTTAGAGGATCTCGACATCTGGCTGGTTCCTGCTTTTAGATGAGTGTGGCTCGGGCGGGACTGCCCTCTCCTCTCGGGCGGCATGTGGTTTTTGGTCCGGTCCTTCGAGGCTGTTCTTGCTCTTTTCCCCTCACCTTCCCCAATCCCTTATTCACTCCCCCTTTCAGTCCAATACCGCCTTGTCCTGACTCAATTAATGTAAACTGGTCCCTGGGAAATATAACTAATAAATAGCTAGAGGAGGAAACACCCCACCAGGTGTTTTACTCCCCTGGAGATAACAAAGCTGTCCAACTCAGTGAAGCATCTACTTTTCCATGCGATGGCTTTTGAGCAGAACAGGACACGGTTAAAAAAATATTGCTGGCTTTAACCAGGAGTTTTGGAATGTTGCATATTATGTTTAATTTCTCTACATTTTTGTTCCTTGCAGATAGATTTGGAGCCAGAGGGAAAGGTCTTTGTTATTATTGACTTGTCTGGTTCATCCTGTGAAGGTAAGATATCCCTCTAAACTTCTAGGGATTACATTTACAACTGAGTTACTTAGAGTATGACACTATTTCCACTTTTTGCATCGAGCTGCTTTGTAACTGCATTCATATTTTTACTTAGTTCATTTATACTAAGACACATTTTTTATAGTTCATTTATATGAAATGATAAGTTTTATTTTTCTTTGCAGCTGGTGGCTGTGAGAATGAGGAGCGTGTGTTTCGGGAGCGTATGCGCCCCAGGAAGAGGCAGGGAGCTGTCCGGAGGAGAGTGCACCAAGTCAACGGACACAAGTTCATGGCCACCTACCTGAGACAGCCCACCTACTGTTCCCACTGCAGGGACTTTATCTGGTCAGTCAGCGAGTGCTGTAAACTCAGTTTTTACTCTCAAGTCTAATCATGACGGGTTTTCCCTTAGCGTTTCTATAGAATCAGGGAAAGCACAGAGGCTCTGTGCAACAGTGACTCAGTGCAAGCTAACTGTGTGTGTCTGGTTTTTACACAACGTGCAAGCTCAGACAAATCACATGCATGCTCTGTCCTGCTGCAACTTACACAATTACACAATAGTTTTGGGCTTCATTTTAGTACAAATCTATGGCCAAACATTGCAAGGTTATTTTCTAAACGAGTTAATATAAAGGACCATACTTGGGGATTCTGGAAAACACAAAACCTGACAGAATTACTTTTTAATTAAAATTTGCTATTAAAAATGAAGGGAATCTGGAAAGTGTTCAGAATCATAGAGAAAAAATAAAAACATGTATGTTTTCTCATTAGCTTAGGACTGGACGGTATGACCAAAATCTTTTTTTTTATTTATGAGAAATTTTATTTCACGCTAATATCTTTCACAATATATTTCTTTATATAGGTAATCATTCCAGAAAATGTACAAAATGCTTTATGTAAAAAAAAGGTTGAAAGAAGCTTTATAAGAAAAGGACTTGATCATATCTGATCATTTTGTATTTTATTTTTAAAATAAAATAGATGGCGAGTTTCTCCTGCTCACGATTTTCTTATGATACCTTATTGCCTGTTTATTTTTCCTTTTCTATTTTGTTACAACTTCCAAGCATTTCTTGCATTCAAGAGTTTGACTAGTTTTAGCCTCTCGTGTGCCGCATGTGGCCACGCCCACTTTTTAAACATTTTGTTGTATACACGGAGTAAAAAAATCTTTTATTGTACACATTTTTTTTATGGTAGCCCTACTTTAGATGTATCCAAACTTAAAGGAACTCTTCACTTTGAAACAAAATATGCTTGTCAGTTTATCGCACCGAACTTACTTCTTAGTGTCTGAGGCTTGTTATTTTCATCCACAAAAGTTTTTAATATCTTCTATTTTTTCAAAATCGCTCATTACATTTTTTACTATTGAGTGAAGTAGTCTTTTTTTTCTAGTACAAGATTATGAAACAATGGTGTAGGTCTGATTTGACCGGTTTGTGTGTATAAAATGAAAAACAATAATTAGACAAGCCTGTACAGAAACAACTTCTACTATAATTCTCTGTGTATTTTGTACTTATGATGAATCAACTTTCATTTACTGTACTTTACAGGGGCGTGTTAGGGAAGCAAGGCTATCAGTGTCAAGGTGGGTACAATTTTGAGTTTTTTCAAATGAACAAATAAATGAATGAAATTTTATTCTATTTATATTAAAGTGTACCTATTCGATTTCCATTTAATTCCTGTAACATCCACTTGCTCAAAAACCTTTAGTCATTCAAATCATGTAAACTTAAGCATGGTGGCACTGTGGGATGCACTGCTGTGACTTGTATCTGGACCAATTCTGGCCCACACCACCAGCTTGTTCATGCCTAACATGTCCCATAATTATTTTAACGTTAATGTCTGGACCAAGCCAGAATTCTAGACAAGGCCCACTAGATTTAAGCTAATTGAACAACCTATGCCAGACACAGGCCATGTTTGGCCCACATACAGTATTCCTGACACATGAGATAAATAAACAAATGACGACGTCTTCTTGTCTTTGTTATCAGTCTGCACCTGCGTTGTTCACAAACGCTGCCATGAGCTGATCATCACCAAATGTGCAGGTTTGAAGAAACAGGAAGACATTGGTGAGGAGGTGAGAGAAAACTAAAAAACAGCAGAGTAGTGGCTTTTGCTTTGAGGTGTTTGGCAAGTTCTAATACAGATTTTTACAGCTGAGTACAAGGTTTTTGTGCAAAAAAAAAAAAAATTGATTTCTGAAAAAAAAAAAATCTCTTCTTCAATTCTGAGAGACATATAGCTCTAAACAATTCAAGGGAAGCTTAAAATGAGCTGCTTGAACTCGGCTGTCAAAGTTTGCTGCTGAATAATCGGTGCTCATTGTAAGAATCTGAACTTGATTGATCCTTTTAATTGTGAGTAGATCTGCTTTATGGATCTGTCTTGCACAGCTCAATAACTCATGTTCAAGCCGTCCAGAGTGAATTCTGTTTGATGTATTCGGAGTGATGTTATCTTAATCAGGAAGAACACAAATCTATAATTCCCTATGCCTTATAGTACACAATACATTAATCTGGAAGGAGAATAGTTTTTTTTTGGTCAATTTGTTCTACGTTTTTGTGCTCTAAACATGTTCTTGATCCTCTGTCGCCCCCTGAAGGTGGGATCCCAGCGCTTCAGCGTCAATATCCCTCATAAGTTCCGGATTCACAACTACAAAGTCTTGACGTTCTGTGATCACTGCGGTTCATTACTGTGGGGTCTGCTGCGGCAAGGGCTCCAGTGCAAAGGTCAGAGGTGCTTTTAGGGAAGCGTAGAGACTGATTTAAATCTTTACACACTTAACATGACATTACTATATTTTTCATTTTGGTAGAAATGGAGACATCATCATCATCACGCTTGCTGTACATTTTTTTTACCATCCAAAATTGAATTCCAATTGAATTTATAAATTTATTTTTACTGAAAAGTTGAATTTCAGAATTCCCTGAATAAAGAATCTCTATAACTAATGATACTTTAAAGCTTAGATTTTTATATATTTTATTTGAACTTTGACCATTTTTTTCTGTTTTCTTTTACATTTTAATGGTTTTCTATACTGCTCTATTCCCAGCCTCTCACTCTGTTGCTTTTTCCCTTCACAGTTTGTAAAATGAACGTTCACAAACGCTGTGAATGTAACGTGGCTCCTAACTGTGGGGTGGACGCCCGAGGCATTGCCAAGGTCTTATATGACCTGGGAGTGACTCCAGATAAACTTGCCGGCAGTATCCAGAGGAGAAAAAAGGTGAAGAGGTTTTGTGAGACTCAAGGAACAAAAGCCAAGAAACTAATGTGGTACTTTTGCAAACAAAGTAAAAAAGAGTTTCTAGAGTCATTTTAGAGTTTTGGGGTGAAGTTTTGAAAAAAAAAAAAACAGCTCAGAAAGTTTAGAAAACTTTAAGGAACCCTCTGCTTTTTTGACATAGACTGTAAATGGTGTAAACTCTAACTATAGGCTGACAAACCCTAAAATGATTAGAAAAGGGGGAAGGAATGGTGACCTACTACTGAGACAAAGAGTTAGTAATGCTCTGTAATTTGTCAAAATGCATCTATTCAGAGATTACTTATAGTCTTCCCTGTGGCCCCTGGTCATCATTCTGTATGATATGAATTTTTGAATTTTATTATTTGAATTTGATGTTCTCAAGTTCTTCTTCTGGAAACTCAAGGCTGTATTTTTAAAAGCAAGATATCCTACAATTTAGTATTTTATACTGTTTAAACAATCTAAGTGGCTAAAAATCCAAATGTACAATAACTTAAAATTCAACATCCCAACTTATTTTCAGTACAAATAGACACATTTCAAATTCAAAAAGATTGTTAAATAGAATGTGCAAAAAGATTTATACTTTTCTAATTGAGATCTAGCTCCATACCACTGATATTCAACATGATTTGACTCTAAAAGAGTCACGTTTTCATGAACTCCTGATCATTTTACAGTAAAATGCTTCTAATATAATTACCCTCGATAGTTTGTGCTAATCTATGTTAAATGTGAAACACCACGTCTAGAGAGTGTCTGCCAAGATTTCAAAATGATAAAAGACTTCTTATGTACCTGGAGATATAAAAACTAAGTCAAAAAATGAAGGGTTCCTTTAATCATGGGTAATCATGTTATCTAAACAAATTAAGGTTTGTTGGCTTTTGGCAAAAAAAATTGACAATTTTGAAACTAATGCAGTTTGCTTTGAAATGGCGAGCCTTCATATGTTTTTAGGGTGTACTTGAGCCATCTGAATGACAAAAATGAGCTGTTCTTGTTTTATCACAGATCTCTCAACCATTATCTATCTCACCGCAGTCGGAAGATCGATCCAGATCTGCCCCCACAACACCGTGTGACCAGGGTAAACAAAACTCAAAGCATGTGTTATAGCTCTTTCTACTGCTGGCGCTCAAAAGTTTCTGGAAATATTGGTCTTGAAATGAAGGTTCAAAAGCTGTGGCAAAAGCATAGAGCATAGACTCTGCAAATCTTTGGACATAGAGTCTGCGATTTCATATATAAGTGTCTGAAGGAAGATTCTGATGCTAAAAGTCCTTATTGATGGCAAAGGGCGGGGAATAGGTAGACAATAAATGACGCTCAGTGATGGTTTATGGATGTCACTCAAGTGGTCATGCCATTAATTAGAAGCATTTATTTGATTAAAGATAGCTTGACTGGATGTTTAATCATGACTTCATTCTATAATCCCAATGATCTGTTCCTTGCATAAAGCCAATACAGTCTGTGTGTTAGCTCTACATGAAGACTGGTGGGGAAAGCTTAAACTGATTGGTTAGTGGGCATGGGTTGGAGGTTGGGCAGACATTATAGGTTCATAGCATTTTGAGCTTCCACAAAAGGGATATAGCATTACGCAAATGTTCATGCCTTCATGTAATTGGTTGTATTTAATGAGAAAACAACTCTATTCCACTGTAAAAAAAATCAGAAAAGTTGATTTTGCACGACAATGACCATTTAAAGAAAATACCCATGCATTTAATGTCTATTTCAATGTCGATTTTTGACTAAAATATGTTTAAGAATGGCATAAATTTAGCATTTACCTATTAATTGTGATAAATGTATCTCCTTATTTTGAATTTATCAACATTGCCATGCCATTTTCATCATTTTGCTCATGTGACACATGATTTAATAACTGTATGACTGCAGCAGCAGTTATTGGCTGATGTCACATTCATTGTCATGTTCTTAAGTCCCACCCTGATGCTCATGTCAACAATTAACACAGAAACTTTAAATTCTAAAACAACACATCTTCAGTGTTTTCAATAATTTTGTTTTCAGGGTTACTTGAAGCATAAAAATACATAAAAACCTGTATTTATTTGCAATTTTTTACATGTCATTTTGTAACTAAAAGCATTGGTGTGCATTCTGTATTTAAAGTGCTGCACAATAGACTTCTGCAAACTCTTTATTTTTAAATAGATCTCATTGTATTAAAATGAGATTAACAGGTGATGCAGATGTAGCGTTTTAGCATTTAGTATTTATTGATTCACAGACATAAAAGAGCTGGAGAACATCAGGAAGGCCCTCTCATTTGATCAGAATGGGGATGATCTGAATCCAGCTTCATCCTCCTCTCTCTCTGAGGTTTTCTCAGAGAATGGGATGCACATGAGGGAAAACGGGGAGCACAAGACACTTCAAGCAAAACCAGTGATGCTCGATGACTTCTCCTTTATCAAAGTGCTTGGAAAAGGCAGCTTTGGCAAGGTGGGCTTTTTTGAAAATTATTTCATGCTTTAGGATATAATATTTTCATACAAAATATAATTTCTGTAATGGAAAATCTCTAACTTGCTACAAGTTTAAAATGTTTCATCAGATTGAAACATCTACCATGCATATAACTCTGGGTTTTGTCACCTGCAGGTGATGCTGGCAGAGTTGCGAGGCTCTGACGAGGTTTATGCTGTAAAGGTGTTGAAGAAAGATGTCATTCTGCAGGATGATGATGTAGAATGCACACTGACGGAGAAACGCATTCTAGCTCTGGCGAGAAAACACCCTTACCTTACACAACTCTACTGCTGCTTTCAGACCAAGGTAACAGTCTCTTCAGGGTTACTATAATGCAATCTTTGCTAAATCTCACCAAAAACAGGCATCTTTTGAACGAATCCCACTATGCTCCACTAGATGGAGCTGTAATATCAATGTTATGTTAAAGGTAATGAGGAAAGAGATATGAAATATCGAAAAAAGTTGACAAATCGGTTGACAAAAAGTTTTTTTTTTCATGTAATTAGAACAAAAAGTAAATTTTTTTGTAGAAAAAAATTAAGAAGTTCTAAAGTATCATATAATAAAAATGACTTTACACACAAAAGAATAAAAATGTAAATCAACAGTAAACTGTGCCGATGTGTATATGTGTGTAAAAAGTAATGTAGCGGTAATTTCTTTACTTCTGTTTGTTCTTTTCACTTAAACAATAAACACTTAAACTGTAGATTTTCCCAGTGTTCTCTTTGCTCCTTGGCGAATGTCATCTTTCGTGCTTGAGTTGTGATCTGTGAGCCAGTTTTTTTTTTAAGTTACATATTTTTCCTGTTTTCCAAGTGTTTCCCCGCTAAATCAAGCTGTGACAAAACAATGAACAGCAAAACTTAAATCAAGATGGCACGACACACTATTAAGGTTTTTCCACTTTCTCTTCTTATATTAGGTTCTTTTGTGTAATGCACTTGAAGGTAAAAATTCTCCAAAATGTTTTTAGGAAAATCATCTTTTGGACACAAATTCCAAAACTATGGTACCTCAGGTTCAGATTGTATTAACTGTTAATAAAACAGTTGAATTTTTAGCTTACAATCTTTAATGTTACCATTTTTTTATGTTTTGTTTAATTTTATGGTAGATTGGTGATCAATTATCAAATATATGGTCTTATAACAAGATTCTTGTTTAGCTCCTGGATGTTAAATCAACTGCATGGACCATCACACATCTCTTAAAGCTGTTTTTTTCTCTCTATTGCTCAGGTTTATCCATTGGTTTTAAGTACACATTTTTCTCAACATTTTATCTTTTTAGTCATAAAAAAAACACAAAATGGTGTGAGGGCTCCCTCAACCTCAAGACATCCCCATAATCTTACACCTATAAATCAATCAATCAATGTCAAACTGTGATTGAGGCACAGTCACACTCTCCTCTTGAGGCAAGGCTGAATACTAGGTTAACTGTGTTGTGGTTGCTTGACAAATATTTGACCAGCTTGTTTATCCAATTTGCAGGTTGCATATATATAAAAAAATACACATAATATATATTCATTCATCTTCCAACCCGCTTATTCCCTTTCGGGGTTACGGGGCGCTGCTCCAGCTCACATTGGGCGAGAGGCAGGAAGTAAATCCACACAAGCACGGGGAGAACATGCAAACTCCTTCCAAGAAGGTCATTGGCGAGTCTTGAATAGACAACCTTCTAACTGGAAGGCCACAGTGCTACCCACTGCACCAGTGTGTAAATAATCTGGCAACACTGGTGTGGTTTTGAAAACACTTACATTTAATGTTTGTGACCACTGCTTAGGAGCATTTTATATGAGACATATTAGAATATTTTGAATGATGAAACAGTGTAAGCTGCTTTGTGAAATTGTGTATTTTAAACATTTCGCAGAAAATACAGATTGTATTTCATTAATTTTCTAGGGAAGTGTCTTCAGTTAAGGATTGGCAACCAACACACTTCACACTTGCACACAATCCAATCATACACATACACATGCAGTTTCTGGGTGAGGAATGGGCTGTGTGTGCTGCTCCATCAGTGTCTTTGACTCCTGTCTGAACAGAACATTTTCTTTTATGACGATAATAAGCCCATTCTAGATGAACCCTCTATTATAGGTCACTGTTTAATTCTTGTTCAGTCTTTCATAGTCTGCCGGTGTGATAATTGTTCTAAATTGAGGCAACCATGGCTTCATGGCAGAATCACTCATGAACATTGTGTTTATTTTCTTCCTCTAAAACCTAGGGTCCGCCATCATGACTGCAAACTCCACTCCTCTAATTTATTTACTTCTGCAGTTTCCCCAAACAAGCAAAAAGAACATTGTGTCCTTTACTGTGAACACGTGGGGAGGAAGGGGTGAGGAGAGGAGAGGGACAAGAGTGGGGAGGAGGAAAAGCCAGAGGAGAGGATGAAAGGTAGAAGGGGTGGAGGTGGCCTCTTAACGCTCAAAAAGATCAGATCGGCGATGGCCTGTAACTGAAAGTGGCACTAATGATTCCATATGTAAGAAGTGAAAACAATCAGGAGTTTTGTACTTGTTTCTTGTTAATCATCATTTAATCAAGGTTTTTAGGAGTCAGTTGTAACTGTAAATCCACAGCATAACAGAGCTGAGGTAAAACTGGTGAAGCTTTTACTTCATTTTATTTTCATTTAGTTTTTACCGTGTATATGAAATGAAATGATGGGGAAGTGTAGTTTCTGTATAATTAATAAACAGCAGTCAGGAGAATGTTTTTTTAAGACTAAAATGTAGATATCTGACCATTCTTTTATTGTCCTTGCTAAATATCCTACAAAATATTTCACTCTCATTGGTAAAATACCAAAGTGGAAGCATCTCAGCAACAAAAGTGGTACAGTATAGACAAGACATGTCCAAAGTCATTCCCAGGGGCCAATTGTAGCCTGTGTTCAAATTTTCACTGCCATAAAGCTTCAGTCAAAACAAAACAACACAAAAAACACCAGCCAGCACTGTTGACCACAATATGAAATACACATATACAAAAAGCTCCAGAAGATAGAAGTCATGGGCAGTAGAAGTCATGGCGCATCTAGCTTAGTGCACTTTACCTCATGTAAGAGGTTCTGTTAAAAATAAATCATTCAAATTATTTTTTTGTATTTGAAATGAATCCCTTTACATAATTTAATTTTTTTTTTAACACAGAGCATGTGCAGACTGAAGAACTGCTTGCAAACTGCGGGTTTGTCGCCCATATCAGAAACTTTTCTGATAGTGTTATCTAACAGTTTATATATGCCATGTTTCAAATGAAGTATATTAATATTTGTTGTTTTCCTTTTTTATCCAAACCTATTTCCTTATATTAAATTATTCAGTTTCATTTGTGTTTCATAAAAGAGTTTTTCTGTTTTCTGTCAGGCAGCCCCATTTTCACCTCATTCAAACCAGACTTTGTTGCACAAAGTTGGAGACGTCTTGTATAAGCCTTTTAAATGGACTGCTAAAGTTTTGCTACAGACATCCAAACTTTATGTTTGACTTTGGATTATCTGAAGGGAACTTGAGTGAGTGAGCACTGGCTGTGTCTTTTATGGGCACACCCGCAAAACAACATTGTTTAAAAATTAAATAATTCACAAAAATTATTTAAGGGTGATCTCTAATCCACTTTATAGCAATACTGACATTTTGTTTTAATTATGTTTGTTACAAATTGAGTAATCAAAATTTCCTTTGGTTTTTATGTCGAAATGGGATTTAACAATAGACCATTAGCTAGCTAGCCACATGTAGACACATTTGGCTTGGGCCCACATGGACAAAATGTTCAGTTGAAAATTTTGACATTTTGATCTTTTAGCTCAGACCTTTACAATTATAGAGCTAATGATTTCAGATTGCGCTGATGTGGCCACAAATTTCTTTTTGGACACAGATTACACACTTGTGGTTTGTAGTCTTTGTGTTTAATCAGATCTTAACAGAATGAATGCAGGTGTGTGTTCCCTTTTTCCTTTTTTCTTGTTTTCTCTCATCCACTCTTTGTTGCCGCACACGTAGCATGGCATGCTGACCTCTTGTTGACATGCTTCGCTTTTCGCTCAATTTCATGTTCCCTCAATGCCTAATTTGCCATCAGGCACTACTGAGGACGCCTTTGCCTGAACTTGCCTCTTAACCTCAGCAATAGCTTTGGCAAAGCTGAGGTCCTGCATTTATCCCTTCTTATGTAATTTTCAACATCATTTAGATTACTCTTTTACCCATTTTTTCCATCGTGCAAAGTAATTATTGTGAACCAATTGCGCACAGTTTACAAAATATGAATGGAATCCAAGTAACAATTCATCAAGAATAAACTCAGACTTAGACTTAAACAAAAGTAATGCAGAGACATTGCTCTTCTATGATGTAAATGTTGTGTCCTTGATTTTAATGCTACTAGAATGGGGAATCTTTCAAGACATTATTTCATCACTACAGAGTAAATCTGGCAAAGCAAGAACCTGGAAGCATACTCTGTTGCATGATGAGAAGCCCCTGGCACACCAATCATCAATGGCAAATTTCGGGGACAAGCCGTTTCTTGCACCTAGCAGATCACCCAAATTCACAAGCAAGAAATGCCTTAAAATGAATGCAGTGTTCCTATCAAACACAGTCAGATCATCATTCTGGTATGAGATGTAGATTTGAGGGTTGTCATCACTCCAGTGAAGGTCTCTGAATGATTGATTCTTGTTAGGAAATGTAAATGGAGATGATGAAAAATCCAAACACTGAGCCTCTAGGCACCCGTCAGTTAAATGTTGTTTAATCAAACGGTTTAATCTTTGGAAAGCTGAGTTAAAAAGTACACTATGCCCTCATACTTCTTTTAGCTAGCCAATAACATATCTATTTTGGCAATTGTGCTATCTGGACAGTGGTGGAAACCTATGAACACTGTGAAACATCTCTAGTTCAAGCCCATTAAACATATTTCACTCTTTACCAAAACACCTGTACTATTTTATTCCTGTTTCCTCTACAAAGTCGTTATGAAATTGTGGGATGAGAGCCAGCTATCATTTGTCATTCTCGTTGCAAAAAACAGATCCTATATAGCAATTTGAAACTCTTTTTTTGTTGGACCATTTGTTCGGTTCAATGTGTGATGCCTCATTGGTGCTCATGGTTTTCAATCGAGGCTTGTTGTTACACAAAACTTCACACCAAAAATTTGAGCCGTATGTATTGGCCTTAAGTTGTAAAACTGCAATTTTAAAGATTTGCGACTTTAAAGATCTTTTCAGAGGGGAATAAGACACAGCACAATATTCATTATAAAAGTAAGGGAATGACTCTTTTTGTAGAGCTAATATATATATATATATATATATATATATATATATATATAATGTATGTGTGTGTGTGTGTATGTTTAACAATTCAGAGTTTCAAGGAAAAGGAGATGCACAGTTCATAATTATGAGTTGCTGGCAAAAACACACCCGTTATGGATTTGATTTAAAGGAAGCACATTAACTGAAATGCATGCTGCTCACTCTTTTTAACAAAATTTCCTGCCAAATGAATATGTGTTATTGTTGTTTTTTTCATGGCTTATTTATAAAATGAAGGTATACCATGAAGCGTTAGGCTGTTCCTAGAATATGCCGTCTAAATGAAGCAGCCATTTATCATGCTTTTAAGACAGCAATCAGCTTCAGGATTACAGTACAGTTCTTATCCACCTAATTACAGCAGAGCAATCTAAATAAAATTATACAAACAGCCTTTGAGCGTATAGAAACCTGAGAAGCAAGTTTTTGCCCAGAGAAAGAGTCGAAAGATTCTAAGATTAAGATTCTTTTATGGCGAGACCAAGGTTTTGTTTTAAGAATGATTCGTATAGTCACAACTCAGACATAAATTAATATTAGCAAAAAGGGTTGTTAATAGGGAAAATATGTAAATTACACTAGATGATGGAGAAAATACACAGGAGTTAAATAAATTAAAAATGTGTTTTTTTAGTTATATGTATCTTTAGATGTCTGTCATATGGAATAAAGGTATATCTAAATGACATAGTGTTTGATCGAACATTTTTGTACAATTTACTTATGAACTAGATAATTTACTGAAACAGATAATCAAAATCAAATCAATGTACCACATTGGCCATGTATTTATATACTTTAGAGCACATGTGTCAAACTCAAGGCCATGTAATCTAATGCCCGCAAGAGCTTAAAAGTTTTGGGTTTCTAAAAAAACAAAACAAAAATGAAATTGCGAAAAAAAAACTACATTTCCCACAATGCCTTATGCGGTAGTCGCAGCTTCCGCATCCATACTCGCGAGTGAAACTGCAGAGCTGCCGTTTCTCACACATTGAACGTAAGACTCGCATTTAAGTGATCTCTCACGCTACACCTCAATTTTTCACGCTAAAATAAAGTTCAAGATGTGAAATGGCCACAGCTAATAGTTTATCTGTGATCTGTTTCTTGAGCCTGATGATAAAAGATGATGATCGATATATCTTCAGTCTGTGAGGGTTTTTTTTTCTGTAAACAAATTACAGAAATGCTATTTTCTTTATTCACTTGGTCAGTTTGATCCTTCATTAATGGAGTTATGTGGTTTTTCATAAGCTGACAAAAATAAAAAGGATTTATATTAGAACAAAAAGCATACAATTGTTTCTATGTAACTGAATTGTCACTTGAAAAAGTTATAAATAATGAGTTATTTAACATTAAGAAGTAGTTACATTTATTTTACATTACATTCGATTACATTGTTTTACATTTATAAGTTACATCTGGCCCTTTGAGTACAGCCATTATGCTAATGTGGCCCTCTGTAAAATTGAGACACCCCTGTTTTAGAGCATATTTTGTTCATACTTTGGAGCATAGCTAATATGAAACAGGTACCTGTCATCACGAACAGTGCCCGTCGTCAGTGATTGTAGATCTATTATGCATTGTTCTATTCCAAAGGGCAACACTCTGTATTCAAAATGACCAGTGTCAAAAGCAGTCTTCCATTCATCCGTCTCTTGAATGTGCACCAGATTATCGGGGTTCTGCAGATCAGGTTTCGAAAATACCTTTTGTATTTTTATTTCGCAACAGATTCAATGCAGTTTACATAAGGGGTAGTGCATGCTGTTTCTTAACTGTAATAGCTTTAAGACCCTGGTACACCATACAATGCCAGAGAGAGTAGTCCTTCTTTTCAACACAGATGAAATTGGCATTAGCTGGCCTAAAAGAGTGTGTGATAGTACCATGGTGAGGGATTCTGAGATATGGGACTCTGTCATGTGGTGTGATCTTCTCCGAGGGTCTTATGTTAAAATTCAGAGGTCCAGAGTCAGGAGTTTGCAGTGCATTGTGTTTATTGTGAGCCACACGTGAAAACAAACAAAACAACCCAATAACCAATCAAAAATCAGCTAAAGAAACAAATACTGGCCTAACAAAACCAAAATGAAAATACAATATAGAAAAGCCTCAATAAACTCACTTGAGCGAAGCAACCCTATGCTAACTAATAGCCGATCAGGGCAGTACCATTCAGAATTGTATAGTCCAGCTAATCCAAAAGACGACTCTTTCTCTCAGTCTTTTTCTTGAGCTCTAAATTTACAGAGCTCTGGTATGGCTTCACCATGCTCACCGTCCCTCTCTTTTGTACAGACTAATGGCAGCCATTTTATGCCCTTCCTATTATTAGGTGAACCCAACAATGGGGTTACTTGATTAAACAGCTACAAGCAACATAAACATAGCACACAATCAAAACAATCCTCTACTGGGTAAAAAGTCATACACAGTTACACATCAATAAATTAATATCATGGAATGCCACAATCATCATGATAAACTGCAAATACACACACGTTGCCTTTTACTGATGCAAATGTTCCCTTTTCCCTGGAAAGTGGACTGATCCTGGGGAGCCAATCAAGTTACACCACATCTACAAATCTTACACAAAAACTTACACATTACAACACATACAAAATCTAAAATAGCGCATACACAATTCACATATCATACAAAACAGACATAAAATACAAGATTCTGTTTGTAAACCAAAATAACAGAACAATAATTGGCTCAGGGGATGATGAGGTACAAAAGGTGGAATGTCTACATCATCACAGACTCCAAGGGCTTGCTTTCAGTGATGGAAACGGAATAGAGCTGGCCTTGTAGAGCTGATTGGTTGATACAGAGGAACACTGCATGCAAATCATGATAAATCTCCAGAGACATTTAAGCGCCAGCAATTCCTCCTGTAACACAGAAACAGAACAAGCATAAGACATAGTGGACGAGTGACATGATACATCATCGTGGCCTAACTGACCCTTCTGTGGATTAATGTTTAAATAATTACGTATGTTCCTTTTGCAGCACAATGGCCGTCTGCAACACAATAAAACACAATCCGTGTTCAACCCCTCCAGCTCAGCTTGGGAAACTGAATCTCCTACTGCTCGCATGGGTTCCACCAGCTGGGTTCCCCCAGCAAATGACAACATTTGGTATAAGGGAATTCAGCTCAGCATCATGGGTAACAAAGAAGAGAGTCAGTACCAGCTAGAAATTTTACCATCCATAGGAATCACACCACCAGGACGGGCTCATTCCAGGCTGAAACAGCAGCCAGTGTCACTATGTAATCCACAACACCGTAGCTTTTTTAGGGGTTTTACTACTTGCCTTGAGACCCTAATCTGAGCCATTGAAGACCTTTATCATCTTTAGCCCAAATCTGAGCCGGCTCAGCTAATCCCCAGCTCTCCTGGGAATAGGTTGGAGAGAAAACACCTCCTCATCCTGGGCCAGAAAGTTTGTGATTATGATAATTGTTATTTTAATAAGTGATTGTAAAACCAATCTGGGTTTATTTAAAAAAAAAAAAAAAAAAAGGAAGAAGCTGATTGGCTATTGGTGCCCATGTGACACCTCTGCATGACCAGGTGTCTCATTAAAGAGCATCAGGGTTTTGGTCTGTAAAAAAGAAACCAAACAATCCAGCAGCAAATAGAGGAGAGACCAAAACTCACAGCTTGAGGAGGACCACTGGTAGGAAAGAGACTTATAAATATGTGGATGCTCTTTGTTTCTTTGTTTGTTTGTAAAATTTATTGTCATGTTTGTTTGTTTAGGTTTATAACCTAAGCCCTGGCAAGCCCCAGTAACAAATAAACCAATTCTTGTGGAAACCAGAGCTTTGAGTAGAAACTTTTTCAATTCTCGAGATGTGAAGGCCCTTTTCAAGTTCGGCCAGTTTGGTCAAAGTCCTTGAAGAACTTGACAGTGATCCTGCAACTAATACATCTTTGGGCTATTTTTTGTGATTTAATGGTAACAGAAATCAAGTAAAGCCTGTAAAACCATTTCTGACAGGTGTACAAATCAAGTCTTTACTGAAATATCACAAAAATGTTGAAATAGAGCTCTGTTCTTTTATAGTTTTAGAGTTTTTTCATCCCCAGTTCAGCACCAGTGGCAAGTCCTCTATGTAAAACCTCCATAAAGCACCAAAAATGGAAGAAAAAAAAAAACCCTCAGGCTGACCCCAGTTGTAGATTCTTGGAAACGCTCTGAGAAAGTAATCAAGGCAAAAGAAGCAGCAGTATAAATCATAAGAAGCTGTTGTCGAGGTTTCACTGGGTGGTCTCAAGCATTCAGATCACCTTTTTAGATTATTTAGTGTTAACACTTTTTAGTAAACACTAAAATAAAATTCCCCATTCCACCAAATGCAAATTAAGAGGGTCTATCTGTTTAATAAAATGTAACCAGGTTACACCAACAGGGTCACAGGGTTCTCTAGCACACATTGGAGAAAGCGACATCTATCCCAGGGCAAGACTGACACATTCATTCCTAAGGAGAATTTAGAATATTGAAATAACCTGCATGTTAAGTACCCACACAAACATAGGGAGAACATGCAAACTCTTCTCTAGACCTCAACCAGCCGGTCTCAAGCCAGCAACCCACTTGCTGACATTGCTACATGATTCTCCAAAATTCTGCTCTAAAGAAAGACTTGTTTTTACTATTGGTTTAAACTTGGAGATTGTAGCTTAACTTAAACGCATGGGGCGTTGTTCCAAAGTTAAGTGTATATATATTTATATAAAAAAACTTTCCCTAGTAGACTTTGTCATTAAAAACTAAGAGCAGTCTTGTATTTTTTGAATATAGAGAATGGATCATAGTTAGCATAACAATCTGGTTAGACTTAAAGAATAGCTACAACACTTTCCTATAGTGTGATACATGATACAGTAGGTATCCAGAGGAGGACAAGATTGGTGTGATATGGTTAGGTTGTCTTGTTCTGGCTGTTAAGCTAATCTCTGTTGGATTTCCACAGAAACTCATTTTATTTTTTGCTCTTTTGATTTCTCAAACTACCTGCACACATTCCATTATGATGAGAACATCTTGATTACGTCCGCTCCCTTGTTATGTGTACACCTGTGTCATGTCTTGTAGTTTATCATAGTGTCTTTTTAGCACTAATCCCCATTAAATTTACACTGGGCTTTTGTCTCTTTGTCTTGTTAGTTCAACTTAATGTTTTCTGACAAGTCAAGTTTGGTATCGTCCAGTTAGTGTGGGCTATGCTCCAATTCCCTGTTCCTTTCTTCTGTTCCCTTCTTCTGCAGAGGATTTTCTTACAGTTAATGGACCTTCACATTGCTTTCTCAGTTAACTTTTGGACTCTACCCTACCTTGATTTGCCTTTGCTTGGATTGTTTAGTGGCCTCTGACCAAATTCAGCTCAGGTTTATCTTCTTTGCTGATTTTTTGACTGTGCTTCCTTCCATGTTATTTATATTTTTCTCATTATCCTGTCAGATTAGTTTACTTTTATTATCTTATATTTAAAGTCATCAATGTCTAAAAGTTGATACTTCCTTATAATATAAATATGTCCTCATAAAAAAACTATCAGAAATTTAATTGCTGTATCAGATGGCAGACCATGTTTTTGTACTATTGGATTCTAGGGCAATCCAATAATGAAGCTTTAAATGTATTAAACATGGGGGCAATCACTATAATTCTTTAAATTTTGCTTATTAGACCAGTCTTCGTCAGTTCAAACAAACTTTGTGTTTATGGTAAATCTTCATGGTACTTGATTCGTCAGGTACTTTACACACAAAGCCTTGTTTTCATCTAGCACCATAACCCTCTGGTATAGTGAGCTTAATACCCCTCTCTCACTTTAAACATTCCTAATTCAACCCTTTTGTGTGTTCTCATGCACAGTATTATATATGAACATCTGTAACATGCTCAAACCTGAAACACAACCGTAGTGGGGGAAGTAGATTCATTGTGATTGACAGAAATAAAATCAAAACAACTCTTTCACCATTAGGAGAATAAGGACAGCTTCTTGGCCAGAAACTGCGCTTAAGCTACATTTTAACCATGTGTTCAATGTCTTTTCTACTTTTCACTTGACACTAAGTCAACCCCGACGGCAATACTTTTTGAACACTAACAAGTCGACGTAAGATAAAAATGAAGCTAAGGCTGAAGAATGTTTCAAATGTGATAGAAAGATTCACTATTAACCCTTAGAAGTCTTTGTACACACTGCTGTGAGTGCCAATCACACTGGCTAGTTTGAATTAAGGTGAAATGATGTGATTCACCTATTATTTAATTTTCATTTCAAATATGATGTGTAGGTTTCAAAAAGGTTATTACTTTTGATATTTTTCTTATGAACAAAATATACAAGAGTTATGACACATAATTAACCTCTTAAGCCCGAGAGTCCCCGGTACCGGGGACTTGCCCCCTTGTGCGTTACATTTTTACTCATAGCTCACTAACCCTGAGAATAACCCACACATATTAAATACTATTAAATACTGTGTTCAGCGGAAACTCCTCTAAAAACGTATCTAATTCAATTTCATATTCGTGAACCACAGCTCGAACGCCATGCAAATAAACAACAACATGTCCAGAGTATAATTCATGACCACGTTTTTGTTTATGTGCGATATGTATCCACAATATAAACGGAAACACCAAAACCATGGCATCAAATGAAAGCTAACAACCAGCTGAATCCAGCGATATGCAACTCATTTACATTGCATGAAGTCTTTTAGAGCAGGGAGCGAAAGTTACCCGAAAAAACCAAGCAAGCATGTAAATCTTGTCTTACCTTTGCCGTTTTTTCAACAAAAAGTTATTTCCATAGCGATAAAAGTCCGTTTGTTGTTATGTCCGGTCGATAGCTTCGCGAAAACTCCATTTTGTATTTTTTTGTGTTGCTCCGTGGCCTCATGACGTCACCAAATATGGAATGACTCCCCGTGCGTAAGAGGTGGTCTCTCCACGCTGCGCGTCGTGTGATTCGTCGGCGATCCCGTCAGTCTCAAAATGGTTGTCATCATTGGCTGCCTCAGAATCAGAGCTTTCCAGCGATATATAGAGCTCCCGGATTGGACAGATGGTCGGGGGGTAGGGACACGCAGAAACTCGACGTCGAAAGCGTTTGTGAATGAAAGGTTCCCAAAAGCGCAGCAAGATGGGGTAAATGAGCTTCCACCCCCCTTTTACAGCGTTTCTTTAGGAGTTTTTTTGCTGAAATCATGTCCCGTAAGCAAGAAAAGAAGACTATGAACGTAGCTGAAGCTTTGGACAAGATTTTTTCCACATTTCAGTTATTGTGCCAAATTGTGCCAACTGTGCCAACATGGATTACGCCTGAACTTTGTTCAATCAAAACCTTTACAGAATATTAGTTTCTTGTAGTATGGACACCAAACTTGCTACAGATGTCCTTGACATGTAGTGGTTACAATTGATTGTGTTTATTTGCTTCGTTATAAGTAAAATAAGGAGATATTGGAGGAAACATGTTTTTTTTTTTAGGTGGAGTTCATTTTTGCCATTCCAACATCAATTACTCTTACCCAGTGTTCTTGACTGTCAAATTAACTCATCCACACCACTCCCCAAGAACCTATCTTCATTTTGCTACCAAGATTTGCACTTTAGGCCTTGTAAAAGCTGAGAAATGCCTTAAAAAGTAAAAGTATAGGATTTTCGGAAAATAGGCCTCAGGGCTTAAGAGGTTAAGGTAAGGTAATTAAAATGTAAGAAAATGTCTTTCATTATTTCCAGACCTAAATCGGTGCCATTAATGCCATCTAGTGGTGAAAAGAAGGGATAACCCTAGGAAGTACAATACCTGTGATGTGGCTTGTGTTTTTCAAACTGTGGAAGATGAAAAAGGGAAAAGATTTTGAGTCGCCAACAAACGACTAAGACTCCACAGATTCGCTGGCAGATTGGAGCTCATTGCGCATGTGGAACAATCACAGAGAGTGAAGTACCTAAGACTCACTCTGTGAGATTCACAGTGCAGTTGCAGGCTGGTCATGAGACATTTGGTTTGCTAAATATCTGGAGCTGTGGGTGAGTCATAATTAAGAAGTTTGAAATGTATTCTAACTTGAAATAACGTCTGTGATTACCTTCAACCACAACCAAGGCAACGTGAAGTTGCGGTATATAAAGGCATAGACGGCAATATAAACAGTGGTTTTCGGTTTATTTGGAGCCAATAAAAGAATTAAAAATTTGCACGCTCACATTTTTGATCATAATCCCAGTCCTGCACTTCGGTCTGGCGCATGTAATCTCACACTGTTTTCAAATAAGAGATACAGTTTTAGAACATGGACAAAGTTCTCTGCAATTCTGTCTGTGGTGGGCAAAGTCATTCCTGGCGGGCCGCAATCCCTCCTTGTTTTTGTCCCAGCCCTGCTTCTTTACAAACATTGGCAGCTTTAAACAAACCATGGACAGCTTGATTAGTAGAATCAGGTGTGTTTCATGAAGGTTGTATCTAAACTGTACAGGGCTGCGGCCCTCCTTGCCCATTTTTGCTCCAGAGTCATGCAGTGTGAAATCCTTTTGTCGCGGATCTTTTGTGCTCTGTGAACTGTTCATGACTGTTCTGGCAACTGTGCTGTCTGAATCCAGCTTAAGGTTTAGGAGAGGTTGGGGGGATTTATAAATATGATTTTGTCTCAACACTTTTGATTTTTGTTTTAAAACAAAAACTTTTCCTTCTCAATTTTTGAGATTTTTGCAGTTAATAAAAATTGACAAAATGTCAGGTTTGTTGTGGAATTATTGTAATTTTTTAAGGTAATTTATTTGAGCAAATTGTAATGTAGTAAAAATGCTCAAAAATCCCTTCTAAGGGTTAATGACTGCTATATGGAATATGACGGAAAGTGAGAAAAATAATTATCTGACTGCCTGCTGGTTGCAAACATTGCCCACAAACAGATAAATGAAAGTGTTTCCCTGGAGAGAGGCAGATTAACAAAAAAATCTTTAAAAATATAGGTAGATTTTCACATATAAATTGGAAACAAGAATTTGAGGGCCTATCAATCAGCAAAGATCTTTTTTTTTAACTGGTAATTAACTGAGATTACGAGCTTCTCGTAAAGTGAGGATAATCTGATTTGCTTATAGAAAATACACTTGTCCACAGAAGCGAGCAATCAATAGGATGCCAAAATCTCCCCCATCGCTGAGACCAGAGAGCTGTCTCTGGCTATCACAGACAAGATTGTTGACCTACACAAGACAGGAAGGTTCAGCTAAGCCCCACAAATCCAAAATGTACACATACTATTTCTGATCATTTGTTGTACAAATTTTGCATTAAAATGCAAATTTTGATGACTGTCAGGAAAGCCATTCCCAGCATAAACTGTTTAGGTTATATATTTATTTTCAGCTTGAAGGGACAGGTTTCAGCTTGATGTGGTGACTGTTTAAGAAGAAATACATTAAGCTCCTAGAGTGGCCTAAAACAGTCATTTAGAAGAATCTGTGGAGGGAGCTAAAGGTTCAAATTCCATTTTCTGACATAGTTCACTGGGTTAAAAAGAAATGCAAGACCAACAGTTTTATCCTGTTTTTAGCCTATTTTGCACAATTTCGACTTTTTAAAAAGTTTTCCTCAGATTCTCTTTTGTAAAGTAACCCAGGGTTTAAAGCAACTAAATGAGCTTCCTTTATGGTTGGACGTAGACTGGTGTGTGATGAAAGTTGTGTAACATTCATTCATGCAGTATGTAGTGCAGATGAAACCAGAGAGATAGACTGCCAGAGCGGCGTGTTGGGTCTTGGGTGTTATCTGTTCATCAGGCCTTTTCTCTTGCATGGCGCGGGGACGACAGTATCTGTACATTTCTAATTACAGGCAGGAAATGTTTATTGGCATTTGATTGGGTGGGCCTTTACTGCGACTCTGGGCACATTTTAAACAAACTATCTCAGCATCCTGTTTAAATTCGCTTTCATAGAAAAAGACAGGCAGGGCAGACTGTCTCATGATTACATAAGATGACGGTGAAACCAGGAAATTTGGTTCAAGTATATTTGTAGTTCGTAGAGACTGAGCTGGTAGTGGAGCTTGGCTGTCAGCTAATTGGAAACTGAAACTATATCAGATTCCGAAAAACTAACAGCGTACCTTATTTACTCTCGCTGCTTTCTCTGTGCCAACTTTTGCCAATATCATCCTAATTTGACAAATAAAAAAATCCACACTGTTATGGATAGAGGTCAGTTTGGGTTGAAATTTGACATCTTTCTGAATATTTTATTATTTTCAAGCCTCTAAATACTATGACACTTTAACCTTTGTGGGTACTTCATAATCAGCTTAAATTTGGGTGGTACATTTTGTTTCTATCATGCAACCAAACAAACATGTTAAATCATGTTTCAGATAATTTCCTGAGCCTATCTGGGCATCTGCTGACTAGGACATGAGTCACATAGCTGGACTGTCAGAATGTGTGGGTTTGATTCACATCTTGATTTTTTTTAAACGATTTGCATGACCCACTGTAGATAATGACATATTCTACTAGGAAAAAACAGGGCAATGGGTTCATTTTCCTGAGAACCACTGAAGGATTTTGCTCTGTGTTCTGTCTCAACATCTGTCTGGCCACATTTGACTTCTTTTGCAGAATATTTAGTGATCAATTGAAGGGCTCTTTCCTCCCCTGATTTTCTTACTTTTACATCAATTTAATGGCCTCATTATTACTGTAATTGAACTATAAGGGTTTTGTACACTCGGACCTAGTAGTAGGCAGCTTCAGTTTACTCCCACAAAATGTGGTTTTAAGATGCGTAAGAAAAAGCCCAGAAATGTCCAGAAAAACCAAGAATATATATTGAGTTTTGAGGGTCAACTCACAATTTTATATGTTTTTTGAAGCAAGGTCGTCAAATTTGTGCCATCAAGGAAATTCCTAAGTGTTCTGTATTAAAAAAAAGGTGTTTGGGACCAAACTGAGAAATTTTGAAATTGTAGAAATTTGCCTTATATGAAAAATACAATTCCAAGTAGTAAATGTTGACATTTTTTACTGCAAACCTAAAGATATATGGTTATATTTAAGGATATATGGGCAAAAAAACAAACCTGAGCTAAACATTGTACCAATGAACTCTGTTTCAAGCACATTTTGTGCCATTGTGCTGTTTTGTGCCAGAACTTTGAAAAACACAAGCTATACCACATGTCTTGTACTTCCAGGGGTTATCCCTTCTTTTCACAACTAGATGACATTACTGGCACAGATTTGGGTCTGTAAAATTTTACTTTGAAAAGTTTTGGAAATAATGTGTCAAAACTCTTGTGTTCATTTAAAACCAAAAAAATTAAAACTATTATCTTTTTTGAAACATTGTAGTACACATTACGTTTGAAACTATATCTAAATGAAACAATAGCTGTGTCACGTCATTCCTACTTGATTCAGAACAGGCGCTGTAACTGGCAAACACACTGGTGCTTGCAGAGACTTCTAAGGGTTAAACTAATTTGATGAACCCTTTGATCACACCATTTTATTTTTAAATATTGTTTTGTTTTTCAGCATTTTGCTACATCTCCTCAAAGAACACACTGTAACTACAAATATCTTACACACTGGCATATCATATAATCAGCTATTACCTTTTTTAAGTGATAGATCATAAAATTCATTTAATTTAAAATAAAAAATTATATCATAGGATTCATTTAATCTCTGGCAATCTTAACTATATTTTTTGCATAATTTTCACAATATCTGGAAACCCTATCCACCCTTATGCACTGACATAATCAATACCAACCAAGAGCGATTAATAAAAGGTTTATATAATTGATATTTATGTACAAATGTTGTGCACCAGACAAAAGCAACGGTTGTTACGTGGTTTATATATTGGGAGAGATTGTGCAGGTTGAATGAAGTTGCTAGAGCTCAAACATGTTTAAATTGTTATTGGGCACATCTCTTTGTGCTTGGTTTCAACTTCTTTTCCCACAAATATGTGAACAGTAATAAGTCTTTTTGAAAATAAAGTAACATCTTTTTTTTTTTTTTTTTTTTGAGCACGGTAAACTGTTAAGTACTGAGAATGCCCTACCATTTCTTCTTTCAGGACCGTTTGTTCTTTGTCATGGAATATGTGAACGGTGGAGACTTAATGTTCCAGATCCAGCGTTCACGCAAGTTTGACGAAGCTCGTTCCAGGTTTTATGCTGCTGAGGTGACCTCTGCCCTAATGTTCCTGCACCAAAATGGCGTCATCTACAGGTATGTTCTTCGGAAACTGAAACGTTATGTAACAACGTTTGGTTCAAAGCTGCACAGTTTGTCTGTTTGTGTTTCTGATAGACATAGCATCATTGTTGAGAAACTACAAGAATGGAATGGCTTGCTTTCTCTCTTTTTAAACGACAAAACCTACATTCCAAATTTAGTCAAGTTTTAGCCTGATCAGCTACGGACTGGAAGTTAGCCATCCGTTCCAAACGTTGGCTCAAGTTTAATCCAGAATCCAGATCATTTCTATTCTCAGCGGCCTGTCACGCAACCCTGCACAGATTAGCTCTGAAGCAAATCAAATGAGGTCTGAATCACATGAACTGCTGTTGTCTTATTTTGTCTTGAGACTTTTCTGCCTTGTTTACCTCAGGTTGTTTACATTGATGAGCGATGTGCAATGATTTATTCGTTCCCAGACAGTTTGTTTACCCACTCAATTGAGTGTCATTAACCACACACAACGGGCAGTGCTTCTGGTGCTTGTAGGCCAGGCTTTTCCTGAGATCAGTTCTATCCATCAATGGCTTTTTATATTTGTCATGCTTTGTTGATTCTCCATATTTTACATTAGATAAGGGCTAGCGACTGGACTGTACCATTAGTATGTCATCACCAACACAAAAAATTACCACCTACAAAGGTTGAGGACACTGGGTTTATTTATTAAACTTTTTAGATTCTTGGTGTTTTATTTTGTATTATTTTGTGCTATGGATTCGCTGAACATAGACTAAAAGGGTGGCCATGATAATGTTAAATTCTGTTGCAAACTTGGATGCTCTCCGTGCATCCATCCAATTCAGAACGATACATGGATTCGGTTGGAGAACAGAAAAACATTTCACATATTTGATACTTTTATGACTTTGTATGATTTAATTAAGGGACTTCTTGTGACTTTTAACCGCCTTTTTGCTCCCTGCAATTTCATTAATTAGATCATTTCTGACTACATAGAAAGGAAAGAAACATTGCGTTTGTTCTAAAACAGTAAACATCTGTTTAGTTTTGGGAATGTGGCATAAAAAAAGAATAAGCATGAAAACTGGATTTTTGGTTATTTAATTTGAATTGAGTTACATTTTTGTGTTCATTCAAATTTTTGTTAATTGTTTTAATTAACACACTTTGCACAGACCATATTGTTTATCAAATGTAAAAACTAAAACCTAAAGTACAGTATTTAAAGTTCTGATGTTCATTTATCAGGATGGTCCCAGTCTTCTCTATTTTACAAGATTGTTCGTTTTTGGTTATTAGTAACTTAAAACCTTTTCATCCAAATAAAATGAAAATTTTTACATATATGTGCTTTTTATACCAGTAGAATGTAATTGTTCTTCAACTGTTCAATAACTTAATTGTTATTAATTGGTGCTGCAACTAAAAATGATTTCCATTTGATTCATAATCTGATTATTATTATTTTTGTAATAATAATGAACCAATAAACCACAAGAGATTACTTAATTTGTTTAATTAGTTAATTTTAAACTAACGTCAAAGCCAATGTTCGTAAACTCAGAGGTAATTCATTTAAAAATAGTTTTAATTCAGTCAAAAGTGTTTAATTCAGACAAACATCTCCAACTCAGTTACATTGGACTTGGTTCAAATACTTGAAAAAACATCAATTTTTCAATATAAAGCATCAGACCATGACAAATTCAAATGACCATTTTGTATTTATTTTGAGAATGTCAGAAAACCCATAGAGCTCAAGTCTTGATGAGCATTTCTTCCTGTTGCCATTCGCTGAACCCAGTGACCAGCAAGTTTCCTTACCCACCCATTCTCAACCTGGTCCTGCGCTCCTTCTGGGCTAGGGAAGGAAGAATCTCATTTAGCCTTTAATGATGCATTGAATTAAATCTACCTCCTCCCCATGCCTGCCTTCCTGCACCCAGAGACTGAAGGGAAATGGGGTCTTCTAAAAAGTAGGACATGTAAAGTATGAAGTGGTGAAGCCAATGGTGAATTGGTCAAACTGTGCCTTTAACTACAAGATTATTTCATTCTTTATGCTGGAGAACCGTAATTTGACAGAATTGCGAACAAAAGTAATGAAACAGTGAAATTTTCGAATACGTCTAATTTTAAAAATATTATAAAATATTTCTCATCAGCATTTATTTGAACTGAATCTATTGTAAAACATGTTGTAAAACTGCCATAACATTGATTGATTTTTACCTTCCTCATAGCAATCGGACCCCTTGTTTACGATTTTCACTGACAAGATGTTACTTTAGCGAGAAAGTGAACAGGATGTGAATCAGTCATTATAAATAGCGTATTGTTTCGTATAAGAATAGCAGTGCGCAAACATACACATACCTCCAATCATGCACATAAGACACTGTACAGATTCCAGTTCTGTAGATTATAATGCTGTTATAAGATGGATTAAATGATTGATGGATAGTAGGCTTCATCCAACCTTGCTGTGTCTTTGTTCTCGTTCAGAATGGAAAAGCACAGGAAACATAAAGTGTGAAAGTTCTTCATACAGGAGATGAAGATCGTAAAATATATTGCTTTGGCAGGGTACTTAAAACATTCTCACTCATCATTCTGTCTGTGCGTGTGAATTTATGGCATTTTAAGAGGGAAATGCTTAAATATTTTGTATGAAGAAACTCTTGATGTTTGCAAGTAGCGATAATACAGCAACGAATTCACATAATAACCAAGGTAGATTGCTGCTTAGCCGCATACTGGGATATCTTTTTCACCATGTATTATTTATTCATTTTCTAGCAATTATTAAAGGGCTACAATACCCTGGATGTGAACATTATGAGAAATTTGTGAGATTTTACATTTTATTTTCTGTTAAATTTAATCATGAAGAAAACTGGGTATGACTTTCTGTTTGATAATATATTTTCAAGGCATTGCAGTAGTTGTTTAACTTTACTAAGTGATCTGAACTGGTCTTTAAATTTTAGCTTGTGTCAAAGAGCACCCCTAGATTCCTAACAACTGCCTCCTTTGGAAAGGTAGAGCACTGATATCAAAGTTATCATTGCCAAACACGACTAGTTCACATTTATTCCAAATCATGTGGAAGAAGTTGTTAGCTAACCAACTTTTTAGCATACCCACACCAGGGCTGAAACGATTAGTCGACATTGTCGAAAAATATTTGTGTTGTCGAGTAGTCTTTTGATGTCATGTGACCTAATGTAACCCAACTCTCCTCTGCGTGAACGCGCATTCAATCACGTGATTGCACAGACTAAGCCAATGAGAGTTCAAATAAAATGTTTATCCGTGAAGACGTTCGGATTTTTATTTTGCTTATATGCAGCGTAGATGTCAAGTTTACTTGTAACACAATGTTCAACTATAAATATTGCTTAAAAAGTTTAAAAGAATGCAATCGCCTAAAGCAAGTTGCTTACAGCAGTGAATATTGTAATAACTTATGAATGTACAGCATTATACAAACTTTAGATGTTTATATTTTATTTGCGTATTCATTAGAATAATTAACATTTAACGTAAAAATGATTAAACTAAGTAAAAAATCGTTCATATAAAAAAAAAGCTATATAGATCCATTCACATTATGGGAAAAAAACTTAAAAAATAGAAATAAAATGAAGACACACACACACCAAAGCATTTCTTTCTCACACCATTCATTATCTTATGCTGATTCTAAAATTATCTTTATTTGTTTCTTACATTTTGAAATGTTGCCAGATTTTTTAAGAATTGTTAGATTATCACCCTCCAAATATCTAGTTTCATAACTGTGTATTTCCCTGGGATATTACTTTTGATGAACTAAAACGAGTGGTAAACCAACAGTTATTAATGCTGCTGTCAATATATGTTCACATTCAACTTTCTTTTTGTCTGTAATGCAGCTGATTATTTATTTTTTCTACTGAATTAGAACAAAACATGTAAACAATGCTTAGAGAGCACTTGTGTGTAATTTGAGTGTAACAGAATCAGAAAACTTAAAGAGAATGACATGTTTAGTTGGCTCAAAGTTCATTAAAACAACTATTTCAAAAGCTGAAGTGATTTTCTTATTTTATTTATTAGTTAGAATATTAGATAATACTCAATATTTTAACTAGTTGAAAAAGCAGAATAATCGTTCAAAGGCTACTGATTAATCATTGAAATAATCGATGACTAATCAATTAATCGGTCTAATAATAGATAGATTAATCGATTACCAAAATACTTTGAACTATCGAGTAGGATGTACAGTTGCATATCATCTGCATGCATGTGATAAGAAATTGTCCAGGATATTTCCTGGAGGGTTCATATAAAACGCAAATAACATAGGGCCTAAAATGGACCCCTGATGTACCCCACAGGCAACTGATATAGCAGTGAATGTGATCTATTATTAAAATAAGAATAAAACCACTGTAACGCTAGACCTCCCAGCTGGCCCACATACTCTAATTGATTAAGGAAACCACACAAATTGAACTTTTAAAAATGCAGATTAAGATTTAAAACCAGACTGAAACTTAATGTCTGGCCCATGTCTTGAGTGCTGCATTTAAAATTAAACGACCTCTGCCAGACTCAGGTCACGTTTAGCCTACACACTGTATGCCAGCTAACATTTCAATCTTTTTGTTTTCTAACAACAACAAGAAGCACATTTTCCAATTGTGTTAAGATTTTGCTTGAGGGAGAATATTTTTGAATAATAATAGTATTATTTGAGTTCATCCCAGATGTAAAAACGTTGGGATAAATCTAGACTGGCACTTCAAAAAGTGAACCTGTTTGCTGGGATTGTCTGGTGTGCAGACGGAAATTATGCAATTTCATCTAATTGGTCTAAATTAGCCTGGTCTAATTGGTTTCCCACTGAGTGAGTAGAAATATGAATGCTTATAAAATACCTTTTCTTTTTGTTTATTTGATTTCTATTCATGAAACTTTATGAAAACGACTTTTTTATTGTCAATATAAGCTATAGAGTTTCATTTTTACACCTTTCTTTCAGGTGGTGTGCCTTGTGATTTTTTTTCTTTCAATAAATGTGCTAAAGAAGGTTGAAAAACACTGCGCTAGATTTTTCTTGCATTTTATCATTGTTCCCTTGCGTGAGGCACTAAACCACAAGTAGCTGAGTAAAAATGTCTCTACAAACTATGACATCATGTGAAACTATGTTAATGATTTTCAGGAGTAATAAATCAATGGCAATTAATCTTCTTGATTCGCGCCCTTCTCAAATGTGGTTTGGGTAATCCCTGCATGGCTGGTGATCTGCATGTTTGAACACATGTTAGAGCTGCTTCAAGTGCATGGCAGAACCACATTTTTTCCTCATTCGAATCAAATTTACCTCTCTGTGACCTGCCATACATTCCAAGACCAATGAAAAACAAGAGTGCAGAACATTTATGAACAAAGTGTGCAGGGGCTGTATTTTTCCACTACCAGGGAAGGACATGGTGGCAGTTCTGATCTGGTTAAAGAAGGCATGTTTGAGCTTGATCAGCCCTGCTGTTGATTACGAATGGCTGGTTAAATTGTTTGTTCGTATTCGATACATCTAAAAATAGACAGTAAGAGCAAGAGGAATAGATTTGGTTCATCTGCTCAATTAACCATCTTTTGTTTGCCTGAGGCTCTTGAGGGATTTGGTTCCTCTGCAACATGGGAGTTTTATTCTCACCAGGATATGGAGAGCACAAAGGCACAAGGGCTTGAGAAGGAACATGTGAGCTGCTTGTTATTGTAGTATGTCCACACCTTGCACTTGCGAGATCTGCTTGTCAGATTGATGTGCTGTTTGTGACCTTTCACCGAAAAAGAAACATAAGACGATTGAGCCGCTGTTCCATTTCACACAATAAGCATACTTGTGATCTTCCTTATGTAAGAGCTAATTGATATGCATTAGCACAAGAACACATTGATCCAAAAACAGAAAAAAGCTTAGTCTGTGTAATATATGGATTAAGAGGCTTGGTGACGGCTCTGCAATTACTAATCACTGTAAAAAGGTACGACTGTTCTATTCTGCTCAGTAATCGGTTGCTTAGCATGAATATATATGGCAGACTCTACAATGGAGCCTGGTCCCCTCTGAAGAATATCTTGTTTTAATCCACCGCCATCCATCGAGCAAACAAATATGCCCCAATCATTGACATTGTCTGGCTCATTTGGATCATCTGGCACTTGCATTAACTGCAAACTCTAAGAATTCAACATCTTTTGTGGAAACAGTTATCTCAAAAACAAATCCACACGTACCTGGGCTTTTCTTGTAATGTAAACCCACGTCCACATGCATCTCCACAAAAGCTCAGACACCCCTGAAATACTGTAATGACTCTACCAAACCAACAGATGGCAGTTGATTTATGATTTTAAAAAGGATTATTTAACACTACGTGTGCAAAAACACAAGTGCCTCTGTTCAGTGATAACATGCGCATGTAATCCTGTACATGCAGTAAACCACAATAGCAGAATAAACAGCAACGTAGTCCTCGCTTCCATTACTCTTGCTGCTGTCCACACAACAGTGACACTGTGTGACGAAACTCCACCCCCGGACACATAATACTCCTGTTATCCTGTCCACATGGACCCGGGAGCGGATCGTATCAAATACGATTTACCATTGTCCAGCATTTTCAAAATGAGCTGTTATATGAACACGGTGCTGCAGTGTGAACAGGAAGCGTGACCGCGCAGAAAAATACCGGTTTTCAACATCACAGATTAAGTGTGGCCAGGAGGTTAACGTTAAATGGCTTACAGTGTACAGTATGGGGGTTGGTAGAGGTGTTATTGTTTTTAATAGGCCACAGAGGTCATTGGAATCATACGTAGCCAATAATCTTTACTGGAACTTAGGCTAGTTATATGTTGCCCAGACTTGGTTCAATTGTGTAAACTACAAACTTTAGTTTAGTGTACTGAAAAAGTTTTTGGAAACAGGTTGAAAACTAGATTCAAGCAATCATAAAATTTTTAAGTATTGCTCATTTAAAATGTAGGGTTTGTACAACATTCAAGTTTGAGCTTGTTGAGTTAACAGTGTACCATTATTCATTGTCATACTTTGGGCCATGCAACAGCTAGCCGAATGGTCTAGATAAAAATGTGTGCCGTAGCCAAGGTTACAGCAAGTGGCAAACACTGCAGTGACAGAAACTGTTATTTATCGATTTGATGATGGTGCCTCACCCAGGTTATAATTTTAGTAATAATTTAGTTATAATCCATTTTATTCTCAGTGGTTTGTGTTTTCTATGTTCAACACCTACACAACCTGTTTGTTTTTTTAGAACAGTTAGGATAGTACAAATGACAGGAAGAGAAGTGGATAGAGAGGGGGGAAGGATGGTATATGACAACGGGTTTAGGATTTGAACATGCACCCCTCATTTACATTTGAATATTAGTTTTCATTTTTGGAGGGCCATGCTTAATCAGTTATGCATAATTTTATTTTTATTGATTGACCGCAATATTACATACTTTATCAATTTCAATGCAACCTTCTGCAACAGATTTTCAATTTTGGAGCCTTAAATATTTTAGGTTGTCCCTAAAATTACAATGTTTTCTAACATTGATCTAAGGTTGTTAAGTCTTACTATATGTCCCTTTCATTACTTATTATTAGCAGGTAGTTATTGTTATGTTAACAAAAACCTTAAATTTCTGATTTGGTATATTTGGTATAAACATAAAATGTAGTTAAATACATTATAATAAAGATGCTCACACAGTGTCTTTTCTTGCTGGCTTCTACTGGAATAGCTTGATGTTCTGTCCATTTTTTTAGGCTTCGGTTTCAGTAGAGAGAGGTTACTGGGTGTACGTAATGGAAAAATCGCCTCTCTATATTCAGTTGAAAACACAGGAAATGGTCTAAATTGACTGCTGTTTGTCCCCTTCACTCTCTCTCTCTCTCTCTCTCTCTCTCCCTCTCTCTCCCAGACTTTTCTCTCTCACCCTCACTTTGATTCTGGTGGTTTTTGTTGGCTTCTTTCTTTTGAATCATTTAGCAGAAGTAAATTATGTTTCAATGATTGTAGTAATCTTTCAAAACAATTCAATTTTGTGTTCATCCCTAGGAAAAAGGCCTTCAGAAGCTTCAAGCATTATCCAGATTCGAAATATAGCTGACTATCGTCATCAGCATAGCAATGTATAAAAAACAATACAGGGCTTAAGACAGATCTTTGTGGTGATAAATACAGCTCAAAGTGGAGGCATAAGAAAGACAGAAATGAAAGAAATAGCACATCTTAGAAAAATAGAAGCGGAAGTGAGTGCAGCATTCATGGTTTTCAAAAAGGGCAGATAAGAGCAGCCAAGTAGCAATGTCACATAATCTCAATCACCAAAAAGCTCTCTGGATGAAAAACAGCTTTCACAATTTCAGGTGAAAGAGAAGGAGACCACCATGACCCAGTTCAGTTGAAAGGTCTGTAGACTGGAGATAAAGACAGATGGATAGAGGGAGAAGTTGAGAGATGCAGAATTCTGGGACACCTTGTGATGTCTAAGCGAATGTGGACAATACAGAGATGCAATTCAGTTTCATGAACTTTTCACCTCTTTCTTTAGACGCAATTGCTTTAACTTGAGAGGATTTTTTTCTACCTTTGTGCATGTAAATAGTGATTCAACACTCATCACGGGAAAAACAGAAAGCATTAGAGTCACTTATACGAATTTTTCATCCCTTAAGGAACGTGCTGAGCACCATGGGTTGCTTTTCCAAAACAGAACAGTTATGAAAGCTGCTTCCCTCCCTTTTTAGTGAGTGTGGTTCTATAAAAAACACCTTTGACTGACTGACATTCTGCAAAGAGATGTTGACATTCTTTCTTCAATCAACCATCAAACCCAATCCAACTGGTTTCATCCAACTCCTTGTCTCTCATCAGTTGCACCATATCATCTCAGGCTCTGCTTTTCTTTATACCTTCCTCTTGTGCTGCTGAAATTTACTCAGAGGGTACATGTTGTGCCCAAGCAAAAATCCTATTTCATGTATTATATAAACCCATCACCCCAAATTACCTCTGATAACAAAAAATAGAGTGTAGTTGAAGTCCTATTTGCAGCTTGAGGATCCAAATGAACTGAAGAAGTGCTATGCAAATGAGAGAATGTTCAGTAAAAGTTAATATATTATTCAAAAGGGAACATGCCACTACAATCTTCTTTAGTCTTTGAGCTCAGTCTGTCTCAAAATAAAGATGTAGACAAGCATCCTCGTTTTTCAAACAGATTTATACTGTTTTGTTTTCCATTTATTTTCAGGGATCTGAAACTAGACAACATTCTGTTGGACGCAGAAGGCCACTGTAAGCTGGCAGACTTTGGCATGTGTAAGGAGGGGATCCTGAATGGTGTCACAACAACAACATTCTGTGGCACACCAGACTACATTGCCCCAGAGGTACTTGGTTTCACCTTCCCGCATACAAAATACAGTAATTTTCAATGATCCTACTCAAGGCTAAGCAATATAAATTCGTAATATTATATACTGTACTTGTTGTCATTATCTCAGGCAGAGGAGTGTGGAATTTTTCTAAAGGAGACATCAGATGCATTTTTAATCATAACTTGATATATTTGATATAGTCTGCTACAAACTAAGATAATCTTTCTCAAGGATTTGTTAAAAAATATTTTTGTACCTCATTAACCATTCAAAGTGTATTACTTTACAATTTGTTCTAATAAATTACATTTAAAACTGTTTTTATGGCAGTGCTTGAGATCATTTTTAAAGCAAAATCTCTGCTTCATTTTTTTAACAAATATTTTTTCATTGCATTACATAATAATTAAACCATACTTTAAACAATAATTCCTTTCATAAACCTTGTGCCTCCAAGAGCTATCCCATCTTTTCACCACTACAATTGACGGCACTGTTTTGGGATCTGTAAAATGAAACTAAAAGACCATTGCACATTTTCTCTCATTTTAATTTGAATTACCTTGCAAACTATGTGTGATAACTTGTGTAATGTTCATTTAAAACCAAAAATATTAAAGCGAACAACGTTTCTGAAGGCTACACATTATATTTGAAATCAGTATTAAACAATGTGTGGGTCATGCCATTCCTACTTTATAAAAAACACAGATGCATACAGACACATCTAAGAGTTAAAATCACTTGTGTGCAAAACAATCCATTTTGCTATTGTTTCCCTTACATGGTAAAGAGGCTGTTCTCCCCACTTCTCTCTGTTTCTCAATTTTAGGTAAAGTTGTATTATTCTGGGTACGATAGAAATCATAATTAGTAGTAGATTATTGAGTCAATAAGTTTCAAATTAATATATGCTTAGGGGTGATATACAGAGGGCCGAAAGAATCTTTCCCTCATAAGAGTCAATATAGGTGAGTCCACAGAGAAATCACAAGTTTTATTGAGAAAAAAGTAGGTAAATTTAGTGAAGAACATGGGAACAAGTGATTGTAAAACATTTATGTGTGGTCAGCAGAAGACGATTCAGCTAATTCCTATGTGTGTGATGAAGTTTATTTTGTGGAGTTGATGTGGTTTGTTCATGGAACTGTACAGTTTACCAAAATTACACCTTTTACTTTACTAAAACATCTTTTGGAACTCAGTCAAACTACATGCAATGACTTACTTACATTGCCATTAGCAATGACTTCAGAGTCATTTCAACACAGAGTGGTTAACCTAATATGATAAAGTTAACAACCGTAGCACTGATAGCAAGAGGCACAGCAGCTTTGAGGTTAATCAGTAGGACAGTTAATCACATGAACAAAAACTAACTGTTGGTATCTTGAAGCTCCTATTGCTGAACCATCCACTAAAAATAAATAGTATGAATCTATATTTTAGTTTTCTTTCATCAGCTTTGCTGACTTGAAGGATGTCTGAACCACTAGGTTTCTTTTTTATAATATGTTTTATTCCAGAAAATTTGCATTTCCTTGAGCTCAACTGAAAAAAAAAATCAGCTGTTCCCTGTCACTGATTATAGTGATAGAAATTATGACTTTACTAAATGTTTGATATTTAATGGCCAATATTTCTAGCCCAGTATTATTTTAGCCAGTTAAATATAATACATTTTAAAACAATTATTTAAACAATTTTTAAAAGATTATTTAATCACCAAAAGAATCACATTTTAAAAATACAAAATGCCAACATTTTCACAATACTTATATTATTACTAAGATAATATACCCATCTTTTTGTTGTTTCAATCTGCAACGCCCATCGACAAGCATAACATTACGTATTACCTTCGCTAAGATAATAGTAAACTATGGAAAATCATGCACGATCCCTTTAACTTTAGCAGTGGTTGCTTCATTGATGAAACACCTCAACTCAGTTTCAGAGCATTTTCATGGAAAGTAAGAACCCTGTGGCACTTATGCCACGGTTTAATTTTAACAGATCCTGCAGGAGTTGGAGTATGGCCCATCTGTGGACTGGTGGGCTCTGGGTGTGCTGATGTACGAGATGATGGCAGGTCAGCCTCCCTTTGAAGCTGATAATGAAGACGACCTCTTTGAGTCCATTCTACATGATGACGTCTTGTATCCAGTGTGGTTGAGCAAAGAGGCAGTCAGTATTCTTATGGCAGTGAGTATCTCCTGAATCTCTTGCAAAACTAAATTTCAAGACCTTAAATATTAAAAAAAAACAATCCTGAAATGCAAAAAAAGCTTTTAATAAAAACATACTTGTGGAGGAATGAAACAAAAACTGAAGTAGCAGTAACATGTGGTTTTATATTGCGAATGGTGTCATAGGGATGTCATAAGTAAATAAAAATGAACTTTCAATTCAATTCTTTGGCCATTTCCATTTTAGTGCTTTTTGCCACTCACAACCTTTAACCAAACTAACACTTAAAATGTGAATAAAATAAAACAAAACAAAATCAGGACAACCGACAACAATACTATTTTTTTATAAATGGCCAACTTGAATATTTAGAAAAATAAAATGCACAAAGTTTAGTCAACTAACTTTCATTCATTTCATAAGTGTGGCAGCTTAATATATAAAGTTCCAATCTAAAGGTGGCTCTTTTGAAGACATGGAGAGGACGTAAAAAAGAGCCACTTGGTTGCGATCACCCAAATTTAGTTCCTCAAAATTGTCAAAAAGCTCCCTGTGATCAGTCACCAACAGTATTAACCGCTCGTTATCCATAGTTTTTCTATGGATTTCTTCTCTCTCTAAAATGTAAGAAAAGAAGTAAGAGAGTGATGCGTTTTGGCCGTCCACTTATCGTCCATTGTTTATATTAACACTCTTGTTCAACAAAAAATCAAATATGACCATAATGCTTAACGGTTTATTTATAATAAATAATATAGGTATTGTGTGAAAATTATTAGATAGTACAATCAAAGAAGTCCCCCTACTAAGTCTTTTTGTAGAATGGGATGAAACGAAGAGAGCCCAGGGGGAACCCAATGCAAGCACAAGGAGAAAATGCTAACTTGATCTAAGACCATTACAAGGCTGTGATTGGATCATACTGTCATTTCCTTCACATGTACAGGATTTATTTTCACTGTGCTTTTCTGGTTTGCAAGGCCTTGTGGGAAAGACGGTCTGTTTGTCTTGGAAAGCATCAAGTCACACTGTGATCTGTTTTCACTGGCTATTTGGTCACATGAGCTTTATACGCCTCAGGTCTTATTTCCATAGGATCCAGTCATTCAAACTCAAGACAGTGCACATCAACACAGTCCGTTTTCTGGTAGATATTGATCATGATGCTTCTATTCTTTTATGTTGCTGTGTAGTTCATGACCAAGAGCCCCAGTAAGCGATTGGGTTGTGTGGTGTCCCAAGGACGGGAGGAAGCCATTAAACAGCATTCATTCTTCAGAGAGATTGACTGGGTGCTTCTAGAACAGAAGATGATCAAGCCACCATTCAAACCACGCATTGTGAGTATTTATGATGTGTTTAATAATGACAAAGATCTCCCCGTTGCAAAATCTAGGGCAGTTCCTACTTAGAGCATACGTAGGCACGCTAAACACTAGCATGCAATTTTCTGGAAAGGTGTTTATTGAACTTGCTAACAAAGGCATCTATAACGAATAGCAGGAAAATTAACTATAAAACTCATCACCATCTTTTTTTCATGTAAATATTTTTCTGAAGGTGGTACTGATGTAACCTTTTCACCAGATGGCAATAACAATCTAAACATTAAGACACCAAACTATTGTTATATTGGCTGGTATTTGGCATCAGAAAAAAACATCTTTGACCATTCAAGCTTCAGCAATCAAACTTTGCTAAGACATACAAACTGGCATGACTCTGGCTGGTATATCTTTTCAGACTGGCACCACTAAAGGAATTCTGGGAGATTTTTGAGAACACTTGGAAATTTTACATTGACTTGAGATGTGAGAAACTGTAACTCAAACTGAGAACCTTATAGAAACTTCAACCTGACCCCATTTGTGGAAGTTACTACTCTGTGCAATACCATACAAAGACCTAGAAGGCTCCCCGGCTCTAGAAGGGGATAATGATTTGCCATCAAATCTTTGCCAGGTGAAAAGCAATGAAAATCTTCAAGAAAACACATCATAAAGAAATGGAGGTTTAATGGCGTACTTAATTTTTTGGAATCACTGACTCCCTAGCAACTGAAACTGTTTACCAAAGCAACCAAAATTTCTGAAATCTCAGATATTGTAAATGATGTAAAATGGGAGTTGGCTTACATACAACATAACTTATATCATGTCACTGATTCCCCCATAACAGCCACTCTGTTTACCATAGCAACCAATTTGCCATATCTCCATCTCAGCTTTAAAAAACCATAGAGACCTGGGTGTTTGTTTATGTTACTCAAAGTGACACAGGAACATATTATGTGACTGCTTTCTCCTTAGCAACTAAAAGTTTTACCCTAGCAACCAGATCAGCAGATGTATATATCAGCTTCACAAAATGAAGTAATATAGGAATTACTATATAACACTCATAGTCAGAAGGGTATCTTTAATGAATCTTTAATTAATCAACCAAATTGTTTACCCCATCAAACGATTTAAAAAATATATAGCTCAGCTCATGAAAATCATGAAATAACTGGTTTAGTCTAAACTCATTTTAGTTCATTATTATACTATAAACAGACAATTTCTTCCAGTTGGAACACGGGTAATGTTAGATTAGATTTAAGGTTATGTTAACATACATTTTTTATGGTCCTGCTGCTGGTGCCTCACTAAATTCAATGTCATTCCAGAAGTATCTGGAATATTGTTTTTCTGCACAATTTGCAGGATGATTTTTTTTTATGGCGCTGTTTGCCGAAATTGTGTCTGGCCAATTTTGATTGTGAGAGAGAAATTAGTGATTTTGCAGCTCGTGCCTAAGCTGGAAAACAGTGTCAATGCCAGTAATGATCTGTGAAGATCACCTACCTGTCATGTTTGAAGGAGGAAAGCATGTATTGGATCAAGACACTATCAAGTTTGACCTAAACATTCTAGACCTGGTCTAATTGGTTGCACTTGGAGTGAGTAGAATAATGAATGATTATACAATACTTATTCTTTGTGTTTATTTGATTCCTATTTAAAACAGTAAAACACTGGTCTAGGCTCTGGAATAAATCACCACCACAGATATTAACACTGCTATCTTGTAATTTTCCCATCAAAGCATATAAGTTGTTGGGGGGGCCATGGTTTTCTGAAGTGTTTGTGTATTATTTCTGTTTTGAGTTTGGTGTGGACAGGATTGTACATGAGATGCTCTCAGACTGTCAGTACCCATCACATGCTGTACTTTGATACAGACGTGCTTGGTGGCTGCTGTGTGTGTGAAATGCTTCTCAGATACCGTGTGAAGAGAAGAGGGCTTACTTTTTTTCATTCTCATAAGTCCGATGAATAGAGGCAGGGAATGTAATTCTGTTAATATTGTATTAATCAGAAATAAAGTACAAAAAAATGTGGTTGCAATGAGTGTCCCTGCTTGGTTAAAAAAAATAATATATTTTTTTAAGAATTAAAACGATTAGCTTACATGATGGCTGACTTTGGTTAGACACTTATTTTAATTTATTATCAGGGCTGCGATGAATACTGTCAGGGATTCAGTTTGTTCCAGTGATCCTAATCGTCCACCAACATTAAAATTCTCCCCCTTGCTCCTCCCAGATTGTCAGATCCACAGATCACATCTGCTGACCCTCCAGAAGGACTTCACATTCCTGGCTATGCTCCTGCTTCCTTGTTGTATCTGCTGTGTCTCTTAGGAACCTCTGCACCACTTCTAATCTGTTTACTAGTCACCCAATCTCTGTCATCTTCTGCCCCAGTAGCCTGCTTCAACTCCTTTGCCTGTCTTTGATTGCTGTGGGTTCTGCTCGGATCCCTCCAAGCTGCCACTGCTCGAGTGACCCCCGGATAACTCATAAGCCCTCACTGTTTTCTTTCATAGGAATGCAGTTCTGTAATAAATACTCTGCCGAAAACTTTTTGTTAAGCAAACACAACCCACAAAGTCATTTCTCAGTATCTCAATATAACACATAGCTCCAGGGTAACAGTATCGTCAGCTGGCCATTTCTTAGTTTGACAGTGTTGACTGTTTAAATGTTTTCTAAATACATCACCTTAATTTAGTTAAGTACTTTAAAGTCTTAACATAATTCAAATATGCTCTGTGGCCGTGAGCAGGGCTGTTGCTGGCCAAATGGGTGCCCTAAGTGGAAATATTACATGGTGCCTCCCAAAATGGACAGTTTCACTTAATGCATTTTTTTCTCCCAAAAAAGTTTGTCAGGGTGACATTACTCAAAAATTTGACTGTAAAATATTCTTATATTTTGGATTCTGACAGTCTAAAATACCCACTAAAATGATGCAGAGAGTTTTTGAACATATCCATAAGATAAAATTAGAAATAGAACCTCAAAGTGTACCCAACTCTTTGTGTGTACCTAAGTTCAGGAAAAAATAACTGAAAAATCCCACTGTAAAATAATCTTAAATTTTGATTTAAATAATACATAATGTAATGCTCTAAAGAGTTTTATAAACTCATTCATAAGAGAAAACAGGACATGGAACCTCAAAGCACAATTAGCAGGTCATCCAAACATCCTGGGGTCACTAGATTCCATTATTGAAACCACAATTAAATTTTTATTAACAGACGTGAACAGACAGAATAAAAAACAAGTTTAATATAAAACAACACACAGTTAAAAATCCTGTTTAAAGCTATAAAATTAAACACTACATCTGTCATGAATAAGAAACCACTCAGATAAACTCCAAGCACATGAATATTAAACAATAAACCTGGCATGAACCTGAAACCACTCAGCTCCTTCTTCAGTAGCGAAAACAAGACAGAGTAGGATTATGCCCGAAGTGTCGTGTCTTTTTAAGTTTGACCGCTAAGCTCCAATAAGAAACTAGATTCAGCTCATATTTATATAACTCTATATAAATAAATTTAATATACACACAGATAAAGTCATTTAACAATATTAATTTATTGTTAATGCATAACTATTTTTTTTTATTTTTAAAAAGTGTTTACATCATTTTTTATATGGGGATATTAGTGCCCCCCTCTGGCAGTTGGTGCCCACGCAAACTGCGTATTGTGCATGTAGGGAGCGGTGCTAATGCCCGTGAGAATGGCATATGTGTTCAAAGCCTTCATTGAAAATTATTAGAGAGAGACGACCCCCTTTTTTGCTTCTCTAACAGCTGAGGGTGAAGCTGTTGGTTGCCAGATTGCAAAAACATCCATTGATAAGAAATGTGCCAGAGAGATGTGCCATTGCAAGAGGTTCAGAACACTCCTAGACACAGTGCTGCACTCACATGAAACTTCATTCAAAATGTCTGAAATGTTGGTGGAAATTCTTCTGCTGCCAGCTTTGAAATCCAAGCTCCAATCTGGAACTGAACAGCACTACATGACCTACCCATCTCTTAAATATTCATGGGAATAATCATTTACTTAATTATTTATGTAGGTTAACACCCTTCCCAGAGTCTTCAGTTTGTTAGATTGTGTGCTGTGAGAGAGAACTATTTGTTGAACCTCATGCAACGCTCCGCTTCTTCAGTGTAAAAAGCTAATATGGGAATAAAAAACAGCTAAATGCAACTTTGTTATAATCAAAAGATCCTTCTTCTTCCACAGAAAACCAAAAGGGATGTCAACAATTTTGATCAGGACTTCACACGTGAGGAGCCGGTTCTGACCCCTGTTGAAGATGCTATCGTCAAGCAGATAAACCAGGATGAGTTTAAGGGTTTCTCTTATTTTGGAGAAGAGCCCTGGTCTTAATGCTAAACTCGTTTTCTGAGGCACTTTGCACTCGTGTGCTCTAAACTGATGCTCACAAGGCCCCCATAGAACATCCTTCAACAAGAATTTGATGCTGGTTTTTAAACAAGCTGAAAGCTGGGGTGTTTTTCCTGCTGAACCATCCAACAGAAAATGAATTAAAAGAAGACATTTTATGTTCGTAAATCTCTGAGATGTATTAAGAAGACCTCAGTGGGATCATATAACTAATTGAAATATATGAACAGGTTCATATTATCTGCAGCTGTACTCAACCAGTGATAGTGTTACAGATTCTATGAGTATGGAAGAATTAGGATCACATGGGCTGAAAGTCGATATTCACGACGGATCTCTCATGAGAACCTCACTCTGTTTCCACTTGAACCAGCAGTGTTTACAGACATCAGGAATAGGCGGTTTGTCGATGTGCATTTACTGTGTACTAGAGGATAAGCTTGCAGCATTTCCTGTGTCGAAACCGTGTGTGTGTTTGTGTCTAAAAACTGGATATGTTTCTTCTATCCCTAAATATGTGGACTCCAAGCCAACTAAACTAAAATGGACAAAAGAAAAGTAGCATATTAGTAGAATTTTATTAATCAACATTCAGCAATCAATGTAACTTAATCTCAAGTACACAAATGTTAATACAATGCAGTTTTCCTTTTCTGCATCAACAAAGAAGAGAACCTGAGCTAAATACTAATGAGTCTGACCTTAAAGGGCCCATGTAAAAAAAAATTCACTCTGAATAAACCTCTTTTAGGTTAGTATGTAGAAGTCTGCACCATGGCATTGGCTGTTCTGCATTTAGAAGGTAAAAAAGAGCCAATCAGAACAAAGGAAATTTCCTGCCTCTCTTACTTGGTCTGCTGCTAATAGGCGTTAGCAATGTCATCATGCTTAGATATCGCAACAAGGAAAGGAAGATGTTCTGCAAAGGAACCAAGAGAATTGAGCATTTTTATTCTGGCAAAATGTAGGTGTTAATACACCCAATGGTCAAATTATATACAATTACTCATGCATCTTTACAGTGCCCATGTATCTTTATGTATATGGCTCAATGGTGCATTTTCATGTAAAACTAGTTATTTTTTAGTAATTTCAATTCCATTTTTTGGACATATATCTGAAGTTCTTTTCAAGTGTAAATAACTAATGATATTTCAGGAAACAAAACGTTGACCTTTTTCATCTTTATAATATTTTGATGCAGAAAATCATTTTAGTTATTTTTTCCCAGTCTGTTGACAATTTTCAAGCCACCTCTACAGTTTAATATTATCTATAGCTTTGCATTCTGTATCTGTACTCTAGGCACCTGCAAATGTGTTCCTGGAAGACCTCAGCAATCCCTTGTACACAGTCCAATGTTTCCAATAATGTTTTGTTAAAATGGTTCAGGAAAACCACATAACATATCCCTAATAATCTAATCAATGGAATTGTAAAAGACATTGTTTTTTTTCATACATTGACAAAAAGAGCAAGCCACTTTCATCCCAAATCCACTCTCTCTCTCGATTTTATTCTCATACTGTACAAAATGTGTCCACACATTATTATTAGAAACTATGTCTCTATAAAATACTGTACAGCCTACAACTAAACGAACAGGTAGCAGTCAATTTCAAAGCTGAAGTTATATCTTGCCATTTTTAAAATGAGTATTCAGCATTAAGCTACTATTTCCATTTCTAAACACAGGCAACTCTGTTCGAGGATGAAATAGGATACATCTGCATATAATTGCAAGCCCGCCAAGCACAGAACGTGGCCACGGTTACCAAAAACACAGAAAATCTTTTTCAATAATTGTTTTCAATAACGATGCTTTGACAGTCCAGAAAAAAATTCCAGAATTGTCACTATTTTCAAAATAACTGGTGCATGTGGGCAAGACCTTGGTATGAGCAGGGGAAACTAGTTTAAGCTGGTCCAAGCTTGATTTTACTGGTGATTCAGCTCTAAGAACATTTAGCAACTAGCTACACAAGCTAAAACGTTGTTCCAAAACAAACATGGGCTATTGGTATTGACACTAAGGCCCTGGGCAGATATTCACATGACAACATGTTGAGTCTGAAGTTGTCACCTGGAAGCAGGTGCAGGCAAGAGAAATGCCATGAAATGAAGACAATAGCTTATTGGGAATAAATTAATTGGATTTCATGGATAAAATGTTATAAATATTGGTCAGTGCTTCTGAAATTGTTTTGACCAGTAGACGATCGTTGCAGGCCCACTGCAATTAAGGCATAATGCACCCCTAAAATAGTTAGCTTCATCTGCTTAAAACATCCAGGGATCGCCAGCTTAAATGTTTTGTGTAATCAGGTTTCACAAAAGTTCATGAACTGTGAACTTGCTCCTTGCTGGGGTTGAGCACAGCCTCCAGAAATATCTTTGGAATGACTGCAGTGCTACAAATTTTTCATTACTTTTTGTGGCCTTGTATGTGTAGTCTGTCCTGTTCTGTTCTGTGTAACATTTCTTTGGTGTCTGAATAAATTGTTATATTGTTATACTTAAATGAAGCACAGGATAAGTGCATCACCCACCGATCTTGATATGCAATTAACAGTGTTAGTCTAGATGTCTATTCTCCATTTGCTGCTTTAAAAATGATTCTACACAGGATTCAAACCAACTTGTCAAAGCCAAATAGACAACATGAGTTTCAGTTGTTCTAAATAATCAAAGTGGAGAACATATTTATACAGAGGTACAGTATACATGGATTTACGTTGTATAGTCAGTGCAAGTGTGTGCTGTATATTTTTGTGCAGCTGCAGAAGTACCGTATTTAGAGAATTCATCACTTCATCATTTCGAGAGTGATTCGAGCTTTATCTTGTGCCATAAGCACTGTCCTCTAATGATATGAATATGCAATGTTTGATTATATCAAATAAATAATATCTGATATCAAGCCTCTTTTTATTTATTTTTATTTGTGCAATGACAACTTAATGCAGAATTACAAATATGTGCTGAAAGAGTTAATAAGATAAAGAAATATAATCCTATGGAGATCTTTTGAGAAGAAATAAGGGTTATGATGACCAAAACATGATCTTCTTAATGGTTGCAGATCTCCAAGGACAGAACAAATGCATCTCTTAAGATTTATCTCTCAAAAGTTATTTGCAGAGCGAGGTCACACATCACAATAGCTGTTTTATTCTCATAGAACAAAATGCAAAAGTCTTATTTTATAAAAGTCTCATCTAAAAATATATCTTTATTGAATTTATCCGTGCAAGTTTTCTGCATAATCATTAATAAAGATTTTTTATCCATATCATCAAGTATGTGATCCAAACAGCTGCTAAAGATCATCAGTCACACTATGTTGAAACCCAGTCATGAACTGAAACAGAAACAGCTGTATAGGAGCCATACAGCTGGGTGAAGAACAGCCAGCATTGAGTTTGAGAAACATTTGTTTCATTTCAAGGAAAGATTGAGCACAGGAGCAATGCTCTATGGTAAAGATCGTAGACGCAGTGATCGGCTAAGGAAACTTGTGCTGTAGATGAAAGATATATCAATATTTTTACCCTTTAAAAATGGTTCACCCATGTACATGCATCTACTTTCTAGAGAAGTCTGAGCAGAAGAGGTCTTCTTGGAACAGTTAAAGCCAAAACTCCATACTCCATTTAGGCAAATACATATTTATTACAGGCAGAAGCAATATCATAAGGGTAAAGGAGCAGGGAAATGCTATCTTCAATATAAAGAAGAACTGGGAGTGATGGCATCCCCCTCAGAACCCCGACTTCAACATTAACGAGTTTGTCAGAGAGACAGTACAATGGGAGAAGATCTGTGGTTAGTTCTGTGAGATGTTCGGGAGAACTTACTGGCTTAGTTCTGTCAAAACTGTGTGCTTATGTAGCTGGAAGAATTGAGTGGTCACACCAAATATTTTTTTGATTTTGATTTCTATTTTCATCCTTTATTGCATTTTGTTCTTTGATCAATAATTATATGACTATATACACTGGTATTCCACCAAACTGTGCCTGGACTGTATATAAGGCTATGGTTTTGGCTGGTGGAACTCTATTGAAAGGCCCAATCCGGAAAGCTTTGGACAATCTGAACAATTTTAGACCTATTTCTAACTTGCCATTTATTGAGTTGTGTGACCACCTCACCACCAACACTCTCTTTGAGGAGCTAGAATCTTGGTTCCGTGCATTGCATTGTAATGAGACTGCGTTGGTTAAGGTGACCCATGATCTGCTCCTGGCTCCTGACTCTGGTTCTCTCTCTCTGTACTTATTCTACTTGACCCTCAAGCTGCTTTTGACACCATTGATCTCTCAATTTTACTTAGGCAACTTGAAAATGAGTTTGGTGTCAAGGTTTAGGCAATCAATGGTTTAAAGCTTATCTTACAGACCGTTCCCAGTTTATTTTTATGCATGGTTTTAAATCTGAGATGGAGTTTGTCCTCACAGGTGTCCCTCAGGGCTCTGTTGTTGGTTTTCTACTTTTTAACATCGACTTGTCTCCACTTGGGCTTTCTTCTCAACTCACTCGGTCTTAATTATCACTTTTATGCCGATGACACTCAAATTTATGTTCACTCACAACCGGGAAAAGACCTTGATGTTACCTCCACTTCAGACTGTGTTTCTGTCATTCAGACATGGATGAATGAGAACATCCTTTGCTTGAACATTGGCAAAACTGAAGTCAAACTAATTGTTTCCCGCCACCAGATTTGAAAACTGGGCCTTAAGTCTGTCTCTCAATAGTTCTCCATTAGAGTCAAAGAACAAAATGGTGTGACATTCGATCCATATCTGACTTTTGTCCAAACCACTGTGAAATCTTCATTTTACCACCTGCGAAATGTAGCTAGATTGCGTCATAGGCTGCATTTCACTGCTGCTGTAAGATTAATCAACGCATTTGTCCCATCTGGATTACTGCAATGCTCTCTTGGCTGGGGTTTCAAGATCTACTCTGGATCGGTTGCAGTATGTTCAGGATTCAGCTGCCCATGTCTTGACTGGGACCAGAGCATATAAACACATCACACCTGTTCTTAAATCGCTCTACTGGCTCCTGGTTTCTCTTTTAAGCAATTACACCCCTAGTTGTACGGTCCGCCCCGCACAGTCTGTACCACACACTCACAGTAAAACTATGGGAAACAGGCCTTTCTCTGTCTATGCACCGTCACTGTGGAACTCTCTCCGAGTTAAGCTCAGGGATCCTCATCTTAAAACTCATTTTTAAAAACTGGCTTATGATTGTTGACATTAAATTCTTTTTTTTTTTTTTTACTTTTAACCGTGTAATTATTTGCTTAAATGTACCTGTTTTTTATCTGTTTCAATCATTTCACCTTTGTTTTCACGTGCTTTTATCAATAGTTTGAAATTGTGTTGTCCGTACAGTGCGTGGGAATTAGATTGTTATTAAAAAGCGAACAAACTTTTTTATAAACTTTTTTTGCACTTACTAACTCTTAAAAAACCCTGTAGCACTGAATTTATTCAGCATCAGCTGGAACCTTTTGTAGGTGCACGTCTTAAGATTCATCTGATCTTGCAATAAACTGCTTGCGTTTACTCCAGACCTGTTAGTCGCTCTGGATAAAAGCTAAATACACATATAAGTTAACACAAATTTGCCCAATTCGGTTGAGCTCGAAGCTGGATCTGACTTGCATAAGCTCATATCACAAAAGTGAATGCACTGTCCACGCTGAAGGGGGGCGGTTCCTCATGGTGCTAGCAGCCAATCACAGAGCGGTATTTGATTGATCAGCTGTCAAGCGCCCTTCAGAGAGGCGCTGCGGTCTGTGAACTTCACTGACCGCAAAACAAGCGAGAAACTCTGACACCGCGCTTGGATTTTACAAAATTGGGAGACTGTGCAATCCTTGGCAGTGTTCTGAGACTGTACAGTCACCTTCACATTTGCTGGTGGACTTTAACGCGCGTTTGAAGATTAAGTGCGCGTCTTTTTAATCTACTCTTCGCGTGTCCTCTGGCTTGTGTGGAACCGCAGAAATAAAGCGGCGAGCGAGAGATGACAGGCGAGAAAGAAAAGAAGAGGTGAGTTCAGCGGGCTGTGAGTAATGTTCTCTTTGCTGGATTCAGAAGTGAATGGAGCAACTGTTGCGCGCGGCTCAGGTTTTTGGAGCAACAAGTGAATCTCTGTATGAGACACAAACGCGCTGCGCGGAGCCAAATGCTCTTCATCCTTCACTCATCATACGGAACCTTTCAGTCTTCACACATAGAGGAAAAGCGAAAATTGTGTTTGTTTGTTTTTTTTTTAAATCGCATATACGTATTTATTATTATTATTATTATTATTATTATTATTATTGTGATGATAATAGTAATAATAATAATAATTATTATTATTATTGTATAATTATATACGTTGTGTGCAGGTTATTTGTGCTCATCGTCAAAAACAAGATAAAATATTAAATACTACTTAGTATTCTTACTACTGTTTTTGTTAGTTGTGTGTTGTTTTATTTCTTAAAAATATGATATTATTATATTTAGAAGTAATCTTTTTAAAAATCTTTTGACAATGTAATTAAAATTGTTTACAAATGAATTAAATAATAATAACTTTTATTATTATTGTTATTATTATTATTATTATTATTATTATTATTATTATTATTATTATATCAAATCCAAACATTTCTTTTGGGATTGTTTCTTTCACTTTATTTATAAGGATTTAATAATGGTAATTATTTTTCCCAATCAAGGACACAGTTCCCCCCGCCCCTAAACCTAATCCCTAGTGCTATGATATTTTGTTTTGTTAGAAGAAATTCGTTGGTGAAGTTTCGTGAAGTTGTTATCAAGATCAACATCTATGAATAACATTTTCGACATTTATTAGATTGTATGAGAATGCTATTCTATGTAGGTAATGTGTGGTTAATTTTGTCTTCCATTTTCCTCAATATTTGGCTTTAACTAATTTAGTCAACTGTCTAAGATGTCCACCAGTATTTTTTTCACATCACTTCAAATGTAATATTTCTAGACAGCTATAGACAGAGACAGTGCTAAGAGTCCCATCAATGAGAGAAAAACAGAGTGTGTTTGTTTGTGTCTGATGGTCCGGACAGCGCCTTGAAGTCTGCCCTGTCCTCGTGACAGTTCTTCCCTAACAGGCTTTTTACCCCTTATCTGATTCATCTCAGGATGGCAGAACACAACTAAACATTGCTTTTAAAGTCAAACACAATTTCTGTCAACCCATACAGGACTTGCTCAGCGTTTTAACTTCTGCTCTTATTCTTAACACTCTTGTATTCTTTTGAATCTCAATCTTCTTGCACAGGTGCATCCATGCACTTTTCCAGGTAGTTTACTTTTATGAGAGTGATTTACTCAATTCTCATAAGTTTTGCAACTTTGCGTTCATGCATGTTGTGTGCAGCAAGAACTTCCACAAAACCTATAAAATTAGTACATTTCCATCACAGATGCTAGTAAACTCAAAATGCTATTTCCATTAATCCAAATTTTAAATCACTGCAACAACTTTTGTCACCCAACAGTTGTCATGGTTGCAGTTTTACAATTAACAATAAAAAAATTGATAACAGGGTGTTAACGAGAACCCTGCCTATTTGTACTTTCTAGAAAAGGTTCTACTCTTAAATACCTCAAGGACCAGTGTTGTACAAAAGGACCATTGATGCACAAAAGCTCTCTTTGGGTGTTGTTGCGAACTTATAAAATAACTGTTGAATAACTCACACATCTATACCCATGGTACTTTATAACGGCAACTGAAGGGTCTCTGATTGGTTGCTATGGTTAGCAAAGCATAGCAACAAGGTGGGGATTGGTCAAATTTACCAAATCACATTCACAATGGCTCACATAACTACCTTACCACGAAGGTACATTCCATTTTCCTTTATAGGTATCCCAACAGCTCTGTTAGGTACATGTCATTATCCTTTTCTGAGATTGTAGGCGAGTGAAAAAATAATTCTTAGATGCATGAGATTTCTGCACTGTAATTTCAACCATTTAAAGTAAAAGTAACAATAAAATTATAATCTAATTGTTATTATGTGTTGATAATGTAGATAGTTATGTATAGTGTGGAAAAAAATAAAAGATTGGTTTCAGAAGCAGAGATTATTTGATAAGAGACTATGTAGTGGTCGGCGGAATCTGTGGAAAGCACACAAGAGACTTGCCAAACACTCAGAAACCACCAATCGGCACTAGCGCACACTAAGAAATAGTTTCCATCCCAGTACACATTGTTTTTACTGTGTCTCTGAGTAAAGCTGTTTTAGTTTTTATCCGGTCTGAGCATCTTCTAATTATCTTGTGCTATCTTTAGAAGATTGTTAATGTTACTGGCTTCCTTTGTTTTTAACAACTTGTTATTTTAACAAGTTATAGCATTGACTCCAAAGAAGGACCTGGAAATCATCATTCTTGTACAACACCAGTTGCTGCTTTTTACACTCACAACTTTTTTACCACGCCAATAATGTCGAGTTCTGAAACATTCAGTGTTTGTTATCGTTCCCTCATTTCATATATGTAAAATGCTTTTTTGTAAAATTTCTCAATTTACAGCAACTTTAAAGCAAGCCATGCATGCACAATGGCTGCTCAAGTAACACTCGCCTCGAGCCACACTGTATACAAGCTTTTTTTGTGCAATACGATTAAATGGTGGTTGAATAAGGTTAAAGTAAACCTTCAATTCTGAACAAAAAACTTTCATGGATATAGGGCTAGGGTCCCTTTGTGTTATTGTCACTTTTAGCTCTTCAAAGATTTTACATTTTGAATTGTATGGTTTTGGGACTTTATTCCTTTTTTTTAAAGGGGGCGGTGCATATAGGATTAGCAAATTATCTTAAGTTAAAGTATGTCTTCCTCCCATCCCCAGTAACTTGGTATACAATCACAAAAAATACACAGAAAAACAGCCATTGCAGTGGTGTTTTTGAACAGAAAGGGACCACAATAGGCCGATATAGGGTTGAAAATATAGATATAATGCAATAATTCATTTGGATGTTTTGAGTTCTTGATAAAGACTTCCAGGGTCCAAAAATTTGGGCACCACTGCTAGAATTCTGCAAACAGACAGTTGATTTTTTTTTAGCTTTAAGTGCTAGCACAGATTCTAATCTGAGTAGTGATGCATTATTAAATAAATTATATTAGAACAAATGTTCTGGTACCATGTGACACAACAAAGGTATTTTGCTCATTCTAATTTCATTCATTCATTCTTTTCCAACCCACTTATTCCATTTTTGGTGTCACGGGGGTCTGCCGGTGCCTGTCTCGAGCGCACATCTCACAGGTGAGAGGCTAAGGTTTAAAATATGTAATAAAATTACATAATAAACTGAATAAAATGTACAGTAATGAGAAAATATATGACATAGAGTGGCAATATATCTAATAAAAAAATGCACATAGTGAAGTAATAATTGCAATAGTGAAGATAAATAACTATAGTGTGTTTTTAATTTCACCTGGCTTATATGTCAATTCATCCTCCCTGAGCATATTGTAAAGCTTTTTTTCTGATTAATTTAATAAAATAATTTAATTTAGAAAATATTGTGTATGGTGTTTTTGGCATAGAAAAGAAGAAAGGGTATCTCATCCCATATTAGGTATGTCACAGTTTTGTTCTTTATATATTTTTAGGTCCCTTCTTTTCTTTTACGAGGTCACAGCGGCGATATTTCCAAGAAGTTGTTGAAGTGAAGTGTAATAATAAGAAGTATTTGCTAATATTGTGATTCTGTTACAGGTTGAAAAACACTAAAGTTTGGTTTCTACTTAGAAAAATTATATTTAAAGGTTTTGTCATAATTGTTGTGTGATTGTTTCAGTTAATTGTATTAATACTCTTACAATGTGTCTGGGGAAGTGTTTGTGTATGTTTAAGTTTTCCTACATGCGTTTTTCATTGGCCAGAAGGGCTTTATACTGGTTAGACTGGTGGCCAGACATATTTACAGGGTATAAACTCAACTGAGCATGTTTCTGTGTATTTGCTCAATTTGGTTTGTTCAGTTCTACTATTCCCAGTTTTCTAATGAGAGTGTGGATTTTCATATTCGTTATGTAATGTTTCCTTAGACCCCAGAATCGATTCATTAGATACGTGAAGATTCCCATTCAAAAAACAAGATTCATTGGGAGGTGGGATTTCATGGGTGATGGTAATCATAAAGGCTTTGACAGAGCATTAATTGATTGCTTGCTCATCACCAGAGATCCATTGTTTACTAGGGTGGTCAGTTTGCATTCTTTTCATTGCTAATTTGTTATAGTCCTCCATTACGTCACCCTGAATCATCAGGCTTTGTCTCTCTTGATTTTGTGCCTCGGTTTGGAGATGGTGAGTGGGTCATTGATGAAGAGAAAAGCAGAGCATTGTGACAAGCTTGATGAACTCCCTCAGGCCGAGAGCTGACCATTACCCTTCTGGAACTCCTGTAGATTTCCAGAACACTGATCCATGTGTCGCTTTCATCTCTGCATTCTTTCCTGCCTAAGGATGTGAATATAAAACTGTTCAATCCTTGAATTTTATATTTAAGGAAATACTCAAGTGGTACTTAAATATGTCTGCCCCAAATTTTAGCATTTTTAGCAGTTGTAGAATAATTTAATTACTGGAATCTTAAAAGCATTTTCATGAAATATGTTTTTAAAAGGCACACATAGTGATTCTGTATTTATCCGTGCAGAGTCCGGCCATTACACTCCATGCCCCTACCAATGCTGCTATGCCTCAGCAAACAGAAGCTGGCTGCTTTAAGAGTGGACTGTTGAAAGGCTCCATTACCATTATAGCAGATATCAGACACAAAAAGTCAAAGTCTGTGATAAGAAGTTACATTTTCCCCTCAATATAGTCAGTTTTTTTCAGCCAATCATTAACGTGATGAGCATAGTTGTGTTCAATCTGTGTGTCATACATTTTTTTAGAGATTTCAAGATTTTGTAAGTATCGCAAGTGTTTTTTTTGTGGGTTGTGCGATCGTAGAAAGCATTGATGAACTGAATGATATGCATTCCCAAAACTATGATATGCTCATAGTATATTTATCTCCCTTGCAATTTTTATCTAACGCTATCAGTGTTCATCTATTTTTCCCTGGATTTCTGTTGTGGGTATAAGCTCTGAACATTTGAACAGATCTAGACTGATGTGGGCATTTAAGTTCTTTGCTTTCCCAGCCAAATATAAGATCTGAATTTTTTTTAGGGAAATAAAGGATACTCACAGCTGCAGAACAGAAAAGTGCAGTTTATTTTGACAGAATCTCTAGAGAGGCTCTGAGTGGAGGCTTCAGAGTCCCACCCTATCGGCAGGGGTTCGAGGATTTCTTTTTCTTGTTTTCTCCGTCTTATTGCAGTCAATATGCTTGCCTCTCATTTTGTATCTCTTCCATCTTTTTTTTCTTGAGGCGCACTGACCGTTCTGTGTTTTTCCATGTCTTTACCTCCTTCAGACCTCTGTCTCCTGACACTTCCTGTTAGCCAAGCCCTGTCTTCCTCCTGCTGCATACTTCAGTTCCACATCTATTTCTCCCATCAGCTGCTTCCAGATGAACTTTACTCTCATTACCCTTATTTGGTCCCCGTTACTTCATTATGTCATGGACTATCACCATGAACATTGACCTTGATTTCTTATTTTTGCACTTTTGAACTGTCTTTAGCACACAAATAAATTGTAAACATACTTTTATTTTTTAAATACAAATCTACAAAAGTGATTTATTTGAAAATTTAACAACCTTTTTACAGTAACAACATGAGTTGCAGTAGGCCTATTATGGCAGTTATGAATCTTGCATGTAATTGTTTAAAAATACATTAATGGCGACACATTTGGTTGTTATTTTTATAATTAATATTGTTTATTTACTCTTCAAGCTATACCAGATTTTATACTCGTAAGGGCTCTGCCACTCGGTGAAGGGTTTATTTCCATAATTTATCTTTGTAAGGGAAAACCTTACCTCATATTGAATGCTTTCCAAGAGATAAAGACTTGAGGGGCACTTTTAATTTAATGATATGTTTATATCAAGTGCACTCTAGGACCTTAATGTGCTTCTTCTTGTGTCATTGCCTTGGTACCTTGGCCCAAACACCTGTATTCATGGCCCGTTTTCTGGCTGCAGTTGCCCTGACTCTGAGCAAAAAAACACCCCAAAGCATATTTTAAATGACCATGTTTGACAGTGGCATGGTTGGTTTCATTGGTATGGGTAAGAAGACTGAGTTGATGCCAAAACAGCTGGATTTTGGTTTCATCTAAGCAGTCATTTTCACTCAGTTCTCCTCTGATTCATTCAGAAGTTCATTGATGAACTAAAGATGGGTTGTTGAGATGCTCAGAATTCATTCCTTCACAGCACAGAGTTACCAATTGTTTTCTTGGTGACTTGTACCTGCCTTGAGAGCGTTGACAAGATTATCTCGTTTTTGGCTATATCCTAACCATTCTCATAATCATTGAAATTTGATTTATCTCCAAAGTTCTTTGAAAATTTGTCTTCCAAATGATAGAGCTGATGTAGAAATAACAAATCGGATCTTGCTGAGGAATCTGAAGAATCTAAGCTGAGTGTTTCTGCACAGAGGAAACTAATGGCACTGATCCTTTTATGTAAAGCTCAATCAATTTAATGAATAGTGCTAAGAATAACCATTAAAAGAATGGACTTTTTGTAGAATACTGCATCAGATGAGGGTTCTCTATATGCATTATATGACTCATAATATTCCTTAGTATCAGCATGACGTATGTACAGTCATTTCTCTGATCTCTCCTTGTCGAGAGGATTTGGCCACACAAGGTTGTTTAGTTATGTTTGAGAACATTCTGTTCCAAAGGAGCAGAGATTAGCCTAGCATTGTTCTCTGTGTTTAACAAGATCATAAATGACAGGAAAACTGACCGTAAGCAAACAAGTGGAGCGCTGACTTCATCAACACTTAATCGACACCTAGACCTTAGAACGAGTGGTCAGGCACGGGAAATCTTTACCTTTTATGGGTATTTATGAGCTAAATGAGTACCTAATGATACTGTGCATGTATGCAGATATGTGTTTACTGCACATACTGAGCTCAGGTGCAATGTGTTTTCTCTCTTTGATGTGGACTGAATTGAAAATGACAGCAAAAGTGAAATAATCCAAAGCTGTTCTCAAGCTCATGTCTTTTTAACCCCTTGTTGGTTGCAAACTATTATGCATCTTGCATAATCTGCATCTTTTAAATGCCATTTAAAAAAAAAAGAAATTTCACATACTGTCAAAAGAAGGATTTTTACTGTTTAACAGTGTTTTTTTCTGAAAGTAATCACTGAAAGTAATTCAGATTAAACTTTTCTGGTTATAAAAAGAGAAAAATAGACATCTAAATTGTCATCAGTTCTCTGTCATCACTTACACTCAAACTGGACCGTCAAGTACACAAATGTGATCAGCAAGGGGGAGAAAAGGTTTTGTTTTCTGAATATTGCCATCATGAATATACATGTAATTCCAAGCATCTCCAAAAATCATTGTAGTCTGATGAATTGGTTCCTGGTTTCCTTTCAGAAAGGAATGTGAAAGAATGACCCATGAATGTGGCCTTGTGCTTGACTGGTAGGGTTTAGACTAGACCTGTCTTATTCTCCTAATGTGAGCTGGTTTACTCAAGAACATTTGGAATGATTTTTGCAGTGTCGATTTTCTGCACTTACTGACCGGTGACCTGAGATTCTGATCAAATATTTTCTTTAATTTAGATAATGGTTAAATTATTACTAGCGCTCCTCTTGTTTTCAATTTCACACAATGTGGATTATGTTTTGCAGGACCTTTTGCTGAGAGTCTTTTTAACATGATATTTATGTCATCCAATCCAGTTTTCCCACAGCACAATGTCTGTTTTTTTCATAGTGTTCGTAGTACTTGTCTGGTATTTTTGTGCGTTATAGAGTACAATTAAAGTTTTGAGGTTTTTTTTGTCCTCAAAACATAATGGTTCCATTTTGATGAAATTGAATATTAATTTTTCCCCACAATGGGATAATTCCATCACCTGTTTTTTTTTTCAGAAAACATTTTTTTTTAATTAAATGATTCAAAATACAAAAACAAACAAACATCAATGTCAAATCAAGTGGCGGGTTCCAGAATAGATTGTTTACACAGTGTCAGAAGAACCCACACACAGATATTGGACTCGTTATCAGAGTGAGTCCACATCCCACAGTCTCTCCTTTTGCCTCCCGGTGACTTTAATGATCGTGATCAGCAGGAAAATGGTCTAATTATGTTCCATTTCATGGAATGATTTTAAAACAATGCAACTTTTACTGCAGACATCAGCCGACATTTTTTCACCTCCTCAGTACCTCATCTTCTTTGCGCTTTGCTTGGTTTAATGGACAAATGGCATTTTGTGAAAAACTCAACTGGTTTTTATCACATTTAGACAAATGGACAAACGACGACTGCATTATATGCCAAGTATTTTTTATTTATTTATTTATTTATTTATTTATTTTTTATATACAGGCTCTTGTTTCCAATTTAAAAATTTTTCAATTTTCAAAATTTTTTCCAATTTTTAACTCAATTTTTTAATGCCATTTATTGTATTTTTTTTGTTTTGTTGTTGTATCTATGTTATTATTACTGTATATTTAGCTTCTATCAAAACTATAGAGGGCACTTCTAACAGTCTACAACTTTACCCGTGGCTACAAAGCAACAGTGATTCTCTTTTGACAACATGATTAGAATCCTATGCCAAGCAGAGGGAGCAAGAGGTGGAGGAATCATAATACCACTGTAAATTACCAAAAAGAAAGTGATATTTACGGTTGTGACATTCAAATGACTTATTTTAAATGATAATCAAACAGATTATTAAAAACAAAGTAATATTTAATGTGTTGGTTAAATAAAAGTAGTTTTAGCCTAATCTTCTTTGTTAATATGAATCAATTTATAGTACACAATCCATGCATTCCTATAGGATTAATGGCCAGGTGAATAGACAAGGTAATAAGTTAATTTTAAAATAGTTTTAGCCCACAATTCACCTGTACATTTCATCATGTTTTTTTTGAACAATACATGGGGACTATTATATTATACTGAAACAATTTGGTATATCTCTACCTTTGGTATATAGGCTGGGAACGTCATGGAGAAATGGGGGTTGGTTATTTTTACCTATATTCAACCGGGGAACATCACATCATCACTTACCCCTCCATAGTAACCACACTGTTTACCATTGCAACCAATTTTGCATAAACCTATCTCAGCTTAGGAAAATCCTAGAGACATGGGGGTTGGGTTATGTTACTTGTGAAATTGACAAGCCAACATCAAAGTTTGCATACAAACTTTAGCCATCAAGGTTTGGATATTAGATTGCATCTCTTTATGTTATTCTCATTATTCTCTTCGAATGTTAAATATTATTCATACAGGCAAAAAAAATATCAAAGCAATCCATTTGGAAAAATGGTATTTAGATAGTTGTGGGATGCTTTTTAATAGATATTTCTTCATTCTACTCTCTAAAACCTCTTCAGTGTCTTCAGCACATGCGGTTTCAATGTTTCTGGCTCAAACTATCAATTAACAGATGATTTCAATGGTTGCTGTACTTGTTCCTGATGTGCATGCAGGTATAATTATGTACATAACTAGTTTTCTGGGACTTAAATGATACATAATGGTAAAACCATTGATTGAAAAGCTACGTAAAGACATTTCAGGTATGTGCTTTGTAGGGATCATTTGAAATTCTGTCTCGCTTCATTCATGCACCATTAGCGTCATGAAGCTTTAAGAATCAAACGAGGATGTTCCATTGCCTGTTTGTGATCCTGAGCGAGAGATGGTTCAGATGACTGCTGTAAAACTCATTGTTGAGAGAGCATACGGTTGCTCTGATGATGATTTGCGAACCATGAAGATTCATTTAAAAAGCTCAAAACCACACCTTTGTTGACTCTCCAGGAAATCTTTTTGAAGGCGTAAATATCTCATTTTAAACTTGACAATGGTGGCCCTTTAATGGAAAATTTGCATTCCTTTTTGCTAAATGGCCTTTTTTTACATGGTATAAAAAGGTACTAATTCTCCAATGCCAGTGTTGGTGTGCTGCTCTTTTAAACTCTGAAGGTCAGTCCCGAGTTCCCGGAGAGCACCACACGCTACAGGGCAGGAATAGCCATGGGGCCAGCTCTTATTTTAGAGCATTTCAAGCAAGGCAAACAAGCGATCTTCAAATCACAAGTTAGCATTTCATGTCATTGTTTGCATGCCTCAATGGGTCAAGAGTTCTTAGTCAGGTTTCATGTAGATGTTTATGGCTGCTCTCGTGTAGTGAGATATTTTGTCATTATCCACATCTGTCAGTGTCCTCCACCTGTTCAACCCACCTGCTAAACTTAGCCTCCAGTCAGTACCTTGCTTACAGTAAGATTCTTACTAATTTGTGGCTCCCATTTTAGCCTCAGCATGCGTGACTTCAGGAGCCTCATACGGTATCTCATTTGTCAGATGTGAAATAGATAACAACCTCCTGACAACTTGACATTCATCATTCTTGCATTGAATACTTGGAATTATCTGATCAGCCATGAATGTTTGATGGTGTGTGAACCTTGGACTTCTTCTAGAGGTTAAATTAATTTAGACAGAATTTGGCTACATCGAATATAAAGCTAGTGTCATGTGACTCAATTGATACTGTATTATAACATAAATAAAGATTATTGTGGATTTTTGTTTGCCCAAAAATATTTTCTTCAAAAGTTTAATGTTCTTATTACATATTGATATGTGCTTTTTCCCCCCACTGGCACAAAAACCTCTTGTTCTTGTCGGCTGTCAATCTCCCAGGAATTCTCCACTTGCACTTTCATGCATCAGGAAAAGCTAGAGATGCTTTAATTACAGTAACCTGTTTTTATGAGAGCACAATGCAATCTATCAATGGTGCCTCTTTCGAATCTTTAAACTACATGTTGAACCCTTCTAGTGCTATACCCTCTGTAAATGAAGCAATATTTATGGGATTAATTCCTGTGCCATTAAAATGGTTTGTTTTTTCCTTTTTGTATTCCTATATATTGTGTAGGTTTCAAACATGCTATTAGTTTTGACATTTTTGGTTTAAAACAAACATTACAAGAGTTATGACACATAATTTGCAAGGTAATTCAAATTTAAATGTGAGAAAATCTGGAATCGTGTCTCATTTTACGGAGCTCAAATCCTTGCCAGCAGTGTCATCTAGTGGCAAAAAGAAGAGATCATTCTTGGAAGTACAAGACCTGTGAGATGGTTTACGTTTTTTAAAAGTTCTGCCACAAAAAAGTGCGTTGAACAGTGTACAAGGTTTAGGAGAGAATTGTCTGGTTTTGTCATCGTCATGGTCACATTGTTTTTACCTTGTCTTTGTTTTTAGGAGATTTTTGAATTTTTATTTTGTCTCAACGCTTTTGATTTTTTGTTATAAAACATGATAAAGGGTGAGGAAAAACAAAACTGTTAGAGGAAGGTTTGTCTAGTTTGTCTGTTTCAAGTAAATAACATTTGGGCTTACATTTTGTAATTTATTATAATGCTGATCTTCTTTTTTCAAGGTGTAATGTTTGAAGTTGTCCAGACATAAGCATGAAATATATCTGTACTTGATGTTGGTATCAACTGAAATGTTCCAGGTTTGTTTAATGTCTATTTGTAGTCTCGAAACAAATTCTGACCCTATGCCACCCCAACGTTGCAGAAGAAATCGAGACTCATCAGATCAGGCAAAGTGTTTCTAGTCTTCTATTATCCAATTTTGATCGACCTGTTCTTCAGTTTGTAGCCTCAGTTTAGTGTTCTTAGCTGACATCCCACCTGGCACCACCAACCATTCCATGTTAATAGTCACTTATATAACCTTTCTTCCAAATTCTCATGCTCAGTTTGAAGTGCACTATATTGTCTATGTGACTAAAAGCGCTGGCTTAGAAGTGTGCGTTATTGAGCAGTTGGACAGGTGTAATAAAATAACCTAATAAAATGGCCAGTGAGTGTATATTCAGAGGTCACAAGCCATCAGCGGCACATCTCAAGCTTTTAACTCTTAACTTAAGCTGCTGTGAAAGGAGCAGAGCAGCTTCTTCTGCAAACTCACGTCAAAGTATTAAGCCTTCACGTATTCTGAGCATACGTATATATTCACAGTTTTTCTGTTAACTACAGTCTGGATTTCATGAGCATTTAAATCAGCAGGACAAAAGTCTGGAGCTTGCAATTTGTAGTTGAGTCGAGCTCAAGTCTTTACATCACGTTTCATCAAAAGTTAAAAAATTATTCTAATCAACATGAATTTGTGAAGGGATCGTGATTTATAGTAAATGTTTCATTTTAGTAAAGATTTAATAACAAAAGGAAAATGCACAACAAAATTCAATTTTTTAATGAAGTGAATTTAACTTCTAGTTCATGTATGATGTTGAATTGTATCACGACAAAAGTGACAGTTTGGATTCTAAATGTTTTTTGTTCTTTTTATTACAACTAATGGTGTCAATAGGTCTTGTAGTAATTGATCAAAATGTCGAATCATTCATTTTAATCAGTGAATAAACACATTTTTTTACTTGAATAAGGTATACTTTTGTGGGTAAATAAGCAAAGATTTTAATTGATTTTTTTTATATCCTTCTGAGATTCTAATTCTTTTCATTGTTTTAAATCCATTTTAGAGAAACCATTTAAGACAAATATGTAACATATGCCATACATATGAAATATGATTAATGAAAGCCTCTCAATTCTGATGAAATGATTTCGGTTTTGAAATGAATGTTCTCAATTCTGTTTTGATGAAATGTAGTCAGTAAAATACTGACTACAAAACTTTGATTCTACATCATAATGTTTTATGTGAACATAAAAAGCACAAGATAGGCTAACTTAAAAAACAAAGTCCAATTTAAAGAGACTTTTTACTCCTTCTTGCAATCAGACAGAGATACTGCTGTGTGTTTCCAGTATAGGGCTGCTGCAGAGGATAGTTTAACAGTTAAAGGCTTAAACTGTGACGTGTGTGAGGCTTCGGAAATCTAATAACAATCATTAAACTTTCAAACAAACCAATGTGAGCACCTTGAGGAGAAGGATTGAGGTGTGACAGAAACACAGACAAAAGCACTGCCTGTTTTCCATCGACTTGCTTTGCTCTTGCGGATTTAAAAAAATACATCTGTGTCTTCTGTGGATCCAAGAGGTTTACAGGAAAAAAAAGACACAGAGCTTTAACATTAGAGCTGACTGTCTGTACATGTTTATCACGTGTGTTGGGTATACTCTTAGAGAATGAACAAGGACTACTGGACCTTGGATTTAAAGAGCAAGTGCTTTCATTGACCACTATTTATGTGACCCTGCAGTGCTTGCATTGTTGGCATGTACCGCATGTATTGGGAATGTTGAGTGGTAGAGTGTGAGCACTCAGTCCAACAATGTTTAGACGCATCTTTGCTTGTAAGGCAATTCAGAAAGGCCTTTATCTGAAGTACTTCAAGCAATTATTGGCCCTGCATCATTTGTCTTGGAAGAGTGATATATAGCTGTCAAGTGGACAAAAGGATTAGGAATGTTATATATTACATGCAACAAACTTGCTCTTCAAAAAGGAAGGATCAATTTTAACAAGAAAATTCCGGATTTTAATAGCAGTCATCAAAAAAGTTCTGTATATTTTACTTCTAGAAGTCACTAAATGCAACGTATTATTGATTATCACTACTTATTTGGTTCTAGGCAAGGCAAGGGAATTGTATTTGTACAGCACATTTTTTTTACATACTGGCAATTCAAAGTGTTTTACAATCAAATAAAACACAGAGATAAAACTAGTCTTGACCGAGACCCAGTCGAGAACAGAGAGCACCAACATGCTAAGCCCCAAGACCAGAACAAAAGCACAAATTAACACAGTTACTTTTCTTATTGCAAAATATAAATATATATATTATTATTTTTTTTTTTAAACAATTTTTCTGTTGTTTTGTCCATTAAGCAACAAACATTTTTGGTAACATTTATACTAGTACTTAGTAGTAATAAATAATATTATCAGCAGTTCCCACCTATAAACATTTTATAAGAACTTGGTATGTATGTTCCAGCAAGACTTATGGAGGGGACAGAGGACTGGTAGCCTTTGCAGGTATATTTAACCGTGCTCTGATGAATAAATGATAACATATTAATTAGATGAAACAGACAATAAAACAGATCCAAAATAGAAAAGCAAGGGATGAAAACAATACAATTTATACAAAAAGAGGAAAACTGAATTTTTAAACACATTGCTGTTCGGGGTACAGTCAGTGAATTTAGTTATGACTAAAGTTTTAGCTCCAGCTGTGGGCAGCATGGTAACTGAAAGCAGACTCTTCCTATTCGAAGTGAACCCATGGTAAATCTAACTGATTTGAAGCTAGTAATGATCTCTGTTTGATTTGTATCAGTCACAGTCAGTGTAGGGACCTGAGGATTGGTGTTATATGCTCTGACTTTCTAGTTGTGGAAAGAATCCAGAAGCTGTCTAATAACCATTTAGGGGAGGGCAGTGACAGTTTTAGATATTGTAACAGTGGTTTAGTAGTGGAAATGGTCAAAATTAACAATGGCTACTTGTAAAGAATGTAATCACAAAAAAAGCCATTGCATAATTTAGATAAGCAAAAGTTCAACAGTATGATAATATTGTTCTTAATCGCATTATAACAATAAACAATGTCCATTCCATTTGTTTTCTGTTTAGTTTTCCAAACCTTGGCATGCTTGGCAATATAAACCACATACAATATCACCCCCCCCCCCCAATTAACCACATACATTATCTGAGAATAGAACCCGAGACCTCTGTTCATATGCTTTGTAAAAAAAAGTGCAGACTTCTGGGAGATGGTGTGAGTCATGGAATCATATGTGGTTTGAAGATGAGATAAATTTCAAAAATATTGCTGAAAAAGACTCTTGGTTCCTGTTTTTGTTTATTTGTTTAGATTATTTTTAGTGCTATCATGGACCAGATGTTTTCTAATTTTGTTCAATATTTGTGTTTATTAAAACCAGGATGCTGCTATAAAGGTTCGCATAAGCACTTAAAGCAGCCAGGAATTTCCCACTTGAGATCTGGCACTGGCCCATGGATTACTTACATTTTGGAATGGCTAAAAGAAGCAAAGATATTTATTGTAATGCTACTATGTTATGCTCCTGCATCATACACATGTGTGTTTGTGTTTGTTTGCACTTGCTTTTCTGTGTGTGCCTGTTTGCACCTGCCAAACACTCGCTCTTTCTCCAGTGGCTCAGTTTTGGAGTTTTGAGGTCAGAGTCTCTGGATTGATTTGAATAAAAAAGCCTGCCAAGGGTACAAAGAGACTGTTGTCCTCTTGCAGACCTCATAAACACATTGAGAAATGAGTGTTTGAATGTTAAATTATGATAAAACGTCAGAATATCAAGATTAAAGTTTAACCCCTTAAACGGGGGTTACAGCAGATGCAGATTTCTCACAAGCTAAAATCATTTTTCTCAACTATTTTTTTAAAACACTCATACTACCTTGTCATAAACATCTTCCCAGTTCTGGAGTCTGGCCCTTAAGTTGCCCTTTAAGTTACCCTTTAAATTACACAAGTTGCCCTCTGTACATCCCCCTTTTGCACCCAACAAATAACACAATACCATCCCATAGCAAACGGTGAAAGTCGTAGGGTTTGAGATGTCACAAATATGTCAATCTGACCACAATTCATTTTGGAATATATTAAAGATTTGTGATCTTTAAAAAACAGAGGGGGTTAAAAAAATTTCATCTCAGGTCTTCTTTAAATGTTGTTACTTAACCTGTGAAAACATTTGCTGTGATTTAGCTCAAATTACATGATCTTATCTTTATTTCACACTACCAAATATATTTGCAACTCAACCCTTTTGATTCAAAATTATTTCACTTTATAAAGAAACATGCCACCAGGAGCAATCTCCAATGACTTCCCCAGCTCTAATAAAGTCCTTGTGGTCCCAAGATGGTTCAACGACTTTGAGAAGTTGAGGGAGACAGTCTTACTCAAACTCCTCCTGGAGAAGATCAACACGATATAACAGGAAAAATCTGGGGTCTTCCCCATGAGTGAGACAACAATTGAAGAACCGACCCAACCTTCTATTAGAACACAACCTAAAAAGCGTGCAACTGACTGACTTGAGTGGCTACTGACTGAGTTTCGATTACCTTATTACATAGGAACTGGGGGTGTCCTTCACTGTGCATGAATGTGCTATGTGGCTGGTGAACCCTCCTTGAATAAAAAATCCAACCTCAATGGACCATGGAAAAATTAGAAATTATTACCAATACAGTGCAACCAGATGAACTTCCTCATCCTCTTTGACCTTGCACAAGGATCACTGGAAAAAATGTAGTATACTTCCAGCAGTATGCCAGTACACCCATCCTGAGAGGAGCCAGAGACAATGAATAAAAAGCTGGCAATGGATGTTCTCATGGAATGATTATAGGTCTTCTTGAGCCACTAAAATTCTTTCCAAACGTGCTTGAGACTTCGTTCTCTCTTGCAGGACTTCCACCCGAACACCAGGTACACATTCAAATTCCTCACTCCGCGCAGGCCCCAGAGTAGTGACTGTAGAACAAACGAGGAAACCAACAGAGGCAGCAGACATCAGCCTTTTGGTTGATGTATGCCACTAGAGCCGTGCCGTATATAGCTCTCCTTTGAAAACTCCTCATTTGAAAGATACTAAAATTCAAGGTTTGATTCTTGATGTCTTTTTTTACAGATCATAGAAACTGTATGAATTTGCTGCGGAGATTCTTTTTGAGACTCTATAGCTATACAATATTGAAAAATGTGTAAGTTTGTTTTAATAAACTATCTGTTTTAAAGGTTTTATAGTTTTGATGCAATGAGTTTTATTTTATTTTGAACTGCTCCTACGGTGGATTTGTTTGGTATTGTGCCTAAATACAGCCTAATTAACCAATGCTCACAAATGTTTGCTTTGTTTTGATTGATTTCTAGAGAACCCCTATAGTTGTATTAACTGTTGTTTTTGAATGAGGTGGATAAAACAAAATAAACGAGTGGATGCTAAAACTGAAGTGTATTTTTGTCACATTTGAAAAGCCCATAATCTAGTTCCCAAAAAACACAATACTTACAGAGTAACGGAGTCCTGGTTTATCCGTTTTTTTCAAATGCCAGTCAAGTTTTTTTTTTTTATTTTTACCAAAACACCTTAAACCAAGCACAGTGATGTCTGGAGTAGGTGGAAAATGCCAGCTGTCATCTGCAGACAAAGTATTGAATTATTTTATAATCATTGTCAAAAACGGAACAGAATCAGGCCATTTTCCAGCTGATTACAGTCAATAAAGTCCTGCAAAGACATCCCAAAATTCACTGGCAAGGAGAGAGTGTGGGACGTGGACTCACTTCCCAGTTAAATATGTGGGTATGGGTTCTGACACTTTTAACCGATCTATTGATTTATTTTCTAGGTCCAGCTCAGAGAGGCGCAAGGAGAAATCTCGAGATGCAGCACGCTGCAGAAGGAGTAAAGAAACAGAGGTTTTCTATGAACTGGCTCATCAACTTCCTCTACCACACAGCATCACCTCACATCTTGACAAAGCCTCCATCATGAGGCTGGCCATCAGCTTTCTACGAACACGTAAACTCCTCGGCTCAGGTAAACACATACGATTACATTCTAATCCCTTTATATTAACTTTGAGCGGGACAGTCAAGTTACAGAGAGGTAGATCCCATTTCTAAACCAGCCAGCCAATACCTTGCACCAAAGATGAACTCCTCAGTAAGGAGTGTTGCTATTGGCTGCTCAAAAAAAGTCACTAGGAGTTTGCTAGATGATACCTGATTTGCATAATAAATCATGTGATATGTATACATTAAATGGTTTCAGTTGGCACATATTCCAACATTCATGAAGAATTAAATCTATTTTCAGTTAAATCTATTTGGAATTTAGATTAAATAAAAAGAAAATGCTGGTACCATAGAAGGTAATGCATGTTATATTTCTAGTTTGATTAAAAAAAAAAAGCTTTTTACAGAACATAATACATCAAACAGCTACAATCAGGTTTTATATCCACACTGATGGTAATCAAATGCTAAAGACAAATATAAACTCTTATCTGTTTTACCATCTCTTCTCCGCTGTTACGAGGAAATGTGTTGTTGTTTCAGGCGGCATTAAGGTTACTGTTACATTATCAGATGTGAAGGCACTTTTATGTAAGGCTATATTTGTGTCTGTGAATATTGGACCTGCTGCTGGTGATTAGCTTCTGCTTTAGGTGCTAATCTTATAAATCAAAGACAGAATTAAAGGAGCACAACAGTTCAATATTAAAAAGCTACAGGCTGCATTTAATACTGAATCATTTTATCCATTTGGAGAGATGAATTTGTGAGTGTTATGGATTTTGCCAAATCGTAATTCTTTTATCTTTGTTCATTTTTAGGCTGTTCACACTAACGCCACCCTTGTAGATGCAGAAGTCACCCCCTGCAACGATTGTACTTTAAACCGTGCTACTCGTATAATAATTTGATAATTGCAATACATTACATCAGTCCTTTATTGACTTTATGGGCTACCTATAATTCATAGCATATACTTTAAAATCCTTCACCTCCCTCTTAAAACACTTTCTCACACATTTCTTCTTTTTTTCTGACCTCAATAATCTCTAATGCCTTTAGGTAAACAGTTTATTTGCAAGACGACATCGGTCAATAGAACTTCCACTAAATTCAATTCTAGGCACAGGTCATCAATCGATAGCTTTCTGTAGGCATGTAGGTTGATCTTCTTGTGTATTACTTTTGCCAAAAGTTATTCATATTCAAGTATCTGCAGCACTGTCCATCCATGGTCAGAACATCAACCAGCAATGGCTACAATAACAGGAACACAACAAACAAATATAAAACACTTTATTTACTTGAAAATGTCAAGTTTTTATATCAACGCACTGCACTCCATAATTTCATGATCCTTTTTTTCTGGAGCTAGATCCAACAAACAAACTAAAAATGTTTATACTTTTTTTGTGTGTTTCATCAGCTAAATGATCCTGTTTAGATTTCAAGACTTCTTTAAAATAAAACAATTTTGTGTTTTCCCAATAACTAAAAAGTAGAGTAAAGCATGGAAAAACGTTTATTGTAAAGTGGATATGGATTTCTCAAAAAAACTGGTGGATTTTATATGGAGAAAGTACCAAATTGCTCCTGGAGGAGCATTTCAGTTTTTGATTTAAATATAAAAGATGTCATATAATTGTGACAAAAAAAAAAACTTTGTTAGTGGTAATTCATGTAAATATCAATAGAACACAATGAAATTAGTATCAATAATGTTTTCAAGAATTTATTTTACAGTTGCCATAAGGTTTCAGGGAATTTATGGAAAATATTTAGAAAATGTCGAGGAGCAATGCCCTCTTTTGCATTGAAAAAAAAAAATCACTTTTCACCCAGAAATGTTAAATATCAAAGATGTCATGATTTTTTATGTTTTCACATCACACCGTATGATAATTTAAGATATCGTAGCAGCAAATTGATTGTAGAAATTATGCATATATACAACAATCTAATAGAACATACATATATGTAAAGAGTCAGAGCTACATAATTATTTCAGGCATGATATTTGAACGTTTTTTTTTATTATTATTTAATCTGAGCAGTGTCCACCATCTTGATGTGTTCTCTGTGTTTTTAAGGTCACGCAGCAGCTTTGTTTTTTTTTTTTTATGCCCTTGTTCTTTAGTATCTTGAAGGGCAAATCGGACATCATTCTAGCTTCATTGAACATTTCTTTGACTAGAGACGGCATGGTGAGAGGATGTGAGTTCACATTGTTTGTGTGTCTTGATTATAAAAAAAGCACCTCCGGAAACTGGACAAAGGAGCCTCTGGATTGGACATTCCTTTCCGTGTTTGCGCAGACACTGCAAAGTAAAAAAAAATTTACTGGGCTGTTCCTTTAGGTTTGACAAACCAAAACTTAGCACCAATGGGCTTGAAGTGAGATGACGCTGTTCTCACAGAAAGAAGGGAGGGGAGAGAAGAGGATCTTTGCTGTAGAGTATGCGCTGATGCATCAGATAGTGTGTTATCAGCAGGCCTGTGTGTACTGTGGTGCAAACATGATTGGTCTCAACGCAGCCAAAACACTGGCCAACCCTGGCGCCACACATCTCTTCATACCCTTTCCCTCCCCAACATCTAGCTATTCTGTGGGTGAATGGGAAACACCTTTTACATAAGATCTTCTGTTCTGATCCTTTAGTGATATGATATTTGCTCATAGGTGGCTTGGAAAACATGTTATGAAATATAGAATTGGTGAGATAAATATGTTATTACGACAACTCACAGGATTTGGACTCTGCTGATAGAGGCACATAATAGAGCCAAATTTCACAAGTTAAAGAAATGGATTGATTACATTTAGTTTGGTGCTTTTTTAGGATCAGAACCAGCATTAAATATGTTTATCGTTTCTGTATGTCACTCTGCTGTCTGAAGAGAGATATTTTAGCAAGATTGAGCCAGAGCTTGACGTTTTAGCAGTGCATGAGTTCCACATAACAGAAAATGGGCTAAAAGATAAGATGTGGTGGAGCTGAGAAAGTTAGGATCGCTCTCCTCAACAATAGGTGTAGTACTTAGTTTTTAAAATGACTGAGTAAAAGATCTGTAGCCCCTTCTGAATCGTTACAGAGCCTATAATTAGCAAAACTCTAAAAGCATCAGGCTGTTTTTTGGGTGTGCTTTAAAGTTATATATAATTATTGCAGTTTGTGGTTTGTTATAAAATAAAACTTATATATTTGTTTACTAAAATATAGGGTGCTTTTCTGTTTAACAGAGAATAGATTTTACTTTCAGGGTAAAGTAGGTACACCCACAGTGTAAATGGAAGCAGCTAAAGTGAATTGGGACAGATCTAAAACTTTAGCCACAGAGCACAATAGTGTAAATGGATCTCTTACCTTGATCTTGTTCATTTTGAGAATATCATGTCAACCAACTGCAAGATGTGTGTGTTGAGCCAAATCATGTGCTTGCTCAATGTTATGACTTTTCTGAACTAAAGGAAGCAAGTTGGCACATCTTTGGTGACATTTTTTCAAAACTTTGAAATTTTAAGTTAGAAATTTTTAAGTTAGGGTTGCTTTCTCAACTCCTTAACACTTCATATGCAGTTTTTTATATACTATGTATATGCAGACATCAATCATTTTTTGTTTTGTTGATTTTATTCCCTATTATCAATTTCTGAAACCCATATTTTGGTTCAGTTTTTGTTTCCCCTCACAATGACCCCTTCAGGGTCATTTCAGAGATGCAACTTTAAGTCTCTCTGGGACTTTGGTCTCTAGTCTCGGCTCAAATCCAGCCCTGGGCTCTCAATGGGCCTTGAGAAAGTTCCTTATCTGAAGGAAGCACACTGGAGCAATTGCAGGCTTCCGACCCCCCAGTATGGAGCCATTTAGTTGTGCATGTCTTCATGCACTCCACCTCCCGGCTGAAGCTCTGCCAGATCTGAGCAGAAAGCTACCTAAAGTCTGGCAACCAGTCCACAAGTACTTTCTTTCGGACTGAAAAACAAAATGGTTTTTGTTTGTGATCGACATCTGATGTCAGATGTAATTTAATTGCAACCATCACCCCAGTAAGTGGCTAACTACTTTAAAAGGTGTATTCTTGGCACCAATGGTAATGGTAACTCAATTGTAACTTCCCAAAGGTAACCAAAACAGTATTTCCCATTTTTTTTGAAAATGTGACCATAAGTAAACATGGAAAAGTACTCCATTTAAGCATGCAGTAATGCAATGCTTTTTGCTCATTTGCCAATTAACACTATATTAGCAAAAGTATTCACGCATCTCCCTTTAGATACATACAAAGTGGGATTTTCTTAATAAAACTCTATGGGGTTTAATGCAACATCAACCTCCCAATGCAGCTATAGCACCTTCTGCTGTTCAGTGACGGCAATCCACATGGTTTAGGACTGAGCAAATGTTTGATCGTTCATCTATAAGTACATGCGTGAGATAAGAGACTGATGTAAGTCTTTACTCTAATTCATCTCTTCTATTGTTCTATTGAGTTGACATCTTGTTAGTCAAGTTCTCCTACACCAAACTCATTCACACCTCGATCATCTTTATAGATCAGCTCAGCTTTAACCTTGATTTTTCATTCACCCATGTTACCTTTCTACTCAGTTTGTTGATTGCATGATGGTCATCCAGTCCTTCAAAACACCCCACTTTCAATGTTTACCTGGAAATGATTTATACAGAGATTAAGTGATGATTTTTTTTTTTTATTCATCAATTACTGTTGACGTGGAGAAGAGGGAAAGTTATAGTAGAAAGTCCAGGCCTGAGCCCGAGAGAATTTAGCCTGACCCAAACCTAATTTCATTTACAGTCTTATTTTTGAACCCGAACCTCAAAGCCTGAAATTATTTAAATGAACGGTTACGATGCGGAGGCCAAAGAACCACTCCTCCAAATGCATATAATACAGTAGAAATTCTATTTCATGGTATAATATAGTAGACATTTTGGCATTCGTCAAAGTGAACATAATAAAGTTATCCGTAATATCTGGGCTGAATACACGGCTGAAACAATGAAAGCAGTTTATTCAAGTAATAATCACGCCAATATCTGGACAATAATCATTTCGGGTTTGTGTGGCAAACTTTATTGGAGACGTTTTAACACAACGGCACTTCAATGTAAAAGTACGCCCAGTGACCTGTACAGCTGATTTTCAGTCCAGCTTTAAAAACAACCAACAATTGTTCTCCACAAATCCGGCTTTTGCATAATAAATGACTGTATGTGCCTATGAAAATGCTAAAATAATCCATTAATGCTAGTTCAGTGAATCTGGAAACGTTTGCTGCTGCCATCTCGCTCTAAACCAAAGCTGTAAGTTACTATTATAAGTAAACAAACTGAAACAGAGAAACCTGTGCAGTTAATTAATCAACACCTACCAGCCAATCAGAATCCAGTATTCTAATAGACCATGTCTAAACACTTTTTAAAATCTAGTTTGAAGACCATGTGAAAGTTAGATGTCTAGAAAAACTTATTGACTTCTTTGCTCTAGAAGCCTCAGCATCTCCTGTCATTTTATGTTCCCACTCACTCCTACTTTTATATTACATCACAGAAAGTTGACTGAGGAACATTTAGTAGGCAGGAAATGTCTGCTACTGGACTTTATCACATTACTATCTTGGAATTCATTTGCTTATATGCCTACTATTTTATACAACTCTGAAATAATTGAAATATCTAAATTCAAATATGAGGTGACTGAGTGAAAACTTTGCCAGTATAAAACCTTTATAGATCAGTCCGTTGAGCTGAGATTTTCGATAGAAGCTAGGTTTGTTTTGTCGGGAAGGTTCAAAGTTGCAGGATGAAGCTGCTGTTGTTTATTTTGGATGTCAGCCAGGGGTTAGAGAGGCTGAGTGTGCACACATAGATAATGTACATTCATTCTGAACCTCTGCTCTCTGTGTTGTGTTTCAGGCATTGGGACTGCCAGAGAAACCACTGACATGGAAGCCCTGATGGACAGTTGGTATCTGAAGTCACTGGGTGGCTTTCTTACTGTGGTCACATCAGATGGAGACATGATCTTCCTGACTGAAAACATCAATAAATTCATGGGACTCACTCAGGTGAGCATTACCGTTCTCATCAAAGTACACAGGACAATGAATCATTAATCAGACAGCATTTATAATTAGCTATTTGGCTCTAAAGCATTCATTTCCTCAGGTTCACTTAATCATAGACCATATGCCATTATTAAGCACAGCTTAACTTGTTTCCTTCATGTGCCGCAGGGGAGGAAGGATGTGTCACTTTTTTAACCCCTGCAGAAGCCCTTGGACTTTTCTTATACCTGGGATTCAGCTCCTTATGCATAGCTGCAGTTTCATAGAGTTGCAGTTTCATTCACTTATCATCAGAGAATTTTACATTATGAAAACTTTAAAGTCCTGAAAAAGATGCCATGAATAGAAAAAAAACCCTCTGAAGCACTGAACTTGTTGTCTGGATCAGCTCAAACGTCTTCTATGTGCATGTCTTATGATTAAGCCCACCTTGTAACAAACTGCTTATGTTTACTCCCGAACTTAGATTAAAATGTAAATGAACTTCTGAATGGTGGATTATTAAATAAACACAATCTTTAGTCAAACGTTATATTATAACCTCCAGCATTCATAGGATTTGTGTAATGCACCAACACAAACCCCAAACAGGGGTTTTTGATAGAAATTCACACAAGCAGAAGGAGGAAATACACAACATGAAGGAATCAATGAACAGATAACCTTTGAAATTAAAAGGCAGCAGTGAAACCCACTGCAACACCGTGACACTATGAATCATGAAATCATTTCTAAATGTAATGTGTTGAAGTTTTGCACTCGTCCAAATCCCTAGTACAACCACCTTTTGTAGAACTTCAGTTTCAGACATTGGTCTTTAATCTTGGCACAGTGTGTGCCATGCACTTTCCTTTTTGATTGCATTTTTTATCTTTGACTCCTGAACTTTCTGTTTTATTGTGTGTATTTTATGATTCACTTTATTCACTCACTACAAACTTTATAAATTCGTAACATACACATTCAGTCCTGTAAAAAATGACAGATTTTTTTTGTTCAGGGAGATTTTTCAGTTGCACATCTCTGTGTTTGCAGGTGGAACTGACGGGGCACAGCATCTTTGACTTCACTCATCCCTGCGACCATGAGGAAATCCGCGAGAACCTCAGCCTCAAAGCTGGTACGCAACGTCTTCTCTATTGTGTAGTTCAGTCCTTTTTAGAAGACCCGGGTGCAGTTCAATGATGCTCATGGGAGTTTGGAAATTACATATTATTGGCAGTAAATTGATTTTGTCCTGCCTTTCTCTTACACAGATTCAGAGAAACTTCACACTCACATAGAAGGCAAATACAAGGAAAATTGACTTCTTTTAGGAGGATAGTTATGTACTGAAAGTCTTTAAAAGAACTGACCCTCATCTCCCTCCTCTTTCATTCTGTCTCCTTTATTTGACCTCCACACTTTATAGCCCCATTTTAACCTCTGAGGACAGTCAAGTTTCACTCTGCTATTTCAGGTGCTTGCTCGTTCTCTAGAATGAAATACTGCAGTGTTTTGCAGCTTCTTGGTTGAGTTGCTGCGAAGGTCAGGGGCCATGTGTAATGTGTCATGTGTCTTAGTCTGCACCAGCTGCTGGCCAGTCTTGGATGTTTTGATACATATTGATTTTATCTTTATTTACACAATACATGACCTTTGCTTAATGGTTTGTCGAGATATACATTTATTTTGAATCTTAAAGAGCAGGACATAAGAAATGAAACACAAAACGTTTTAAAATGGCATGTAAGGTTCACATTAGTGCTGTTAAAAATATGCAGTTAATTAGAAATATTTAACATGTTAACTAATTAGCGCAATTAATGTGGTTGAAGTGTGGATAAGACCAAGGAAGGACTTTTTGTCACTATCTGTTATATTTATGCCTTTATTTTCAGCCATTTCGCCCATTTCATAGCTTTACCTGGCTAACAGTTTAATTACCCCAGGGTTTTTTTGTTGTATCCTGTGTATATATGCCCATGCCTACGGATCGCAGTCTGTGTGATTATTGTGAGCTTGTGAACAAATCCGTGTCTTTCGTTCATCAAGTTTAGTTCATTCCTCCTCCTTTGGAGAAGTCTTATGTTATTCAGGTTTTCCATACGAGGGTCTTTTAAATTTCCTTTTGTGTTTGTATTACTTGTTTTTGTGATCAATAAACTATAATAAATATGACTTTCAAGCCAACAGTTACTTTGGAGTATATTGATGGTTTATTGCAGATAGGTTGTTACAAGTAAAAAACAAAACAAAACAGTTAAAATCAGATTTTCAATTTAAATAGTTTCTTTGTCTTGAGTTAACATTAAGTATTTACATTTGCATATTTAATCATTTTCAGTCTTTTATTTGCAATTAATTTAATTTAATTGATTTAAATGCGATTGACAACAAGTGGTCTACATGTTAATGAAAAAAAATCTGGAAAATGGTGAACTATACATTTGCCCATATAAAATGTTTTGCTGTTTGCAAAAAATTTCCAAATCTAGTGTCAAGGTTCACTGGTGCAAATGTATATTTTTAAATATCTTTTATATTTGATATCTTTCATTTTGAAATGTCCTAATAATATCTGTTTTAAACATTGTTTGATAGGCTATATTCATAATTCTAATATTGATGTTTTATTCAGCTTTTTAAAGTTTCCACTTTTCTCAGTTTACTGGATCTAATATTAATTATTGTTCGTATTTATTTATTGGTGCTGGTAAAAATAATTAAAAAAACAGTATCTCACAGACATTAAACTGCTACAATTGAAAGGACTGAATGTACAGATTGTATCTACACAATCTAAAATCCTTTTATTCATTTTTATCTATATATTAGCTAGTTTACCTATACTAATTTTGAGTGGGTTTTTTGTGAACAAATTGTTTATACTTAAAAAAAAATCTGGATTTAGAACTTAATGGTCTGTTAGATTTTGGCTTTCAAAAGTAACTTTGTTGAGATTATGAAAAGCTTGGAATGGTTTACAACCTAATGGACCATTTACAAACTAAGACCTCTCTCTCTACATCTCACAGGCATCGGAAAGAAAGGCAAGGAGTTGAACACAGAAAGAGATTTCTTCATGCGAATGAAATGCACAGTCACAAATCGTGGGCGCACAGTCAACCTCAAGTCAGCGAGCTGGAAGGTCTCAAAGTTTTCCTTAATAATAAAAGCTGATCTGGTGCCAGTTTCCTATAGGTTGCACTTAGAGGTACTGGTGGTTTGTTTCAGGTTCTGCACTGCACAGGCCATCTGAAAGTATGCAACAACTGCCCTGCGAGGGTTCTGTGTGGTTTTAAAGAGCTGCCGTTGATCTGCGTTGTCATGATGTGCCAGCCGATTGTCCATCCCTCAAACATCGACACGCCACTCGACAGCAAGTCTTTTCTGAGCCGCCACAGCATGGACATGAAGTTCACTTACTGTGATGAGAGGTAAGTTAAGCCTCAAACTGTGCTTTTATTGATATATCTTATAAGACTTACATACTATTACTCAGTGACATTACAAGAACTTTGACTTCGATTTCTATTTAAGGCTTCCCTTTTTGAAAGTATTCTTTGTTTACTTCATTTTTCACACCTGCCTTAAACCTTTGCACAGTATTGTTTATAAAACCCATGACCTTTCTCTCATGTAGGGTTACTGAGTTAATGGGCTACAATCCTGATGATCTTATTGGCCGATCAGCATATGAGTTCTACCATGCTCTAGATGCAGACAGCCTCACTAAAATTCACCAGAACCGTACGTATTCAACACGATTGTGTGAGATACTCTCTTTCCCTCTGCAAAAAGTGTTATTGTGGTGGAATTGAACACATTTATCAAAAGAAAATCACTTTCAGATGTGTAGTCCTATGACTGCTACACACAATTGATGCCATGTGAGTGAACCAGGGGTGAGGATTAGAGTTAGAGAGAAAGCGCCGGTGGTCCGGTTCTGAGAGAATCAGTACAGGTGGTCCTGTCTGCTTACCCAAGGCTTCCTGTTTCTAACCCTCAGCCTCACTTACTCCTAGCTGTGTGTTCTATCCATAAAATTTTTTTTTTATTTAAAACCATTTTAGATTCAATTTTAACATGAGTTGTGCCTCAGCTAGTCAGTAAAAGAACGCAATGAACCACAACACTCCAACTTTAAAACCCCACCCTTGGCTCTCCTGCAGCCCTGTCTGTATTGCACAATCTTGGTTCATGTAAGAATTTCTGCACAAAGAGTACTACAGAAATTTGACCTTCTTATGTCTGTCACTTCTCTGGCGGCCTGAAACCATAGTCTTTGTGCCCATACATGACGTTATTCAAGCAGCAGTGCTTTTTTAATTGCAGACATGTTTTAAATATGATAAATAACAATACTTGCATAGCACAAATTCATCAGTGGATTTTCTACCCATTTATTTCATCAGTGTTACAATGTTGTGTTTGTGTACACTGGCCAAAAGGCAAGGCTTAGCCTGGACAGATGTCTTCCCTTTACCTCATCATTTCTGCCATATTCAAAGTTCTTTCCAGCTACTCCATCCCACCCTTTTAACTGGCCAGACTGGTAGACTTTTTAAAATGTTCCCAATGTCACCATAAGTGGAATAAACCAATCCCTGTGTCTATTATTTTCCAAAGCTGATGGCAAATTGGCTGCTATGGTAAACTGTGTGGTTGCTATGGAGGGGTCAGTGACATACTGTTCCCAATGTCACTGCAAGTAACGGCATCCAACCCTGATGTATCTATGATTTTCCAAAGCTGAGATGGAAATGTCCCAGATTGGTTGCTAATGTATAGAATATGGTTGCTGTGGAAGTGTCACTGTGGTGGCACTGTGGCCTTCCAATTAGAAGGTTGTCGGTTCGAGGCTCGCCGGTGACCTTGTTGTGCTCCACGTGCTTGCGTGGGTTTCCTCTGGGTACTCTGGTTTCCCTCACAATCCCCAAAGACAAGTGGTTAGATTAATTGAAGAATCTAAATTTGAATGCGTGAGTGAATGTGTGTGTTGCTCTGCGATGGACTGGTGACCTGTCCAGGGTGTACCCCCAGCGTCTCGCCCCATGTGAGCTGGAGATAGGCATGAATGAATGGAAGGGTCAGTGACAGTATAATGTTCCCCTTTTCTCTATAAGTTATATAGACCAACCCCACATCATTTACCAAAGCTGAGATGAATTTCAGAAAATTTGGTTGATCCAGGGTAACCAGTTTGGTTGCTAGGGAGCTGTAAAGTGATATGCCAGAATTCCTTTAGTGGTACTATTCTAAAAAGATATAGCAAATCGAGTCTAGACCAGTTTGGATGTCCTGCCGAAATTGGAATTTTTTCTGTCCTGCAAAAAAGAGCTTTTTATACACAAACAACCTTTTGTAGACAAATACACCATCACAAGGCAGACCCTACTTTAATCAAACTTCATCCACATCAACACTTTGTTTTCCTCCTCTGCACACTTTGAAAAGGCTGTAATTACATGTTAATGTCACTGTGGACAGAAGCCACTCCATATGCAGCATCTGATTAGGGAGCAATCTGGGACACCTGGCCGGTGCACGGAGCACCGTTGTTGCTGCTGTTGCTGCTAGCTCTTATCTCACCTGTCACTCATAATGGGCCTCAGCATGTCATAATCACTGCTCCCCTCACCCTTAATAGAGCCAATCTAATAAGGCTCTTTTGAATCATATTCATAACAGACATGTACACCAAATGAAATTTGTCCAGAATACAATTTGACTCAGGGAGCTGGTGGCTTCGGTATATGCATAATGTATGTAATCTAGAGGAGAAGGAAGATATGGTACAATCTCTTCTGGTATCTGTTTTGTAGCTTGGTTTAAGAAAAAAAACATCTGGCTGACGTGTTAAATATTTTGTTTTTTTCACTATATATATATATATATATATATATATATATATATATATATATATATATATATATTACACAATCATATGTGATCAAGAACCGGGGTGTCACCTTTAACCCCAAAGGTTTTTTCATTAGCACCGGATAACACTAGAATTGTAGATTAATGAACCACTAAAGAAATTACTTAATTTTGCTAAGACCAATCAGAGAGAAGGGTTGAATGGAGTAACCTATTTTATTGGCTGATCTGATATCAAGTGTTTGTGCACTGGATTGAACCAGTGATGCTTTGCGAGGAAAGCTGAAACGATGAATAGTAGACGGATTTCATCTAAATGAAGCTTCAGCTCAAGTTTCCAGGGAGTCGACAGCAGAAACAAGTAAATGAATAATTGAAATACATTTTTTGAGTTATACGAGTTATGGTCGTGTTATCATGTGAATGCACTTTAACATAAGTTACATGAACAATTAAATAAACTGCAACAATCAATAAAAATAAGAACTTGTTTTATTTGGTTTTTACAAAACATTGAAACAAAATGACAAAAAGAAATAAAAAATAACTCTAAACTTTGTGACTAAACAAATCAGATTCGACCGTATGACCCCACTGCTTTCTCCAAATAGAGTTGGCTGATTTTTTGCCCTGGAATATCAAAAGGAATATCAGCACTTCCTAGTAGGTACCGTATATGTTTATGTGTTTGTGCATATTTTGATGAAAATTACAAAATAAACTCCTATAATTTTTCCTGATAGTATGTTGGGATTGTCTTTCTTTCACATAATGTGCTGTTAACCCTTAGAAGTTCGGGCTGTCTTCAGCGTATTTTACTACTTCACAATTTGCTTTAATAAATTATCTTAAAGGGCGGCATAGTGGTGCAGTGGTAGCACTGTGTTTGAGGCTCGCCGGTGACCTTCCTGTAAGAAGTTTGCATGTTCTCCCTGTGCTTCCGCTGGTTTTCTCCAGGTACTCCGGTATCCCCCACAATCCCAAAAACATGCAGTAGGTTAATTGAATAATCTAAATTCCCCTGGTGTGTGAATGTGTGAGTGTTAGACTGGCGATAGACTGGCTACCTGTCCAAGGTGTATGAATGTATACAGTTATCTTGAGAAGAGTTTTTGTGGAACTATTTTTTTACACTACATAGTAATAACATTACATAAAAATTCCACAACAAAGCTGAAATTGTGCAAAAATACAATTATGAGTAGTTCATTTTGTCATTTTTTCACTGAAACCAAAAATCAAAAGTGTTGAGACAAAAAAATTGTATATCCTAAAACCCTGAAAAGCACTTTTTGTGCTTTTTTTTGTGTGTTTTTTCCTTTTAAAAACACAAGCCATATAACAGTTCTGGTACTTTCAAGGGGTATTCCTTATGTTCACCACTAGATGGAACTGATTTAGGGTCTGTAAAATGACACTGAAAAACGAACATGCATTTTCTCACATTTTAATTACCTTGCCAATTATGGGTCATAACTCTTGTAATGTTTGTTATCACATTATATTTGAAATCAAAATTAAACAATAGGCGAATACCGTCATTTAATTTAGAACAGATGCTGTGAGCTTGCAGGGAATAAAAATCACAAATTTTCTAAACTGTAACATGTAATAAAATATTTTGGGACAGAATATGACTGTGAAAATGTATTTTTCCATGAGGCATTATGCATGAGTCCATCATCCTGTTTCTACCATTATAACACATTTTAATTTGCACACATTTTGAAGTGCATTTTGACTGTATTTGATTGCAGACAAGATGCCACAAGGCTCAGGAAAGCGTAGGTTAAGCTTTTTTTCCTGGATAGAAATTCCTTATAAGGGTCTGAATTGCTCAGCCCCAATATTTTCAATCCCTTGATCAAGAACCTATAGAACAGCAGCGATTGGCCATGAATTCGAATACGACCGAAAGCCCTCATTCTTTCTGACTTCATCTATTTGACACCAGGGCTTTCTACAGCAACATTTAGTCATTTTAAAGACATGGCTGCGAATGAACCTCATGACCTGAAAACAACGTTTCCCACGAAAGATCTGGAATGAGTCCAAGGCGAACGTGTCATAGAGACAGACTGTCAAAACTCAGATCAGCAATCCTTCATTGTCTGCGTTGCTGTGTTTGTCATGCTGCTTATGTTAGCATTGCCCAATGGACCTGGCTGTCTGTCCCCTTTATTGTTATAGCTACCAAGACTATGCAGGAGATCAAAGTTTAACCAACTGTTTCATTAACTGCAGAAATGATAAAAAGAGCAATCCACTGTTGAAATAGTATATTATTGACCTTTATTTTCTTTTCTTCCAACTGTAGTGTGCACAAAAGGTCAGGCAGTGAGTGGTCGGTACAGGATGTTGGCTAAGAATGGGGGGTATGTATGGGTGGAGACCCAGGGCACAGTCATCTACAACAGCCGTAACTCACAGCCCCAGTGCATTGTGTGCATGAATTATGTGCTGAGGTAAGCAAAATAAATGAAAGTTTACAAAGATTGTTATTTGTCTATTGTATGTCGTCATTCTGCTCAGTGTTCATCTAAATTTTGGATTGGAAATGTAAAAACTCGTCAAAAATAGTGTTCAAATCAAATTCAGATCAAGTAACCTCTTTGAATCTATAACAGAGGCTATGTGTTGATGTCACTTTCACACCAGGCAACCCTGCCTTTACTAAAACTAAGTGGAAAAACAACAATGGTAAAAAGGCTGTGTTTAATACGGAAAAATGTCAAACCAAAATACACTTAGGTTTTTTGCCACTCACTCCATCACTTCTGACTACTGTGTTGTCATGTGCATTGGCTTTTCTCTGGGCTCTTCAAGGCCTAGTTACACACTAGAAGTGTTGCAAGTAAATAATACAAGATCTTTCATTGTTCTCTTTTTAAAGTGAAATTGAAGAGAAGTCGTTGATACTTTCTATGGAGCAGACTGAGTCTCTGTTTAAGCCTTACAACTTGAGCAGTTTCTTCAGTCCGAAAGCAGCACTCAACATTGAACCAGCTAAAATGCTCTACACCAAACTCAAAGAGGAGCCTGAAGATCTCACCCAGCTAGCACCAACACCCGGTGACTCCTTCATCTCGCTTGACTTTGGTGAGAAACATTTATGCATTTTCTTCTATATTTGTCGAGTAGACTTATGTACTGTCAGGATGACCCTGGTCTTCCACAGAGAACAATGCTGTATTTCTATTGGAGTACGTCTGTGTTGGGAGCTGATGGCTTAAGTAATTCTTTCCTTTTAGATCCCCCACATTACGAGGAGCACCCAGTGTACAGCAAAGGTTCTGCTGTTGGTCCTCTGATTCCTCCATTGGTTCATGATTGCACCGAGACCAGCTTTTCTGGAGACATGCCCAAGATGGCTACAACTTTCTCAGTTCCACCACCGAGCAGTGTGACACCCAGCCTGAGCAGCTGCTCTACTGTAATTTTGCGCCATGCCATATTTTGTTTCTATTTACTATGTTTGTTTAGTATGTCATCTAATGTAGTTAATCTTTTTAACAGCCCAGCAGCCCGGAAGACTACTACACCCCAATTGATAATGATCTAAAGGTGGAGATTACAGAGAAACTTTTTACTTTGGACACCCAAGAGACAAAGGCATCCTTTACTCAAGAGGTAATGTCAGCTTAAATGTTTAGAGTCTGCTAAGAAAATAAAAAGCCCCAAAATGTACATGATGGAAAAATAAACTTCTTGCAACGACAATATGTCGTGAAAGGATCATATGAGGATTAATTTGTGAAAAAATGTTAGACAGAATCTTATAATGTACAAATATTTGGTAGTTTGTTCATATTGTTTTATATTTTATTCTGCAACAGCTATTTTTTCCGAATTACATCATGTCCATTGTTTCTCAGAATGACTTAAGTGACCTGGACTTGGAGACCCTTGCTCCCTACATCCCCATGGATGGTGAAGACTTCCAGCTCAATCCCATTTGTCCTGAGGAGCCCCTGTCTGAGACAGGACCCTTGAGCACAAACCAGCAGTGCTTCAACAACATCACAAACCTCTTTCAGCCACTGGGGTCTCCTCCACCAACCCACTACCAGACCAACATGAGTTCATCAGGGGAAAAGCAGAGTACCTCTGGAGGACCTGTGGAGTCCTGGCCACCTGTGCCATACAGCAGGGACCCCATGCAGATGCCTCCTTACCACGATCCGGCCTGTACCCCATGTCCTCTATGGGAGGCCGTCAGAATCTGCAGTGGCCTCCTGACCCTCCGTTACTGCGTAAAGCAGGAATGATGGATCCTTTAGCTACAAAGCGTAGCTGCCAAAATGTGCTGGAAAGTCGAACGCCAGCTTTTTTGCAAAGGTAGTTTAGGTTTCTTTTTGATTAAAAAAAGGATGTCTTTGAAGATGAATTCACAGTCATGTTTGTTTGTTTGTTTTTCAGGCCCAAGGAAAACTTTGTGCCGAAATATAGAGATATGAGTCCAGCTAGAATTGCTCTCATCAACAGTTTTAAACGCTCCTTTTCACAGATAGCTATGGTTTGTTGATTTTTGCATATTCAGATAAATATATAGAAGCTCTGAGATTGGTTGAAAGTCCAGCCTGTGTTATTTCTTCTTTCTACCCGCACAACCCTCTGCTCTCTATGCTCTTCCCACAAACAAACTAACTTCAAGTCCTTTAGCTACAACCCAAAATCAATATTTGTTCCTCCTGCAGACCTCCTCATATTCAGTTTCATTCTTATGGCCTCATTCATGATCCTATAACCCTTGTCGCTCTGGTTCTTCCATCTTTAACACACAGATCATTGCTGGCATCACCAACATATTCTTTTATTTTTTCATTACAACCAATAGGGTTGTGTGTTCTTCAAAAGCACATCCTGATCCCACAGAATGCTGTCTGTATATTTCAGGAGGAGCCATCAGTGTGGAAGAGATCTCGACACGAGAGCTGTGCTCTTATGGACAGGAAATCACCAAGCAGTAACACGTTGACAGGTATTTCATTCAAATGTTATTAATTTGCCTATTTATTTATGCAGTGGATGTTTTCTACAAAATGCTGTGCATTGTAAGATGTATTGTTTATTAAGGAGAGGCTGCAGAGAGAAGTTCAGCACTTTAAATCAAATATTACGATGGCAGTTTCCAGAGTGAGAATGAATTGTATTTCATTGTCCCTTCAACCCACTCATCTGTAATATCTTCTCTATTTAACCTTGGAGATCAAACTGTGTGCTCAGTAGTATACTGCATAAACTCCACCTTTAAAATCATATTGTCTCTACAGTCATGGATCACCAACACAGGAAGAGCCTGTATTCTGGAAACCAGACGGGGCAAATGACAAAACACTACAGAGAGCAGAGGTGTAACATGATGGAGCCTTCCTCCAAAATGGATGGTGAGCTCCTGAGTGATGCAAATGCCCATTTCCTCCACCATTAAAGCGACTGTCTATTCTCAGAACGATCTGTGTGTGCAGGAATTGCTAGCCGTCTGATCAGACCCTCCTCCGAGATCTACTCTCTGCCTGAACTGACACGTTACGACTGCGAAGTCAACATCCCGTTGCAAGGCAATCTTCATCTGCTGCAGGGCAGTGACCTCCTTAGGGCACTGGACCAGGCAACTTAGAGCAGTTTAAGCTAGCACAAGGAAATGCAGTCTTGCTTTACCAGACCGAACCCTCATCTAACCATCACCAACCTGACGATAAGCCTCCCAGCTTTAGCTATGACGCACACTGCACATAATCATCGGCTCACCAGCTACTACCTGACCGCATCCATGACAAATGTAGCTCTTATTCTTGTCTACATCTTCATAAATTATATACATGTATTTGTAGCTGGAAGGGCGTTTCTGAATGAATGTCCCTATTTTTGGCTGAGTTTATATGTTGAATTGTGTTTAGCTTGCTTTCTCTTTCTCTGCTCCATTTTCCTCTTGTTTTGGTGAAGCTGTGAAGAGTTGTTTTCTCTACAAATGTTGGAGAGAAAAAGATAAATGAGTCTACTGTTAGCTATGCTTTTAAAACTTTGTTTCTTTTCATTCTAACCCTCCTACCTCTGACAAGTCATGAAAGACTCCATGAAATCTAAGGGTCCATGGTTTAGTGCAAATCACAGTGCTAAACACCCTGTTCCGCGCACATATACCTTAAATGTATGAGGGTGGCTACACAGCCAGTACTGCCACGGTGCACTGCTGTTCCATTTAAAGCTGACAGAATTTGGCATACACTATAAAGTCAGTTATTCAGTGCTGGCCCTCTCTTACCACCTTGGCTGCCATAGTTTAGCCCTAAGCCCAAAGCAAACTAGCTTGACTTTCTAACATTCCTAGAGAAACAGATTAGCCTTTTCACATGGGTTTGATTAGGGATGGATGCAGTCCAAGGGGGCAAGATTTAAGGCTGGCTATTCTTTGGTAAAAATAATGAAAATTTGATTTGTCATGAGACTCCATACTGTCTGTGTGGGACTGTGTGTCTGAATGACTGAGCGACCATTGAGGCACTAGAACCGAATTGACAACTGGTCCATTTCATATAAAATAAATTCACGTTACAACCTCCTGAACATGAAAAAGAGCTCTTCTAGTAAGATTTCAAACACGCACAGAACATGTGCGATTTCTTTTAGGATGAGTTTCTGTTCATTTTGCAGCCTTAGGCCTTTCTTGTGTTCTTTGTAAGACAGAATGCGCGTACTGAAAAGAGCTTTAAACACTGGAAAACAACACATTTTGAAATGGTGAATACATTAAACTACATAGAGAAGCCATGCTTTTGCTCCTTGGGCCTTCAATGGCCACAAATCTGCCTTACTTCACCTTTTAGTACAACTGCTATCACACAAGGGTTGGAGAAGTCTTGAATACTACACATAAATGCAATATACAACTCAAGACAAGAAAGGCATTTTATGCTTTAATGGAAAATACACTTTTTTTTCTTAAGCACGACTACACAAAAACTTTTACTTTTGAGCAACATGACTGCCACATAAACCTTTATAATTCACATGTATCTAATAACTTGACAAAAACATAAGTCATAAGCCGTAAATAAAATGTAATTGACTCTCTACACATGCTATTATTATATAGAATCTTCTAAGATTAAAGACCTCTACACACCGATCCGAATCCTTGTTTGCGGTACCACAGATGCGCTCCATGCCACACGAGGAAACAAGAAAGAATAAGATGATGGAGAAATCTAACTACACATTTAAGAAGTCATAGATGTGGAGCGGTTTATACTTTTTTTTGACTACAGACCACAGGGAGCTGTTTGACAAAAAAATGTGTAGAAAAGAGAGGATTTGTGGTGCGCTAATTCTTAGCTGTTTCCTGTACAACGTCGCTATGAAAATGTGTAATTAGAACCACCAAGTGGCTCTTTTACATCCTACTCACGTCATCAAAAGAGCCAGCTTTCATCGGTCATTCTCCTTGCAAAAAAAGATCCGATATGGCAGTGTGAAATTCTTTTTCACTGGCACCACTTGTTCGGTCAGATGTGTGATGTCCGACGGTTTTTGATTGAGGCGCGTTGTTGCATAAAACTTCGGACAATAAAAGGTGTGCACTCCTCTCTGATTTGCAAAATAACCCACACCAGACACACCTACAGGTTATATCCAGAGATTTGTGCAGAAGTGTTTAGTTTCTCTTCCTCCTTCACCCTTTGTGCATGTAAAATTAAACCATTTATCGCGTAAACTTAACTGTATTAATTTGTGCAGATCCTAGCAGACGTACTCAACAAAGTTGGCGGTACCTTTGTATCAACCAGTCTGAAATTAAGTTTCGATCTGATTATTCTTTGCAAAGTTTCGATATAAAAGTAACCAAATCTCCATCATAGCACTGACAGTTTATTTAGAGATTCAAAAGAGCATTTAAGTGCCTCTGATCCGAAGCTCTCTTTCCAAATAGTTCAATTCAGATGAAAAAAACTATGAATGAAGGCACAGAGGAGGCCTTGATGAGGTCTAAAACTAAATGTAAGTGTAAATGATAAAAAACCGACATAAAGTAAACATGTTTTTTTCTTGTGTTTTCAACAAGAAATGTAGAAATCTCCATGGGGTCTTTATTGGCTGTTCTTTTACTACTTTTTCAGAGTTTGTGCCTTCTGTCACTCTTTCTTGCCTCACTGTAGAGACACACAAACACTTTTGTCGGTTTAGCAGCAAACATTGAACATTTAAAGGAGTTCTATTATAGATTTTTACTGTAGTGTAGTGATAAAGTTAAATCTTTATTTGTTGTGGTACTTTGTCTTGTCTACTCAGTAGATGTGAATCAGAGTCCTTCAGAGTCTGCTGTGCTGGTGTTTGGTGTGCTTTCTTGGTGGCATTGTATTATGCAAAGGCATTTTACATTTTTAGGCAAGCCAGTACAGCTGTATTCGAAATAACTTTTTTCAAGAGAACAATAAATGTGATGTAGCATTATGGTTCCTAATCTAAACGATCTCTTGCATTGTATAAAGATGGTGCTTCATGCAGTTTGACCCATATGCCTTCTTACACATTAACTCATCAGTTGTCTTTAAAGTTGATTTATAAAGTATTTCCATTTTTCTAATGTTCGTAGCTTTGACGTTTGTAATATTGTAGTAATGTAGCAAGAACTAGGTTTGGTGGTTCTGCAGAAACCATAAAAATTAAAATCTCACCCAAGACGTAAAAGAAAAGAAAGTGATTTAATGTTACAACAGGTACAAAGCAACTGTTTAGTTTAGAATTCAATTTTAAAAGCAGTATATTTTAGAAAGATAGCCCTTGTTGAGTTTATATTTGTGAGCAGATGGACGTCCATTGTGCTGTTTTGTATCTGAGAGATGCTATTTCTATGGAAGTAAACAGCCATGCGTAAAAATGTTTGTGATCTCGAAATAACAAAGTTTTCTCGTGACCATTCCATTGTGATCTCAGCACATTTTCTTGTGATTATGTCTGCACAACTATAAATAAGCCCCTGGTCGAGGTAAAAGTGAATGCAGTTTTTATGCAAAGTAGGCTTGCATAACATTTGTTATACCAAAATAAAAATTCATACTTTTATTTACTTTGAGATTTTTATTACCGTAATTAAAGTCATTATCATGTTTAAAAAACACAAAAATAATTCCAACAGAAAGCACATTTTAATGCATGGCCACTTGGGTTGAATTGTCGAAAGATTATTTTTTTCATTATTTTATTCATATTTTCTCCAAATATCCCTACTTGTCACTTTATTGTAAAAAAAAGGATATATAAGCCATTTAGGTATTTATTAAGATTTTATTTTTGTATGCTTGCTGTAAGACAATTGAATGAAACTTTACCATAATCAGTAATAATTGCCAAAATGTTGAGGTAATGGTACTGAAAAAATGTACTGAGTTGCCATTAAGAAAAAGTCACAGTGCACAAAAAAAAAAAAAAAAATTATATATAGTATTCCATTATTTTATGTAAAATGTCTTTTTTTAACCCAGAATATTTCACTTATGTGTGCACTAGACACCTATAGTTTGCTGTGGGGATCATTAGGTTTTTATGGCTTGGATAAAGACCCAGAACAGTACCAGATATCCAAGAGATAACATAGTACATGATGCATCCACTTCAAACCATCCAAATCAACACTAAATGCCTTTTTTCAGCATCACTTTTAAAACACTAGTCAGTAAAAGTCTGTGAAATTGGTGCCCCAAACCAAGCCAGAACTAAATGCAGTTTTATTTTCATTTAATGCCAAAGGAAGAAAGTTGAGTTTGTTGGAAACCATGTTTAGCCATGCTAATAACAATATTAGCAAGGAATGTTGAGTATTTGAATTGTTAGGGAGCGCATATACATGCTAAAAAGTTTCTTTTATGAACAGACTGAATCCCCCTGAACCAATGGTTGAATTTACTCAATATTTTACTCGATGTTGCCCTTCATGTTCTCCATTGTTCAACTTTAAAGACAACAATAGAACGCTGATACGTAAAATAGTAAATTTCTTATAAAAAAAGTAAGTACATATAAATATATTTTAATATGCTAAATGTATTTTGACATTATAATTAAACTGTTATTCTGATTACTGTTGACATTGATGTATGGGACGTTTTGCCCAGTAAGTTGTATCTCTGCACTGACTTCTTATTAAAGGATATCAACCTTCTCCTGATTGTTATAGTATTTATTTCAATAATTGTCTCATCTTCCACAACAATTTTGTATGAATCTAAACATAGAGTATATATCTGGTATACGACTGGGATTGATCTAACATGCCGTACCATGTGTAGAGTTATGGTTGGGGGTAGTGTAAAATTTCGTTCTCAGTTGAAAATTCTCATTCTCCCCTATAAGGCTCTAAATGGCTCCGCTCCCTCCTACTTCACTTACCTCCTCTCTATCCGCTCGCAATCACAGTTATCGGTACTCCAATCTAGCTCAACACTCACGCTCATCCACCCTCCTCCTCCTAGATCCTCCCTTAGTGAACGAGCGCTCTCCTTCGTTGCTCCTGCTCTGTTGAAGTCATTGCCTAATGACATCCACAGTAGCAGTGACCTGCAAGCTTGATTAAATTAAAAGCTTTTTTTAAAATTAGACAGGCGTATAATCTTTAGTCGTGTGTTCTATTTCTCATGCTCTGTTATTTTAAGGGTTTTTATATCTTCTAATATTTACAACATTGTTTTAATTGTTCTTTGTAAGGTGACCTTAGGTGAATTGAAAGGCGCCAATAAAAAATGAATTATGTTTATTTTTACTTGACAAACACCATGAAATTGGTCAGTTGTTGAACTCACTGATTGGTCAGAAAGAATCATCATTTCATGTGTCACTAGTGTGCGACACAAAATCCTGGTACAACCACTTAGCTTCATAATAGCCACCTATTGTTTACATCAATTCTTCAAAGATCTTCATTGTTCTGTACTGTGTGCCCTCGGAATAGTGTGTTTCTTCTTTTGGTTTTAATGGTGGGGTTGTCCATTTCTATTACCTTCACTATTATATCACCTTTGGAACGTAGAATGACATAAGGAATAACTCTGAGTCGAAACTGAAGGTCAGTGGAAATGGAAGGAATCCAAAAAACACAAGATGTAATCATAGAATAAATGCAGGTTAATGGCTAAAAATGTCTTGTTCTCTGGTTTGCAGCTACCATTTTGGCTGAACCGTTGAATGGAGCTCCATCAGAAGCCCAAACTTCACCTCCTCAGGGGTAAACGCTTGCATCTCAAGCATAACAATACCCTTAGGGGCCTTTGTGTGACTCTTCCTTCCTGTGAACATTAGACCAGACTCCTTACGAAAGCCAGACTTCCACTCTTTCCCCAACTACAAAGATTTCATTTTTGGATCAGTTTATTCAGAGATTTCTGAAGCTTATATTGTACAAGAAAACAAAGTGCAGGAAAAGAGGAGGTTCTGCCAGTTCAGACCATGGGACTTCCTCTTTCTTCAAGAGTCTAAACGTTGACTACCACTTGACAAAAGCCTTTAAAAATAATAACTTACTATGAGAAATAATGTTCTCACTCTTTAAGGAGGCTTTTCTCTAACAGTCCAAGAACAAAATGGTGTTTGAATCTACGTTCAAAAATGCATCAGTTCCAACTTTTTGGGATGTCCTTGAAATGCATATTTTGGCCTCTTAGGTCATGAAGCTGATGTGACTCATGTACATTTTGTATAAAGCTCTATTCAGTATTTAAAAAAAGTGATTTATTTCAAAACACACCCAACAAAAAACACTGATCGTAATCAAGTTGTAATGTTGGCTGTAGCACAAATAAAACAGATCCAGTGCTTGCTGGTCATATTAAATTGAATACAGAGCACAAAACAAAATGTGCAACTTATACTGAAATCTTTTGGTTTATGTATTTTTTCAACATATGATTTTGGATACAAAGTAATACAATTGAAATTGTGAAATGATACATGTTTAAAGATAGTGAAAGAGTGATGTGACGTGGAAGGTAATGTTGCCATTGCTTATTTTGACCAAGAGAATATGGGAAGATGAGAGAGATCCACATGGAGTGAGCTTGCGAGCTTGAGAGAAACCTTAGAGATCAGATCTGATCAAAAGACTTAAGTACTTTCTCAAAAGGTTCTAAACTGATGTTGTGTTTTTGAGCAACCATATCATTATTCTCTGCTTCATTCTTCTGTGCTGTGGTAGGGCTAGGGTGTGATTGTTTATGAGGAAACCTCTTTATAAACAGTTCTCGTTTCTCTGGGAAGTTATGAATAGCAAGCTCAGAATACTCAGAAAAGTCAAATCACTTTCAAAACTGACTGAACTCCGCTAATTTTTGTGAACCTTACAACTCTTGCCATTATAAAAAGCTGTCTGCCTGAGGCATTTACCAACATGTTGCGACTAAGCGTGTTTTATGAACATGTTTAACATATTTTTGCATTACAATACTATAAGTAAAAAGTTGCACCGAAAGCTTCTTGCGATGTGTGTACCAGTAATCATACAAGCATATACCGGTAACCCTTATATGGTGGTGTTGGGAATGTTTTCAGCCACTTCAGGGTGATTGAGTCCAATTTGGCCACCGTTCTCGAACCGTTTCTCTATTTCATCAAATGGGAAGATTTTTGAAAGCAAATTTTATTTTACTTCAATGCATTGACTTTCTATACAAAACATTATTTTGGCTTGGAATTTATTTTTAACTTTTTTTTTCACCATATTGTACATGTCAAACATTAGTAACAACATTGGTATTGATGGATTTTTAGTTTTTGTGTAGCACCAGATTTTCATTTTTTTCTCCCTCATTTATTGTTCGTGCTCCATTAACTTCTATTATAATGACCTTTGTAATGTTTACGCTTTAAAAATGAACTAAAATTATGAGGACATCAGCCCTGTCCTTATAATTAAAAATGTCCTCATAGTGTTGCATGTATCCTTTTTGTAATCACAAAAAGTCCATGTAAATCACAAAAACCAACGCACAGACACACACTGTAACAAGCTGTTGTATTTAACTTTGTATACCAGTCAGAAACAAAGCTTTTTTTTTGCTTTAAGGGTTAAAATTCTCTAATTTGACCTCTTCACAACAGTAATGCTTAATTGCAGAATTTTCGGTGTAATGTCTTTTCAATAAAAAGGTCATTATAATGGAAATCATTGGGGCATAAACAAAGTGAAAAAATAACAATCCAAATCTAAAAATCCATCAATGTCAATGTTGGTACTAATATTTGACATGTCCAAGACTGTGGTCAAAAAAAACAAATCCAATCCTATTTTAACAATGCATCTTGCTTTAAAAGTGTTAAGAGCACAAGCTAATTTAGACCAGAATGTCCTCTTAGGAGCCACCTGTCCTACCCTGTCCTAGGCCCTTAGTGTTCCAGAAAACTGACAGTGTGTGAGTGACTCTGTTCTTATCATCAGAAAGAAGCAGTTCAACTAAGGCTTTTCCAGTTCAAAGCAAGCAGGGCATCAGTAATTTAATTATTGATTATTATGGGAGTGTGGAGGGAAAGAACATTCAGCTTTTTTAATCAATCTCACCCTGCCACAACATCATAATATCTGTCTGTCCTTTCTCCTGCTTATGGTTTTTATCATTACATAGAAATATCAGTGCTTGGTGTAAAAAAAATTACTTCTATTTTACTTGTATTTTATTCATCCCCTGAGGTTGTTGTAGTAAAGTTATCTTTGCAAATGCTCACTAGACATTAAAAACATTGTTTCTTACAGGATACAATTTGCACAACTTTGTACCTCAATAAGAGGTAACATCATGCTACTTCCTCGTCATCATGGTGTTCATCTGACGAATGAGGTAATTCTACAATTACGGCATCAAGAGCATAAGCTTTTTTTCAAGTAGAAGCAAGCTGTGCAGACGGATAGTTGAGTGTTTCTGTTAGCACTTAGCAGACGAAAGTGAAGATGTTCGGCGAAGTCAGGTTTGATTCTTAATGGCACACCTGCTCAGTTGATAGAACGCAGATCAACTGAATAGTACTTTTAATTTCAAAAAAGGTTTTCTAGATGACTGTCCACACTTTCCAATCCCACAATGTATGTTGGGAACCCTTGCCAAATGTTAGCCATTCAAAATAGTGGGCTGTAGATGGCTGATAAAATGTGTTCACGTAAAAATTGCATCACCAACTTTGATTCTATGTAGTAGGAACTACAGCTGTTCTCGAACATAATAAGTTCAACCTGCTCTAGCCTGACCCAAACCCAATTTAGTTACCAGTCTTTATGAGTCCAAGATTATATTACCTTTATTTATATAAGGTAATCTCCAGAGACAAAGCCTCTATTTCACGTCCTCCACATCCTTTTTCATGTCTCTCAGGGCAATATGCAACACATGGCCACGCATCACAGAACTTGACCCAAGCCTGTGTACAATTTAGCCCAAACCCAAAATTGGTTTGTTGTGTACCAACGGGGAACTGCAATACATCAGGCAGTATTTACTTTGAAGCTTCCAACATTGCCTTTTTCTGGGGGTTTTAAGGCAGGTGTTAATTCCAACATTGCAGTTTATATGTAGAAAATAAGTTTTAAAGATAAATATTGAATGTTGGTATTGAACCACTTGTTTTTATAAAGTTGAAGGGTATTAAATGTTTAAACTAAAAGTTTTATTTTTATATACTAATATAATATATAACCAGAGTTCTGCAAAATGCACGGTTCCTGTTAGGCCAGTGTGATTTAAAGACATAAAACATACCAAAAAGTTATTCTACAAAGCTGGTGTGAGCTATTGTGAGGAATAATCTGGAAGAAACAAACAGTCATAATAATTGTGAATTTTAAAAATGTAACACAATAAAAATTAATGGTTTGATAAAAGTGTAAATAATATAGAGAAAGTTTATTCTTTGCTTTTTACAATTTTTGTTTTATTGCACATTTGTTTAAATACTTCTTTTTGCAAGTTGGATCCAAAGATGGAGCAAACCTGGGGAATTATGTGAATGCACAAATTACATAAGAACATCTACACCCTGCATTTCCCCTCTGCTCAGGCCTGTGTGTCAGGAGGAAGCCAAATAAAGAGACGAAAGTCAAAAGGTTACTGACTATCAGTACAAAAACAGAACAACGCTGAGGAGGAGGATATCCGCGAGGGTTGAATAAGAAAAAGATATCTAGAAATAAGAAGTTACAGATGGACAAAGACCTACAAAGATAAACTACACAATTAGTCCAAATCTATGAGAAAATGGCTCATTCCCAACTTTGTCTGCTGGTCGTTACATAAGTAGACGTCCAGTTTAAAGAACAAGCTCAGACAATATCCTCTCTCTTTTAGTCTGCCTCACAGTATCCCCATTTGCCCCAACACAGTCATCAGAAAGAGCTAGGGACCCTGTTAAATGAGTATTTGAACAGAGAAGCTTGCAGTTATTAACTCAAAAGCCAACTCTCTTTTTAATGACACCAGAGAGCTGCGACTCCATCAGTGTACTGTAGTCACTTTACCACATCACTTTACACAGCGTCTTGATTTTTTTTTTTAAACACAATTCTACTTTTAATCACTTTGGGCAAACTTAAGATGTGCTTTCTTGAGTTAGGGGACATTAACAGCGTGGTTTGCTACCATTTTTTTTCCATTGTGACTTTGGATCAATCTACCTTGAGATCAAGCTCCAAAATTTCTGGAATGGTTTCTGCCATTATCCGGCAGAGAAAGACTTATTTTTTTTTTACCCCTTTTTCAACCTTCTCGCCCAGCTGCTTGGGCAGCGCTGTCTTACTTTTGAAATGCCCTTTAGTATTGAATGAAGCAGAGCCAGTCTTCTTTTATCAAACAGCTCCCTCTTCTGTCTAGATGTGGAATTAGCGGCAGTTATTTTTACATTTTATTTAATAAGTAAATTCTAGTTATTGTTCAGCTAACAATGGCCTATTTTTAAGTTTAGATTACATTATTTCTGAAAATTCATTGTAGCGCACATTCTAAAACATAAAATATTTTCTAGCCATTTTTTATTTTAATACTTGTACTTCCCTCATGGTTTAAGAGTAAGCAACTTATTTGCATACACAAAAACAAGACCTAACCGCTACACAATATTTCAATGTAAAAAAAACCCTTGCAGCCCATCAAATATTTCTATTTATGAACAAAAATGCATATAGAACTATTTTCCCAAAGAGCAGTTGAGAAACGTACATCAACACCGAGTACATACGTAATATTGACCATGATCGAACGCAATACTACTCTAAACGTCATTATTAAGTAGACTTAAAATTTTGTTTTAATATGTAATCTTTTTGTATATTTTACACTGAAATACTGCTGGTCTAATTGAATTCAATGATTTGTGATAAGCTTTGCTAAACGTGAACATTGCCAGACCTGGAGAGAGGCTTAACTGTCCTATACTTAAGTTTATTACTGAAATCTACATTCATAATAAGATGCACATAGTTGTTTATTTTAAACAACTTTTATTTTAACAAGAGGTGAATATTCATATCCTCTTATGCATTAAGAATCGATACAAAAATATGCAGTGGAAATAAAACAATTAGGTAATTCTTAGATCAGATTCTTTATTCTTGATTTGACTTTGTAAATATTGTAAGTATTTTATATTGTGTGAATTTGTTTATTTGGCCTGACTTTAATAAAGTTCCTAAAACAATCCGTAGAGAATGTCTGGTTTGTTTGTGGTTCTAAAAAAAGTAAATTGTTCTAATTAACTGATAATGCTGTAGAGAACTAGTGTAATTTGCACATACTATATTATAAATTATGTATTTCAGTTGTTAAATTGAATAATAAGCTACTTTTTAAATTATTGACCCCAACTCTGCTTATTTTTATTTATTTGTAAAAAAAAAAATTAACTGCATAATTTTCCCTAAAATCATAAATCAAATCGCATTTGTAAACAAACTGCAATTGATGGACAAAGTACTGAAAACAAGGCTTTTATCTGAATGAATTAAACAGATTTCTATACAAGTCTACAGACATACACATCAAGGTAAAAAATTACTAGAATCACAGTTAACAACTGAATAGCTTAAGTAGACACAAATAAAAATTAAACAAAACAAAACATCTAAAAATCTCACTTCATATTTGCATTAAAAAAACAAGGTTAATTAGAAGGATTATTCCAAAATATAATTTCTGTAAGGGAGTATTTGGAGATGAGTGACACAATCTGAAATGGAAAAAGGAGACTTTATTAGTGCAATATTAATTCGTTATAACCATCAATCATCTTCTAAAAAGTGTATGTAAAAAAAATAAGTCAAATGTTAACTATGTCCAGTAGTGGTTACTCTAGGTTAACAATTTTCAAGCAGTGGGTCGCGGATGCAACTACGCCTTCTTTGTTTTACTGACTAATCATATTAAAATATCAAAAGTGAAATGTGAGCCCACCGGAAAATTTCTGAAGAGAGAAGCTAATGACCGACCGGTAACGAGTGTGGTGAAAAATATTAAAAATTAACTGCTATAGAATAAAAGGTTTGTTTGTTTACAGTCAAGACGACAGCAAAAGTGATTTTATGGCTATATGTTGTATTTGGATTTAAAAATGCTTTATATATTTTCTCAGCTATTAAAAAAAAGTATGGTAAGTCAAAAAAGTTTTGAAAATTAAATGTAATAGTCTGCTAGGGACTGAGGGGATTTCTTTTAAGTTGTCAGATTTACAGTTTACATTTAGATTTACATTTACAGTGTTTACATTTTTGGGCAGTTTCTCCTTTGAGTGAAAAGCTGTGCGTCAGTCTAGTGTGACCTATTCGGCTTCTAGTAAAGACGACTTGTTCTCTTCTGATCTCAGGTTTATAATATTGTGCTCCAGCTTTAGGCTGAATTTCATGTAACTTATTTCTCTGTTGTTTCTCCCATTCTGATTCCCATTCCTTCAGAGTAAGGGAAGTCTCTGTTCTGGTTTTTGGTCCTTAACAAGTCACAAAAAGATTCGATAAGAATTCCAAAGGGTTTTATAGATCTCTTTTTAACTTAGTATGGTTGCTTATACCAGGGGAAAAAGGTAGGGATATAGGCTGGATTTGAGGGATATCCTTTCAGTTTGGTAGCATATTGATGGGCCAGTTTCATCCTTCTGATGTGTATCGGGGGCTCATTTGCTTCTATGTGAAGGCTTTCTATGGGAGAAAAATGCTCCCAAGTAAAGCCTTAGGCCAGTGTGGTGAACGACATCCAGAAGTTTAAGGTAAGATTTCCTTGCAGCACCAAAAATGATGCTTCCATACTCCAGTTTGGATCTCATTAGCATTCTGTAGAATCTGAATTGTGAAGTCGGTGCTCCATTTTTGTTCTTGCCAGAACTTTTAGCGTTTTCATACATTTGCTTCAAATTGCCTTAATAAGTGGAATGAAATTGATCTTGTGGCGTCATGAATTTGACTTCTTTTTCTATTTGAATGATTATGTCGTCTAAGAATAGTGAATAGTTTTGTGTCGGGGTGAAGAGATCGAAGTGGATGCAATCAGTTTTTCCCTTTGAGAATCTGAAGCCATTTGATAGAGACCAGTGGTTGATTTTGGAGTTTCTCCTCAATGTGGTCTTTCCCTTTATATGCAATCCAGATGTCATCACAGATAAACAACAGAAGATGTTTGGCCAATGATTTTTGCTAATGCTATTTAGTTTAATTAGAAAGAGGGTCAGACATTATGCTCCCCTGTGATGCTCCTTGTTCTTGGGTTCCAGTGTTAGAACAAATATTTCTTCTTTGATAAGAATCTGCAATAAACATGGACATATTGGTATATGCCTTGCAGGATTCCATACCTCCAAGTGGTATAATGTGCCTTTTCCAGATCAAACATGTTCTTTGTTAATAAAACCTCCTCTAATGAAATGTTCTATTCTGATCAGTTGATCTATTGTGCCGCTTCCTTTTCCGAAGCCACACTGGACATTGTTAATGGTGAGATTCTAGTTCCCAAACCAGTCTATTATTGATCATCCTCTCCATGATCTTGCAGATGCAGCTCATCAAGGCGATAGGTCTCAAATTGTTTGGATTTGAATGATCTTTCCCAGGTTTTGGAACCAGTATAAGAATAGCTTCTCTCCCTGTTTGGGGAATTGTCCATGTCGCCCAAATGTTAATGTACAGCTTCGGCAGAAATTCAAAGGGACAAAGGAGGTAGTTGTTTTAAAAATTCATAATGTATTTTGTAGGGATGTCCCGATCAGGTTTTTTGAGCCCCCGATCCGATCCGAGTCATTTAATTTTAAGTATCGACCCATACCGAGTCCCGATCCGATACTTGTCTTTTCCTTGTGCTAATTGCACACTTTAAGTGCATGCAGGTTATTAAATCAATCCAGTGTGTACTCTTGACAACCAAATAGCTCAGCAGTGCATCAATAAAATGGTTTAGCCTTTTCCTGCGTTCGCTCAGTGAAGTCGCAATATTCTGTCGTGTGTTTCGTTTTAAGATGCCTTATCAAGTTGGTAGTATTAAAGGCTGCTTTTCTAGTACCACCGCGTGAAATGCTCGCATTGCAAACGTTGCATGTAGCTACCAGACTAGAATCACTTTCCAACTTAAAATACTTCCACACTGCAGACATCTTAGCACCGTATTGCAAGTAGTAAACAACATGCGAGTTTAACATGCGAGTTTGCGACACGTGCGTGACGTAGCTGACGTAAACATTCGATCTGGATGGATGATTGAAATGTGTTTTGATGTGTTGGCCAAAGTGATGTGTTGGACGATTGATCTCCAGGATCTCTTCTCCAACTGACACGGGTTACAACTCCCGGCAAATGAGTCGCACCATTTATTGCCTCTTATGAATAGCAAGGGGGGGCTGATGTCCTATTCTATCCCACGGGAGGTGTAACCCTCATAAGAGGACCTCAAGAGCTAATCTCTCTTGCCCAAGTAGAAGACCCTAGCACTACAGAAGGAAGGAGCGTTCCATTCACAGGCTGCCACAAGGATAGGTCCTGCGCCGTACCCGGATAGAATAAAAAGTCAGAAGATAAACAACTACCTTCTGTTTGTTGTGTTGCACTCAACAGAAAAAAGTATTAATTGTGGCATTACTTCCTTTTAAAAAATATCAAATGAAACTTGTTCAATTCATGCTCGTTTGAGCTGTGATTGTTACAAAACAGTACTCCTGACTCGGCCACACAGCTCACCTAAAATCCACTGCTCAGATATACTGACATTCCCCTCGGGTTTCTTGGCTTTATATCCACCGATACAGATTCCAGCCTGCCGAACACTCCGGCACACAGTTCCTCCACAGAGCCTAATGAGTTCGGTTAGACTGCTGCAGGGAGGCTGTGAGTTTGGGGACACAAACATGGGCAACTGATCTTGGAATAGGTCCTGCTGATATTCCCCTGCAGAGAGATGCTGCTGCAGACGGCTTATCTGCAACAGGACAAGATGTTTCAATGTCACAATTTACACACAGATATTATTAGCTGGTAAACTACTAAAAATACAACTAATATTAAGACTAAGGTGCTTTCACACCTGCGTTGTTCAGTTTGATTGTCCCACAGTTCATACAGAAATTATATAATATATCAGTTGTTGACCCTGGTCTGGAGCAAACAATCTGAAACACCAGTGTGAAAGAACCCCTCAAACAACACACTTGCATATAGAAACAAGCAAAACACTACTGGTATCAAAAGTATGAAGCAGACCATCATTTTTTAAATGTTCAACAACTTGAGTGAAATGATTGATGGCTTTTGGATGGTTGTACTGAAAGGACCTATTTGATTAGTATTTCATCACGTTTTATAGAAGTATATAACTTTTGTGCAATATCTTTTCAGTGGTAACTGTAACAACAGACTAGATGTGTTATTTTCTCTTTGTCTGCAATATCAAGGAAATGTAATAACATTTGAAGAGTAATATACCTCTTAGAATTAACTAAGACAAAGAATAACTTTAAAATCTATAAAACACTTTGAAGTATCATCACTGGCATAAAGTATAATTTTATCATCACATAAAAAAAAAACGCAAGATGCGCATAAATTTTGAAAATGCACATAAAAAATGATCCACATAAATGAGTATAAGGGTACTAGGGAACTAGGGAACAATGGGGCGGCATCAACGGAATAACCAACAGACCGATTTCACTGCACAACATCTGAAATGTTTTGGTCATTCGAAAATTCCCTCATCAAAGTGCTCCGGGGGATTGTCACCTCCTGGAACTCAGTCTCGAACAGCAAAAAAAGAGCAGTCTCCGCCTACAAAAGGTGACATGACTGCACAATTTTGAGTTGCGTCTAAGTGTTTTAAACGCAAATGAGCTAATATATACAAAAAAGGCCTCCTCCTAACGCAGCAACTTCCATTTTTCTTTTGATATTTGGTGCAAGTTTCTACGACAATATTGTTCTATTCTATTTGTTTGGTGGGAAACAGTGTTCACAAATGTGATATTCCAGTTTTGCGCATACATTTAATTCAGATCTTTAAAATATACTTAAGTGGACAAAAAGCCTGTTCTCACAGGTGCTGCTGGAAAATGCTCAGTCATCTCAAAAGGTTCTTCAGGAATCCACTTCATATGCTCAGAACACCACAAGATCTGAAAAATAAATAAATAAAAATTACCAGCTTGAAAAAAAAAAGACAATAGATAAATCTATAGACATAAACTGTACATACCCATTCATAGGAGAGAATCCAACAACCACGTGCAATCCCCAATAAGACATTAACAGTCCTCCTTGGGGTGCCAGACACCACGTGAGAGGTGCTATCACACACATTATCCACAACAGTAAAACCCCCAAGACTTCTGACCAATTGGTAGATCACCTCCTGCTTTCTAATTAAAAAAATAAACAACATAAACAACATCTTTACACTGTATGCATTAAAAATGAGTTATGGTCAAAAGACAGCAAAGATTAGAGTGCTGTCATAACTTTACTTTATATCTACATTAGATTTATTGAAGTGTAGAAGTTTTTAAAGATAATTTTTTTAAGAATCTCAACCTTTTTGCTATGATTTTGTTTTTGTCTAGGCATCAATGAAGCTTTTCCTCTTAAAACAAAGCCCTAGTTCAGGATTAGTTTATTTGTGTACTATGACACAGAGAAGCACTAAAAGCAGCATGAAGTGTTGGAGCTAGATGTGGAAAAACAATTACTGGCACTCAAACTCAACTGGGGAAGGAGTTAAGACGTTTGTTGTGCTTATGGAGGAGATAAACCGATATGAAGCTAGTCTCGTGAACTACTAAATAGACCAATCACAGAGCCTACGGTCCCCTGTCTATGTGCATAAAGTTATAATTTCTGGGAGGTGCATGGGAGGGTTTTATTGCTTTCGCATCAATCAGCAGAGTGAGTGGGACACGAGTATCAGATCTCTTACAATAAATTAGAAAAACACTTACTCTGTTGGCATGCTGGTCATCACCAAAGATCTTTTTTTCTGAAAGCAGTGGGCAAAAACAGAAAACCAATGAAAAAATTTTTTACAATTATTTACTACTAACACTGTATGGCAATGTCTGATTAAACAATAAAGGCAGCATTAAAATGCCAGAGTTTATCATTTTTTCTTAAAGTGTCAACACCTCTGACACTTTCACATCTCAGTTTTGAAAGACTAAGGGAAAAGCGGCTCGGTCAGCAGTGAATAAATAAGATGGGAGGGGATTTGCATTAAAAAAAAAAAACAGGAGTTCATGGCACTCCTCTTTTTGTCACATTAATCCACTTCTGCCAGATGGAGAATGATGACAGAGAATGTTCAGAGCACTGCATGGAAGTATGCTGCATGTAAAATGCCTGAATCGTGCAACAGCTCTCAGAAACAACAGTACAAGTAGATAGAAAAAATGGAAAACCAGATAAAAATTAAGAAACATTTTTTAAATCCTTAAATCTACACATTGTTAATGTAATAAACGATAATAAAACACGCAATATATATAATATGTACACAAATGTGAAACCTTACCTTAAGTGAAGCTATGTGTCGGAGGAGGTGGAACGAATGGCAGAAAACATTACGGAACTACGTATGAAAGTTGATTTTCTCGAGATATTTCATGAATTACTGACACCAACACTTCATGCGCAAGCATAAAGAATACCGAGCATGTGAGAAGGGATGGAGAGATGCTTCTGAGAACGCGTCACATGGTTACTCCAACTTGCGCTACAGAACAGCAGTTTCCATGTTATAAACGTTATTTTTTTTACAACTTGACTAACATTTGTTATAGCACATTATTGGTAATCTAAACATAATGTTTCGCTCGATTTAAAGTGTTTTAAGGCGTATCAGCCCCTTCAAGCCTCTTCAAAGGAAGAAAGGAGCGCCAGGACGACGTCATAAAGAAACGCAGCGCGGTGTGAGACAAACAAGTGGAAAATAGAGCAGAAATGTTTGTTGTTGTTCGTATCTCAAATTTTTCGCATCTCGAAGCAAAAAATTTCCAGTGAGACCTTACGTATCGCGAACATTTACTTGATAATCTCTTCTTAACATGACCAACCTTCCCATAATTAAATGTCTAATTCAGCTATTTATTCAATACATCTATTGACATGAAAAAAAATCCTCACAACGCAGCATTCTATTAGAAAACAAAATCTAGTAATTTACCTTTGTGTAGTTGTCCTTGACCATATTGTTCCTGCTACACATTTCAGTACTCTGCTCAATCTTATCAGATGTGCTTTTATTTTCTTTCCCCACAACTGTAAAAAAATTGCAAACAGGAAACATTTGGTGGCAGCAGCAGAGAGCAGGTGCACAGCTATACAACTGGCTAAACATGTCACTAAAACAGGCATTCATCGCTTTGAAAAATATTAAATTATTTTATATCATATGAACTAAAATGAGGTGAAATGTCATGCTTGACTTCTAAATATTTGCATTGTTAACTAAATATATGCAATTTTAAACTCCACAAATCAAAATTTGTGGTGAAAAAAAAATTACCGGTACATACTTTTAAAATCCTGCTGTCTCTTTTCAATGTCGTCTTCCAGGTTGGGGTGAGCTTTCGCTTCTAATTCTGGCTGTTTCTTGTCAATCTTTGAGGATGACTCAGGAGGCTTAGTCACAGACACTTTCTTCCCTTTAGCAGTAAAAGATTTTCCAGGATTGAACTCTTTTGCTGAGATTTCAGTAGATATCGGTTTGTATCCGGATTGTCTCCTCTGTTTCTTTGCAGGTGACTTATGCTCTAATCCTTCAAAGTTGGTTGACTTGGGCAACCCACATTGCCCCAAATGCAGAGAGTCAGTTCCAGTTTTTTTGTCATTAACTTCGTCATGCTTTCGTTTTGTATTTCTTGTTCTCTTACTCTGATGGTTTGAATCTTTGAGGTCAAAAATGGGTAATTGAACACCACTACGGATAAAACTGAATCTTTTGGCCTGTTTAGAGGCATTGTTAACTGGTGAAAACATGTCTTCAAATACATCATCTTCCAAGGCTTTCGTGCTAGGAAGGGCACCAGGAGAAGCCACTAAATGCACTGCAGATGCCCTAGATTGAGATTTCCAAACATTTTTGTGATGTTTAGACGCATCATTTTGAGGGCGTGGCTCATTTTCTGTGAAACGTCCAGAGTTGGTCTGTTTTTCCATGTAGTGTTTTGTCTTTTCCCTTTCTCTGTGAACTGTATTTGCAAGGCTTTTAGACACTGAACGTTTCAATTTTTCAGGGTTGTCGCTGACGCTTGTTTGATTTACACTGATGTCCATTTCCAGATGAGCATTTTGATTTGTTCCAAAAGAGCCCAGTCCTTTCATTGTGGTCAGTAAACCCTGTTTTGATCGTGAAGACAGCTTTGAGATTTCAAATTTCCTTTCATCACGGATCACATTGCACGGGGAAGTAGCTGATTCCTTATGCTCTTGAATATTTTGTTCATTTGATATTTCCTTTATATTCTTGTCTTGTTCATCAATAAACTTTAAAGAACCAGCATGAGAAATTGAAGGTTCATCCTCTGCAGAAACATGAACATAGATTTATATTTTGACAGTTTTAATGAATAGTTAACTTTAATAGAAAAACAAAAATGTTTGTCACTAACCAAGCTGTTCTAAGAAACAGAAAGCTGGAGATTCAGGTATTGAAAATGAATTAAACTCTGAGTCAGTGTTCTGCATCCATGAGGCTAAGAGCCATTTGTTTGTTCTATTCGCTTATTTCATGCAGCCGCCATTTTAAGAAACCTCGGTGGGAAAAAACTCCCAAAAATAGTATGAAGAAAATCAAGGAAAGGATTTCTTACTGTTGTGTAAGTTCCTACATTGATTCTGTAGTCAGAGAATAAAGAAAGATTTTTAACGTTATTATGTTCTATATTGGAGATTTCAGTATAACAGCACATGGGATTCAACATTTATTTTAAACATAAATGGTTAAATATCTTGGCAGTAGTTTGCCATCAATGCCCTAGTTCTTTACCTCTACTTCAGGTTTCTTCCCACCAGAGGCTTTTTTTTTTGAAAATGGTGGCCATGTAAAGCAAACATACATACGCACCGAGAACAAATAAAGTTATGACTCGAGATCAGAATATAAGAATCTCTAATTCTACCTAAAATGAATCTAATGCTAAAAAAAGGAAAAAAGCAAAAACACTACCAGTTGGTGAGAGATTGTCCGATTTTACTCCCATTTCTGCCAAACGCAGAGCCATACTTTCAGATCGTTTTAAAGAGGGACTGTAGACTATTCCACTTTCCTCATCAATAATAAATGGTGACGTTTCTAAAGCTGTGAACAAAAAACAAAATTAGTAACATAGTAAATTGCAAAAATAGTTGAACAGCAAAACACTTTCAAATTAAGAAAATTATTGACGCACCAATAGGGAATGGGGGGATAATGCCTTCCATTAACTTGTCTAGTTTTTTTTTCAACCGTCTATCGTTCTCAGGGGTGTTTGTAGGGATATCTCTGGGTTGCATGCAGCGATGCTATTAAACAACAAATGAGCATATTCACAATGAAAAGCAGAGTATGCAGTTATTAACATGCAGTAGAGAAAATATGGCTTCTGAAAAATTTGATATTGTAAAAAATGATTTGTCTCTTACAGTTCTTTTATTCTTAAGTCCCAATTTGGATTCTTCATAACGAGCAGGAAAGAGGTCTTCATCAACACGCTCTTCTAGCTCTTTGCATCTGTACAGAAAGCAAATGATGATATATTATTGTCTAGAGATGGCTTAACCCATACACAAAAATGAGTCATCAATTGCTAAACAAAACATCACAGATTGTGTCAGAAATCATTTAATTTAAACCTAAATATTTACCAAACTTAACACAGTGACAAATTGCTGTGTGATTGCAATACTATAAAGAAATTATCGGGGAAATAAAAGTTATTTATACGTTATTTGTTTTGTAAAAATTCTGGAGGTCCAAAATACCTAAAGATGGTGCCCTTTACTTAAATGTTTATGTTGGTGTTAAGTGAACTCTTTTGACATAGGCTCATTATCTACCCGGAGATGATAGTAATTGCTTAATTACATAGTGAACTTTACTAATGTAACACAGCTGCAGCCATCTCAAGGAAAAAAAATTGTTGTGGATGTAAGAATTTTTCTGAAAATTTAACTGAAATGCTACTGGTTTGACCAAAAATGGCAAAACACTACTTTTTAACTGGTCTCTTCATAAAGCAAGTACCGTATTCCACGATTTCATCCTTAGACCCAATGCTGCTACTTTGGCATCCCTGGTATGAACTGACATGGATCACAACTATCCTCTACTATTTCCAGTAACTCGTAAAGCAAACTACAGTGGGGTTAGTGCACTAACTTGTACATTTAAAGCAAGGTCTGTTGTTTGTAATAAATGTACTTTTTTAATACAACTGTGTTTTTGGTCTGGTCTTGGATTAGAATGTCTTGGCACTCTCTGACTTCGACTGGGTCTTGATGTCGACACTCTGTATCTTGGTCTCAATAAAGGCGGTCTTGACTGCACGGGCCTAATTAATAATGAACAAAGCCAAATTTGAAATAATTTCACCTTGCTACCCATTGGACGGAAACAGTCCTCACTCCAATTTTCTGAGCCTTTGTCCAGGTGGAGGGACGACCATCTTTAAAAACTACATGTGTCACCCTTTTGTTAAGTGTCTTCGATACCTAAATAACACAAATCACTTTGTATTAAAACATTACCATTTGTGATCGTAGAGGTCAAAAGGAAAACAATCACCACCTCAGCACCCATGTCCTGCAGCTGTTTAATGAAAGAACTGGAGTAGTTCTCTGTCTTACTCGTAGACCACACATCCACAAAGGCAACAACACCTTCAACAACAATATCAAGTTAATTAAATCCAAGACAGCCGATTTATTACCTACCCTATTACTATTTTATTGAATCTGTTCATCTTATGAAACAAAATAATTCTGCTGGCAATCATAGATGAAAGCCAGATGGCTCACAGTTCATAGCTAGCCCACACTATTCCTGTGGGTTGGGTGACCATTCTTTAAAACATAGCAACCTTTGAGCACTTCACAACATGGTTGAAGACACTTTTGAAATAGGAAAATAATAATTAATAATCAGTAACTTTTAAACACTCGATGGCTGAAAAAAACATTTTACTAATCAGGGACATTACTTGGATAAATAAATAACAGGATTTATTAAATAGTTATTGAAGAAGTTTAAATACAATAAATAGATACCTTTGAGAAATCCATAAGTTATTTCGGTCATGACTGCACGATTCCTTTTTCAATCTTCACCTAACAATACAACAATCGCATGTTTCCATCATAGCACAACATACAAACGAACCAAAAGTACAACCGTTTATAGCCGTAAAATAATATAAGAAACCGTAAAATAACAATGTGAGCGTAATTTACCATTAAGGTTCTGAAGGAGAGGAACTGATACGTGTTTACCTAATATAAATTCAATACTATCTGATCATCTTTGTTTTGATTTAACCAGTGTGATAAAAAATTAAGCACATTGTTTTTCTTCTGAATTTCGCGCTTTTCGTGGAGCGTAATTTCCTTTTCTCGCACGGTGCATTTGATGTTGACGCCAAGCGTTTTTGGTTCAATGTCGCCACCCACTGTATCGGAGGTAGAGTGCGCTTCAGGCATGCGAGTAATAGAGAAGTGAGCTGGTAGTGAGTGATGAACATAGACGCACGGATGAGAACAATGACGGTCGCTTTTAACAACCTAATAAGCACTTTCAATATATCAATACCTAACTAACCAACCAACTAACTAACACACTAACTAAATTAACTATATAGACAGACAGATAGATAGATCCTTGATTTAATTGTGTACAAGAAAAAACATGAATTATAAGTGCACCTTCACCTTCTCTCACATAATGGAACATAAATTACTCAAAAGATCATCACTTGCTCTACATTAGAGCATGGGTCAGTAATGACTGCCAGCATGACAGCTGCAGTTTAATCCTTTATTGGGCATGTGACCCTGTTTGGAACCTTTTTTTTTGTCATTTTAACCAATGAGCATTACAAAGAGTGGCTACTCGTATAAAAAAAGGGAAAACAAAATAACACAAAAATATACATGAAACCAAAAGTCTGATGATTACTTGTCTTGTTTTTGACATCCATTTTGTTGAGACAATTTCTCTCTCTCCATCTTTGTGAATCATGGCTCAAAGTCTTAATTTTTTTTATCAGATTATTATTAGACCGATCAGTTTCTATCAAGATCTTTGTTGAGTTTGCATTGTACATCATGACATAGTTTTGTTGGAAAGCGCCTCCCCCCCCACCCCACCCCATAAAGTAAAAAAAAGGCAGGACCATGTGATTGACAGCTAACTTACCTCAGTGTTCACATAGTGAGAAAGACCATTTACCCTGTCAACGATCAAATTCAGAGAAGTTGCTCTCAAATTCCTTAAAAAATTACATTGACGGTTCTATCCTTAACAGGAAGTCGCGTGTGCGCATGTGCAGCTGTCAATGGCAGCCTCCTCTCCAGCTCGAAAAGGGCTTCATATTAGCCCGATGCAGCAGGTGGTGTCACGTTGTCCATATTTTTTTAGTCTATGGTGCTAACAGGTGCACACAACTCATGTGTCAATCCAGAGATCACGCAACAATTGGAACACTTGTGAAGAAACCTCTTGGGTCTGGAAAGTAAGCACAGCACATTTAAGTAGATACTACTTAAATGAGACGTTAAAGTAGATTGTGGTAAGTAACTCATGAAGCAGATGTTGAAGAAAGCCAGCAGGGGAGTCCAGGAAGTATCAACGCGAAACATCTTTGCTGACTTTTGTGAGCTATTGTCTTTTAGTAATCCAAAAATCTCGTGGACCTGACAGGAACCTTGCCAATATGGTCAAGTGTATGTAAATTGGCAGGCGTGGATCGCCACTTCCTCCTTCGAGATTATTGGTCAACTCACACTTCCGGGTACAGCACAACATATCTGTAGCTCTCAAAATCACAAAGAATAACGTGAGGGGTCAACTGTAACTTAAAATAAACTGCAGACAACATGACACAAAATGTTTGGGTTTGGGTTAGGTTTAGGGTTACAGTTTAAAATTACTGGCTCATTTGGGTTGACATAGTTGCATTAAATTCACCAACAGTAGTGAACAATGATTTATGGGAGTGGATCAAGGCATGCGCTGCGCGATCCACACCTGCCCATTTTAATGCGTGGCTGCAGTCAGACCCCACTCAATAGCTGTGCCCAATCCAGAAGTGTGCATCCTCACGAGTGCGTATTTTAAGGCCACTTTCGTAACAACGGTGCGCCAAGGCCGTCTTATTTCGCCAAAACTCAAATGGTCCTTGAAATGCACCCTTGAAATACGTCCTACTTTCCTCTGAATTTTGAGGATGCATCGCGACCATCCTTCGTGGCCTCAGGTATACCAGGTATTTGCTTTTTTTCATTAGTATCTACACAAAACACACATTAGGATTTGTATTTACATGTAAGTAACAAGTAAAAAAAAAAAAAAAAAAAAAATAATAATAACATATATATATATATATATATATATATATATATATATATATATATATCTTTCTATATATATATATATATATATATATAACATGCATCAGAAGATGTTTTAGGAAGTGAAAACTCTGGGAGCACCAGTGACAACCAGGAACAGACTGGGTGACAACCATGAAAAGTGTGGTGACTGCTGGAGAGACAGACGACAGCCGGAAAGACGGCAACCTGGGGTGGGGAGGGTTGGCAACCCAAACTACATCTTCCGAGAGGAGGAACCCAAAGCAAGCTACAGAACCTACGAAGGAAAGATACCCCCAGGGGTGCCCAAGAGGGGGGGAGCATGAGCACCCCAAAAGGACGGACTCAAGAATGACAACACAGGACTACGGACAAACAACAGTTCAGTGCATCTGCGGCAAGAGCTGCAAGAACGAGAGGGGCTTAAGAATCCACCAAGGCAGGATGAGATGTCTGAAAGCAGCAGTGACAACAACACATCGCACAGGAGTTATAACTGCTGGTAAGACGCAGGAGGAACCAGGCCCGGAGGCAAACCACAGCGCCAGGAGCCTCCCAGTGTTGCCAACACCTGCTGTCAGCAACACGCCTACCACCTTAAGCGCCCCACAAGCGACAGCACCTCTTGACAGCCCACAGAGCCCCCAGAGCCAGCAAGTGGCAGCCAAAGGAACTGAGTATATTCCGTTGGCTCAACCAAGGATTCAGTGGCCCCAGTCCTCAAAGAAAGCTGAGTGGCAGCAGTTTGATGAGGACGTGAACCAAATCCTTGAAGTGACAGGCAAGGGAGATGTGGACCATCGACTGTTAACAATGACCACACTCATAGTGAACATTGCAGCTGAGCGATTTGGAACTGTGACATCCAGACCCAGTCCAGCTGCGCATACTCCAAGCCAAAGAGTAAGGAAAATCAAAAGTCTCAGGGAAGAACTCAAGCTACTGAAGAGGCAGTATAAGGCAGCAGGAGAAACAGAGAGGGCTGGCCTAGCGGATATGAGAGGAATCCTGAGGAAACAACTCTTGACCCTCTGTAGGGCAGAGTCCCACAGGAGGAGGCGGAAAGAGAGAGCAAGGAAGAGGGCAGCATTTCTGGCCAACCCATTCAAGTTGACCAAGCAGCTCCTTGGCCAAAAGAGGACGGGCCAACTCACTTGCTCCAAGGACGCTATCAACAACTACCTCAAAGCCACTTATTGTGACCCAAACAGAGAACGACCGCTGGGGCCATGCGTTGCACTGGTGACACCACCAGAGCCTACATCAGAGTTCAATCAGAAGGAGCCCTGCCAGAGTGAAGTGAAGGAAGTGGTGAGGCGAGCAAGGTCAAGCTCAGCACCAGGGCCAAGTGGAGTGCCTTACAAAGTGTACAAGAACTGCCCGAAGCTTTTACACAGGCTCTGCAAGGCACTGAAAGTTATTTGGAGAAGAGGGAAGATTGCCCACCCATGGAGGTACGCTGAGGGAGTGTACATCCCGAAAGAGGAGAAGTCTGAGAAAATCGACCAGTTTCGGGTCATCTCCTTGCTCAGCGTGGAGAGCAAAATTTTCTTCAGTATTGTGGCCAAGAGGCTCTCCAACTTTCTGTTGAGCAATAAATACATCGATACATCAGTCCAGAAGGGAGGTATACCAGGATTTCCAGGTTGCCTGGAACACACAGGTGTGGTTACCCAGCTCATCAGGGAGGCAAGGGAAGGCAGGGGAGACCTGGCTGTGCTGTGGCTAGATCTCACCAATGCCTACGGCTCAATACCCCACAAGCTGGTGGAGGTTGCACTGGAGAAACACCACGTACCACACAAAGTGAAAGGTCTGATCTTGGACTATTACAGCAAGTTCAGCTTGAGAATCTCCTCTGGCCAATTAACATCAGATTGGCACCAGCTTGAGATAGGGATAATCACTGGGTGTACCATCTCAGTGACCCTCTTCGCATTAGCGATGAACATGATGGTCAAGGCAGCTGAGACAGAGAGTAGAGGCCCGCTCAGCAAGTCTGGAGTAAGGCAACCTCCCATCAGAGCCTTCATGGATGACCTTACAGTGACAACAACGGCAGTACCCGGGGCAAGATGGATCCTCCAAGGATTGGAGAGGATCATGACATGGGCACGCATGAGCTTCAAACCTGAAAAATCAAGATCCTTGGTGCTAAAGAAGGGGAAGGTCACAGATGAATTCCGCTTCAGGCTGGGACAAAATCAAATCCCATCAGTCACTGAGAAGCCAGTAAAGAGTCTAGGGAAGGTTTTTAGCTGCAGCCTCAATGATAGAGAGTCCATTAGGGAAACCAGCAATGACATTGAGGGCTGGTTGAGAACAGTAGATAGATCAGGGCTCCCTGGACGATTCAAGGCTTGGGTCTACCAACATGGAATCCTCCCGAGACTCCTCTGGCCCTTGCTCATCTATGAGGTTCCCATGACTGTGGTTGAAGGTTTTGAGCGGAAGGTGAGCAGCTATCTACGTAGATGGCTGGGACTGCCACGCAGTCTAAGCAGCATCGCCCTGTACGGAAACACCAACAAGCTAAAACTTCCTTTTGGCTCAGTCAGGGAGGAGTTCATTGTGGCACGGGCACGGGAACATCTGCAGTATTCTGAATCCAGAGATGCAAAAGTGTCTGGGGCAGGGATTGTCGTGAGGACAGGGAGGAAGTGGAGGGCAGCGGAGGCAGTCCGACAAGCTGAAACTCGGCTGAAGCACAGGGCCATCCTGGGGGCAGTATCACAAGGCAGAGCCGGACTTGGGAGTGTAACCACAACCCGGTACGATTTGGCCAGTGGAAGGGAGAGGCAGAGGTTGGTGCAGGAGGAGGTGCGTGCTTCAGTTGAGGAGGAGAGAACCAGCAGGGCAGTGGCTATGCGGAAGCAAGGTGCCTGGATGAAGTGGGAACAGGCAATGGAAAGAAATGTCACCTGGAAGGACATCTGGACATGGAGCCCACAGAGACTTAGGTTCTTGATCCAAGGGGTATACGATGTTCTTCCCAGCCCATCTAACCTACATATATGGGGCAGAGTAGAGACACCTGCATGCCCACTGTGTTCCGAGCCAGGGACACTAGAACACATCTTGAGCAGCTGCTCCAAGGCACTGGGCGAGGGCCGGTATCGGTGGAGACATGATCAGGTCCTTAAAACCATCGCTGAGGCAATCAGCAGGGGGATCAAGGACAGTCGATACCGCCGAGCAACAGCCCAGACCATTCACTTCATCAAGGAAGGACAAAAGCCAGAGAGAACACCAAAAAGCTGCTCTGCAGGGTTGCTACCAATGGCCAAAGACTGGGTGATGTCAGTTGACTTAGAGAGGCAACTGAAGATTCCAACACATATCACCCAGTCCACATTAAGACCTGACATCATCCTGGTCTCTGAGGCAACAAAACAGCTGATCTTGTTGGAGCTTACAGTGCCCTGGGAGGAGAGGATGGAGGAGGCCCAGGAGAGGAAGAGAGGAAAATATCAGGAGCTGGTGGAGCAGTGTCGGACAAACGGCTGGAGGACCAGGTGCATGCCTGTTGAAGTGGGCAGTCGAGGGTTTGCTAGTCACACCCTGAACAAGGCCTATGGTGCACTGGGCATAGTAGGTGCAAACAGAAGAAGAGCCATAAGTAACAACGTGGAGGCAGCAGAGAAAGCATCAAGATGGCTCTGGTTGAAGAGAGGTGAAAGGTGGGGTCAGTAGCATGCCACTTGGACACAGGCCGGGTCTGATCAGCCTCGGTCGGGTCGCCTGGAGGAGGGTGTCTGTTGCGAGACCCGAAACACCCTGTGAGTCCAGGAAACAACACTGATGATGTGTCCAAGATTGTGCATCAGAAGATGTTTTAGGAAGTTGCTAGGGAGTTTAATCTTGAAAATATTTCTCCTTTCTGATGAATTCTCAGTGCTACTATTAGTCAATGCTGACATTTGGCCAACCGCCCACCTCCCTCAAGCCTAGGGTTCAAATTCTTTTGCACAATCTACTAACCCCACCCCAATACACTAATAAATGTTTTTGTGTAGAAAGAAAAACAAATAAAAGATGGACATTTTCAACTGAAAGAGTGATCCTTCACCAGACACATGAAAGATTTCTGAGAATGTGAAGCTTGGTCACAGCTGTGTGCTGCACATCTTTCACTTCTTCATTCCCCGACAGCACCTGCCTTACACTATAAGATCTTTTACATAGTTTTCATCGAGACGGAACTCGATGACATCCCAGTAAAGCGTTCAGCAGGACCGTAAATAAAAAAAACGTTATATTCAGGAGTACCGAAGGAAGTCTAATCAGGATTGTACGGTTTTCAGATGTTCTGGATGAAAGAAAAGGAACTTGCCTAAGAAATTTGTATCTGAACTTATCAACCATATCAACTTTTTTTATAGACTTTTTGATTTCCACAAGGAAACGCAGCATCGTTTTCATGCATTGTCTTGAAAACACTGGTCTAATGGCAGACGACGCGAGGACTACGTTACTAGAAACATGGTGCGAGAAAAAAAAGTTTTCAGAAAAAGTATGGTGACTTCAATCAATCAATCAATTCAATCAATCAATCAATCAATCAATCAATCAATCAATCAATCAATCAATCAATCAATCAATCAATCAATCTTCATCTATCCCCAAGGCTCAATTAACAGTTCCTGTACTGGAAACAGTAAATTGTACATGACTGTTGGTTAAAAGTGACACACAAATTGAGTTTCAGCTCCTGAATTTCATTTATTTCTTCCAGTTGCAGCAATCCATTTGCTTGGATTTCAGCAGATCATCAGTACCTCGGTCTCTTAGATCTTGCTTTGAGGGGCTGTTATAATATTTACCGAACCAGTCGAAGTGAACCAGTAAATCCACATACTTTTAGTTATTGGTGGCCTCACGAACATCTCCTTCTCTCTTTCATTCTTTCCTCTGTGTCTCAGGGTCATAAACCCGTCGGTCTCTGACCTCAGAGGATTTACACTTGTTCATCTGATCAGGACGGAGCGGAAAGCTCACCTGAAGCGCCTCCAGAAACCGAACTCCAGGGAAAAAAAACTATGTAATGAAACCAAGAGCAGCTGGGGGTTCACTTTGAATGCTGGAGAACCAAATGAATTATAATAACTCATAAATGCAAGTTCAATTGTTTGTAAAATGTTCCAGACTGGCTTGAAGCATAACCTTCTGGTGCCAATTTTGCCATTACACAGATACACCTCACAGAAAGAGCGGTATGGGCAGCATCTTCAGAGTCTTAAACCCCCAAATATAATCAGTTCTGAGACAAAGCTAATTTTAAAGAAACTTGATGAACTCTGGAGGGCATGCAAGACTGCTTTCTTTGCTATTCCGGATGACTTTATCAATAAATCCTTGCCAAACCTCATGGGTGCAGTTCTATATTACACTTCTTTTGTCTTGATTAAATAATAAATTTTTTTCAGTGAAACTAATTTATTTCAGAGCATCAAACATAGCTTTTCATGTGTAACACCATTGGTTAATTACACGTCGAGTTAACAGCAGGTGCTTCTACAAAATAGATAAGAAAACAGAGAGTGTCATAAATGATAACAGCGCGAAACCCTAACCCTTTGTGAGTCTCATCAAACCCTAGAGCGCTCCCCGAGCAGCTCCATGTGCAATGCTAATGGACCGGCATGTCAGAAACAGAACGGAAAATAAAATGAGCATAACATCCCCAAAAGAAAGCCTGCATTACTCGTTAAAATGCACACTTTAAAAAGGAGACTGAATGAAATCGACGAAAAACATACTGAAAAAATGGCAAAATCCAAAGAGAGAAACTTTTAAACGATAACAAGGTTGTGATGAGATTTACATTCCACAATCCATCCATTTTATGAAACCCCTTTATTTTCTACTGTGAACACAGAAGAAGTTTGGGAAAAGTGCCTCCTAATCAAGAGTAACGGTGGTACCTGGAAGGTTTGGAGTCACTGGGAAATGAGATCGATACCTGCATGCAGTCGGGGAGCGATGCTTCCTTTTCTTTTTATCCAGCAGAAGAGAAGAGCATCAGACCGGTGAGAAGAAGGCGTCCAGCTCTCCACAGCCTCGCTCCTTCTGCCTGTGCTTGCCGATCTGAGATACACTCGCTGAGAGAGAGAGAGAGAGAGAGAGAGAGAGAGAAAGAGAGAGAGAGAGAAACAGAGAGAGAGAGAGAGAAAACTAAAACTAAACACTTACTATCTATTTATTTATCTCTGCCACCCTTTACAATCTTCTCCAAATACTTTAGGCTTTAACTATACATCTATCTGTCTGTCTGTCTGTCTGTCTGTCTGTCTATCTCTCCGTCTATTGAGAGACAGGTGCACAGGGGGAACAGATCCAAAGAGAACTCAACAATCTCAGGAAATATGATTAATTAGCAGAAAGCCACAGTCAGGATGGAATAAAGTATATTTTGCATTAGTTAAATAACGGTGGAGTTGACTCCCTTTGTATCTCCATCTCTCTCTCTCTCTTTGAGGTGCTGCGAAGCCTACTCAGTCTGCATACATTACCCATACAGTCTCCCCCCTGGAGTGAGAACACACAGCGATCTGCAAAAGTTCAAGAGTGCATGAGGTTCCACTGAGACTGAAGCAAAGAGAATATTCCAGAACTCCAGTCTGCAGTGAGACACACACATGAAACTGCTTCTACATGCGAGACGCTTCATGAGGATCAGTAACGAAAACGATCAAAAGAAACATGAAAGAAGAGTTTATCAAAAATTCTGTTTTATGAGCGCTATGCTTTTTGGTTCTCTACACTTGTCTAAAGCTGCAGTGAAGACATCTCCATTCCACCTTTCATCTTTCATTTCAGCCTCGATCAGATGAGGTGACTCAGAAACACTTAAAGCTGCTCATTATTCAGATGCTGGAGCTTAATGTTGTTGGACAAGGCCTCCTTAACCATAGACCGAGACAAAGCCAAGGCCAGAGCCTATCGAGACTGAGACACAGGTGAGACCGGAAAGAGTATGGAGAACAAGAAACAGGTGAGAACGGAGAAAGTAGCAAAACCAAGGTATGGCCAAGAATGAGGACTATAGAGTATCAGGACAAAGACTCAACGGAGAATAGAGAGCAAGATACAACAGAGGAGGCAGAGTACCAAAAGCATCGAGAGCACTGAGAACCAGCCAAGAGCGGAGAGTATCTGAGATTTGGTCTCAAATAATGAGCATCAAGACCAGACCAGACATCATTGAGCCAGAATCACAGAGAGCGTGAAACAGCTGAGACCAGAGAGTACCAGGCAAACCTTACACCAGTTACCACTGGTTAAATGATTGTAGAAAATCAGTGTTCAGACTGAACTCAAGCACTACATCCCCAGAGCTGGGAAGAAATGATGCTGCAAACAGAAGATTACGCTGGTCTGCAGTAAGGTTAGCTTTGGTTTCAGGACTAAAGTGTGTAGGTAGCTTCTTCCTGTTCCAACATGTCCAGTGCACGAAGTAAGCTAAATAAAACATGGATGAGGAGTTTGCTGCAGAAGAACCGGGATGCTCTGCACAGAGTCCTGAGCTGAATCTGATAAAACAGAAAACTGGTTCTCTCCAACATTAGAATCTGGAAGCTCAAGCAGGAAGCAGCAACAGCATTGACTGTACTCTACACGGACCCAGACGGTGAATAAATCCTGGAAGCGTTTGTTTGGCCGAAGAAGACAAACGATACAGTGCATCCAGTTCTAGAAGAATCGCAAGAAAGCCAGAGATTCATTGTATTTCTCTGAGAAGCAGCCTAAAGATGCCACCACTGACATTAAACCTGACACTCAACCTCAGCAAGAGTGACTTTCTGCTCTATTAGCCAGCTGTCTGCTATTACCCCGGAGCTCCACCATGACAGAGCATGTTTCAGAGGAATCCCTAGCAGCCACGGCTTAACAAACCAATCACTTTTTGCTTTATAAAGCATGCCTTAGGGGAGGTGGTGGTGGTGGGGGGGTGTCACCCTTTCATTATGCTTCTATCTCTGCAGGAAAAAAAAAGAAAAGAAATCAAAGATTGTCTTTTCTAATAAAACTTGCGGTCTTTGAAACCCAACTTTCATTTTATGTTATTTAAAATGCTCAGAGCTTTTCAGAGCATAGACAATGATGGGAAGGGGTGCTACTGAGTCCAGCAGGGGGTGCTCATCCTGTGGTTTAAAGTGGGGGCATTGTTCTGTTAGATCCACCATCCAAAATAAAAAAAACAGTGTTACACTGAGGTCCTGACTTTGTGGCCATTTCACTACTTCGAGAAAGAGAAAGAGTGCACCACCAGCACCACGGGTCCAGCAAGGCCCCCTGATAACCCCATCCACTAAATCAACCGGTAATCCAGTAAACAATGAGAGATGCAGAATGACCTGCTGCTGCTGCTGCTGCTGGTGGAAGAGGAGACTCCATTTTGTAGCAGCAAAACAAGCTTAGACTTTATTTTTATGTTCTGAAAGCTCAATAGAGCACAAACAAATTAGAATCCCAGGAGATTAACTTTAGGACCCGCCTCAAGTGGTCAGATGATGACCTGAAGTCTAGGTCTTGTAACATATTTAAAGGTTTTTGGTAGCGCACTCGGTGAATGTGTTTCCATGGCTGCCACATCTGGGCATCTTGATTGGTATTCGTATTTGTGGCAGAGATCTGACATCGGGAGCGGTGTATTTATGTGCTTTCCAGTCGAATGTAGTTATTCACTCTTGCTTTGTGTTTATTGGCCATGTGCTCTCTTGATGTTACTCGTTTTGGTTTGTACTCCACACTTATGTTAGCTATGCTACGTTTCTGATTCAAACGCTAGTCTAGAGAGGGCATTGGTTTGTTCTTTTGTTTTTTTTCCCTCAGATACAGATTGGTTTATTAAGCGGCAAAAATGGTTTCCGTCAGTTTAATCTAGACTACACAAGGGTTGTCATTTGGTCCAAACAGAGTGGTGGCAAGGAACCAAAACAAAACACATAACTCCTCAGGCGCACAGCAGATCCATCAGCTCAACGTAAATATGAACAAATATGGAGCCACTTCTACAAGCCTCTTCTGATTCAGGATTCCAGGTCTGTGTGCACCCGTGTGTACTTGACTCTACGGCCCTGAATGTTGTCAACAAAGTGTGATGGAAGTCCACAAGTTCTGAGTGTGCCATCTGGGACCGGGCCTTTCTTTCAACCCCAAGATGTGACTGTATCATTTCTGAAGGGAGGATGAGGCCCAATGGACACAGATTGATCCTGACACGGTGGACTAAAAGTTCTTTCACAGATGGGGATCCCCCTGAACCATAACTTGAAATCAACCTAAATGACAACATCCACAGTTTTCTGACTTCTGAACACGTAGAGCGTGGACTGCAGAAGGGTTTAAACCTACAAATGCACTCCGAGTGAAGAACAATCCTTTAAAAACTTCATTTTGGATTATGACGGTCTGGCCTTAGAGGGAGCATGCTTCTTTGATGATCCAATGACTGCTCCAAGCCTTGTTCTAGTGATTTAAGGAGCTCTAAAACCAGAGTCTCAGTGATGATCAGAGCCAGAGCTTTCTCTGGAAGTTCCATGAAAGTATTTGTTAACAAAGTGATGGAAGCTCCTTCTAAAGCTGAACATCTGCAGACGCTCACCGTCTCCAAGAGCTTCAGTCGGAACATCATCATGAATCTGCTTCTGTTCCGCTACCGTCATTCCTACTTGAGGTCTTCGTAATTCGATCTTCTCCTTGTCCGTTCGAGGTAGAGCCACCAAACTTTACCATGGCATCCAAACTGGTCTGACTTGGGTTAATATATCTTTCAATCTGGTACCACGAAAGGAATTCTAGGAAATTTTCCATCATAAACTTCAAACTCACAACACTGTGAAGGTACCAACCTCAAGAACATAGCAACCACTGTGGCTCCGGGAAGAGGGGTGGTAAGGGTCACCATTGACTTGTTTAATAAATGGAGAGAGTCAAGAGAAATATCTTCAAGATGAAACATTGTACAGAAATATGGATAATCACAGTGACATTTGAAATGTTTTGACATCCCTAACAACCAAACTGTTTACCCTAGCAACCAATTTTTCAGAACTCTATCTCAGCTTTAGAAAATGATAGAGACACATGGGTTGGTTAATATAATTCAGTAAAGCTTTTAAAATAGCTAAAGCTGAATAGGATTATCTATTATCCCAATGAAATACACAAGAATTATTAGGCAATAAAAAATTATTACAATTCTATACATTTAAAAAGTAAATATGAACGTACGTAATCGATTGTAGTCACGATTGTGAGTGATGTGGTCCTCACAGTAAAACGGTTGGGAATCCCTGGTTTAACTCATATTTGGTTCAAAGATCCTTCATAAACATTCCATGGAACGTTTCATCAAATAATTCTAGTGGCTTCACTTTAGGAAAGATACAAACAGCTTTAAACTTACGGATTCAGAAGATGAGCTCAGAGCTGGATCCGCTTTAAACGACTCGAAACACTAGTTCCCATGCAGTTCTCAGTGCTCGGCTCAGACAGACGCAGATCGAGGTTTGGCCTGGAATCAATATTAATAAAGAGTAATCAGCCAATGGAACGAGGTCAGAGAGCTCAATGACGGGACGCTCACCATCCTCTACAGAGTCCCTGTGTTTAATCATTCTTCTCTTCTAGACACTGTTCATAAATGTGAAACTGTAAAAATAACAACCTGCAGACTTCATATTATTGAAGGCAGGATGAATGGAGAAAGGTAGAAGCACTTTCTGGATAAAAGAGGACATTCAGCAGGACAATCATCCCAAGCAGAAGCCCACGGAAACAATGGAGGGCTTCAAAGAAAGAAAATCAAGTTTCCAGAGGAACATTCAAGATTTAAAGATGCTTTATGTTGAAGAATCCAACTGGTTTTGGCAATTCAAGAACGGCAAAGTGTTCATCCACAGAGTCGTGACCTCTGTTTCATTGTTCTTCAGCCAGATGCCAGGGGCCCTTGCAAGAAGGCACCAGCAGGAAAAGTAGGCACCATTCCCAGATATAGACAATTTCCATAATGGTTACATAAGAAACTGCTTTGAATAAACACGCACACACAAGTATTAATCCATAAAATAAATCCTCCAAAAACCACAAATAAAGACTCTGAAAAACTGTTTAGTTTGCAATAACAAATGTAGGAATTTTAAAAGGGGAACCGTATTACTTTGTTTTTGTTTTATAAATAAAGAATCATTTTTGCGTGAATTTACTTTTGAAAATAGTTAATTAAAGAGGACTGCATGAGGTTTGATTATAAATGCACGGATCACCGGAAGAATGCGCTGCAGAGCTTTACACGATGCCATCGCAGCGGCGGAGGAGAAGGATTTCCAAATGCTCTCTAATGGAGCCTGTAACCAAGTGATGCTTTATACAAACACACACAAACACACAACGGTGCCAAGAACTGTTTGTTTTTACATTTAAGCAGAGTTTTCCAGACGTCCCTCAGCTTTTCCTGCAGCTCGGCGTTGGTCGGGTCACATCGTGCCCTCTGGGCAATTCAATAAACAATTATTGAAAAGCAGGGCACAGGAAGTCACACTTCCCTCGTTTGCTCAGTGCATGGGAGAAGTTAAGGAAACATATGGATGATAATCGGGATGATGCCAGACGAGCTGATTCTTTTCTCATTTATCTGCTCAGAGGCTCCTGAATGTGGCGATCCTCGTAAAAGTGTGTGGAAAGCAGCCTGTGGACGACATCTGGGACCGTCTGAGAGAAGGAAAGCTGCTTTTTATATACTGTACATAACTCACAGCAACAGTTCAAGAGATTACTCTGCATTTCTGCATCTGTTTATACAAAGTTGTGAAGATCAGAGAAATGTAATGGCAGAGTTCTCAAAAATAAAGTATGTTATGTAACTTGAATATAACTTGTAAGTCCAAATTACATCTAAACATATTGAAAGAAATACGAATAAAGAAACCACTGACTACACAACACGGACAGTCACCCACAGGTTAACTAACCTTCTTCTTCCATGGAAAGAAACCTGATTGGCTGAAGGTTTTTTTTCTTAATAACTTGAAGATTTAAAGTCAAAAAGAGTTTTCCTGAAGGTTATAAGAAGTGATGAGCACTGGAGGGAGACGGTGTAAACAGCAAAGCATCAGAATGTTTTAACATAAAGGTATTCCACGCTGCTGGGATTTGTATGAGCTGAAGCATTTCTGCAGGATGACGGCAGGGAATCCCAGGGAAATCTCACCTGAGGGATGGAGCAGAGAGAGTCCCAGAGGAGGAATGAAGAATTAATAACAGATGCAGCGGCAGTAAGAGAGCCGGAGGAAGAGCTTTTCCGTGGACGAGCGATTTTCAATCTGGTTCAGCTGCATCAGATGCTTCATCTATTCAATTCTAAAAGCTCTCCATAACGACCTCTTCTCTTCGGAAAACCACTGGAACCAAGTGAAATCGATATTTCCTTAACAGCACGTGATGCACGCACCTGATGATGTCACTGATGTCCGTGGAATTTTAATCAGTTTATCTATCTCTAGGAGTCATTTCACAAAGATTGCTTGATGCTTTATATATTTATAATGTACGTCTAACCCAGCTCAGAAATTTGTTTGTAATTGTAATTTGTAAAAGTTTGTAATTTGATTTGTTTAGAGCCTCTCAAAGCTTGGACTTTGTTAATTCAAAAAATGTTAATTAAATCTCAGAAATATGGCAGCTGTGCCAAAAGTCATCCCACACCCTTCCCAAATAACCTTCGGGATTTGATGCAGGTTCGATTCTTACAGCACAAAGCGTCATTGAGTTGCAAAGGCCCAAACTTTTGCTTTTGAACCTATTTTTGGTTAATCTTTGAGGCGGAACAGGAAATACATCACAAACAAGCTCCAAAAAAAGAGCTGCTCCGAGGTGTCCACGCTTTTGTCTGCTACTCTCACAAAAACGACCGCTTCTCTTCAGCTCTCCTTTCTGTCCCCTCCCCCGTACCTGTTCAACTGAATCATATCTCCATGTTTAAGTTTAAAAAAGTTACGTTTTCTGTTGAATCTTCTCAAACGTTCGATTTCAACATCTTCTTCCTTGGTGTAGAATAATATTCTTTAACACTTAAGAGAGGGCCGTCCAGCTCTCATTAAATGATCAACCAGCATCATTCATTTCAGATGAGCTCGAAGAAAAGACATGATTTTATCAGGGTTTGGCTAAATGAAACTCAAGCTCCATGAGGTGTGCTTGTCTTTCCCCTGCACACGTCATATATCTCAGTGACATTATTAGTGAAGAGAGAAATGTGTGTTGTTTCAATCTGGAGGCCTTTTTTTTTCTCCAGAAAAACACAAGTCTGCAGGAGCGCGGTTCTGCGATTGCTCCAAATACACGTTACATAATCAAGGTCAGCCTTTGTCATAAAACTCCATCATGATTGCAGCTTTACGAGACCCAAGAGCAGGATTTGCTTCACCCGTAGACGATCAGAGTGAGATGGAGAATTGGAATTGGATCTTACTCCGTGCTGATGGTAAATGTTGTTGCGTGTTCTAATATCCAGCGATGTGAACGTTCAGATAAACGCCGTGTCTGCACACGCCGCAGAATCCCAGTAAACCCACACTTGAGCATTGTAAACACACAGAACATTTTCAGCCAGTGAAATAATGGGAGAAAGCTTTGATTTATGAGGAGTTTGTTCAAATGATGATAGCGGTTCAGCCAAATGCACAGGAGGCAAATGTTTTACGGTCCATAACAAACGTCTGGTGCACACACAGCTTCATAAAGACCTGACACCGTAACACCCTTCAGGCTCCAGACCTCCAGATATTACTATTACCAGCTGTGTCCAGAACGGGTCAGTGGCTTCACCCTGCTGTAAAACACAATGTATGGCGTGTGAGGGAATGCCGGAGCATGATTTACACTTGTTTAAGCTGGTCCTGAAGAGGTCCCTGCCATGTGACGAACCATCTGAAGAAGCTTGGATCAGCGGACAGTTTTACCTTCCAAATTATCGCTCCCAACACCCCACATGGAGGGTATTTAACATGGATCGCATCCATCTCTGAACAGCTGAAACAGAAGCCTCTGTTTTAAGGAGAAAGATAAGGAGAAGCTTGTTCAAGAAATGTGTTGCGTGGTCGAGTCGCCAGAAGAAAGCTATTGGCTACACAATGTCGCCACTTACTATACGCCCAACAACTCAGAGACAAGCTCCAAACTTCTGGAACAATGTTATTTGGAGCAGTGAGATCAAATAATAACTTTTTTGGCCACAAACGTAAACCCTGCATTTGGAGAGGAGTGAACAAGGCCTTTGATGAACGGAACACCATCCCCACTGTGAAGCACTGATGTTCTGGGGATGTGTGAGCAGAATAGATGAATGCTGCATGTTCTCGAAGGATCCTGGAGGAAAATGTGCTTGAACAGCCCGGAAGCTGCTCACGGGACGTTTCTGGACATTCTAAATAAATGTCTGCTTTGTGAAATAAAGGTTTTAATCACATTATTTCAGCAAACCTATTATTTATACACTGCTTAAAGCTCTAAAAATATGGTAATGAACTATAAACATTACAACATAAACCTTAAAAATAGACGGTTATGTTAACGGTGAGGTTACATAAAGTAATGACCCGTAATTACAACAGTATAAACCTTTATACCAATAGTTAAGAGCCATAACAGCATACAACAATTTAACCCCTGAAATTTGACGGGTATACAATTTTTTTTAAAGCAAAATCCCATTATACCAATTACGGAGCTACCGTATTTGTTCTGGTAAAGTTCTGGCAAACCACAGCTGTCTGTATTTTACCGTAAAATTTAAGGTTTACTTTTTACAGTGACAAGAAGAATGGGCTTTAAAGACTTTAAAACATCGCAAACCTCACTAAGATGCAGCACATGAAGAATTTCTGACGGATTCTGCTTCTAAAAAGCTCAACAGTTCCAATAAAGACACTTTTAGCAAAGGAATATTTACTCCTCCATCGATGGAGATTCATTATCAGTTGCTCCTCCAGCAGTGTACAAACCAGTGCTAGAATAAAGTGTGTGTTGCATAAGAGCATCTTCAGAGACCATCCCACTGCACATCTGCTCGGAAAATATTTAAACAACATTCAGAGTCAGAGTCTGGAAAATTCCCACAACCTCGTGTCGTAAAACCATTAGAGCAAGGCATCCGAGAAGGGTCTATGAAATCGAACAATTGTCATGAGTGATACTGCAGCATGGGAATCTGAGAGAACGCCACCATCTGCCAGCGCTTGATACCCTGGATCTGCTCCAATCTGCTGCGTGTTACGTTCTCTTTCTACAGAAATAAATCTTCAAAAATTCTTTCATGTAAAATAAAGTTAAAGCATAATAATAATAATAATAATAATAATGATAAAGCAAATATTGCAGTTAAAGAATAATAATAATAATAATAATAATAATAATGATAAAGCAAATATTGCATAATGAGGTTTACTCCACATGTTTTCTACGAAACCCCTTCGCGAGAATTGCCTGATGACATCATCGCCTAATTTGCAAACAGGCCACGTGATGTGAATGAAAAAATTTGAGGGTTGAAAGATGAAGGGTTGAATTGATTGGTTCTCCACTGAATGTGAGAGAGGAAAACGCTCTGCTTGTCGATATTTGCAACAGTTCTGTATTCTTCGTTTTGTTTCTCTACCTCCTGAGAATACAAGACTGCATCACATGATTCAGGGTGTGTGGTTCTCATTTCAAGAAGTGTGCAAATCTGAGTGACGTGTGAGGTTGTGCCGGGAGAAGGAGTACCGTTGCTCCATGAGAGACTCCAGAGTGGCCAAAAAGTCTCTAGATTTGAAAGAAAAGGGGTTTTGAAACCTTGCTAAATCTTGGGACAAAGTCTCTGCACTGCAGTTCTAGAAAAATGCATTCTAAGGAAGTAACCTGCATCCCCTGCAGCTGCGTAACACCAAAACTTACCGGATTATTACCCTGGAAACAGTAATAGCTTACAAAACAGACATGTTTTATTTGGTAGAAAACACTATCACAACACAATGTAACTCTTAAAGAGTTGAGTTTTAAATGGGAAGATCCTGTTCCAACGTGAAGGGTTTCTTTATTTGTAACTTTGTGTGCTTTCAAGAGAAAAAGACCCTGCCAAACATTTGTGCTCCACTGCAAAAGAAATCCATCGGCATCAAACACTCCAGGATCCGGCGACAACCTCAATGAGAGCCTGCAAAGGCCGGGTTCTATATTTCTCTTTCCAGGATAATAAGAACTCAACAGCGGTGATGAGAACTCAAGCCAGGAAGACTACTTTCTGGCCTCGAACCAGCGCTCTTCTTACTGAAAGGCTGAGATTACAAAGACTGGGATAGACCGAGTGAACATCTCGTATCTGAGATCCAGATTAAAACAGCGTATGATTTGCTGAGATTCATCCGGCTCATGGCCAGCCAGGACACGTCTGAAAGCGGTTCTTGACTGTAGCTAACATTTGATCCAGCTGAAAACAGTGTTCGATTAGCATAGATCCACCTTTAACCTGCACACGATGAGCCCCGATCCAGCTTAAGCTCTGGCTTCTAACGTTCTTGCAGATGTCGGGTATTTCCAAGTGATTTAAAAGGAGAGCACCTTTAAAAACAGAGCCACGGCAACCCTTTTCCCATCCCAGAGCAGGAAACTTCATCCGTTACAGCTGCTGCTGATCTCTGATCTTCCTCAAACAGAAGACACTCCATCCATCACCAGTTCAGTTCATGGTGCTGGTGTGTATTTTAGCATCAGGGCTCTGTAGCCCTCAGGAGAATCACACGCAGCATTATTCTCTGATTTCCACACACAAACACCACTGGATGTACAAACAGACAAGTATTGAAGCCCTGTGCAGTTTCTGAAAACATGATTCTAAATCGAGTCGGTTTGGTGATTTAACTTCGCAAAATGATCACAATGTCGCCTGCACTGCCTCTGTGTTACTTCTCATTTCGACCCACTGCAGGTGAGGCCATCCATTCTGACACTGAAGGCCCTGCACAGATAACATCCAGAGACCTACGTTTGGTGCCAGCTGGTTATCCTCAAGAAGCCTCCTGCAGCCAGCGCCGGATTGAAAACCCTTGCAACGGAGCTTAGATGGTGGCTCTAGTGCAGGTAACAACGAAAAACAGGTAAAAATCGTGGTGTTACACGTACCATGCAGTGGAAAAGCCTGATGGGAGAGTCTAGCAGCTGAAGCTCTCTGCAACAGGCATCCAGTTTATATCAAGTGCTGCTGAAACCACAGGATGGAACTGGGATGAAATCTCAGAGCATTCGTCAAATTTAATAATTCAAATGCATTATTCACAAACTTTAAATGTTCCAAAGGTGTGATCTTTCCCAGATTTAGGAAAGAGCGGTGCTGCTCCTTCTGAGCTGAAACTACAGGAGCTGAAGGCTTGCACATCTCTTGGTTGGTTTGGCAAAATTGTAGATCAGACGGTTCCTCTCCAAAAGTTCATTTTCGAACGCAAGTCTAATAACATCCATAACTCTCAGCAGCTGCACTCTAGCACCACCAGCTGGAATCCATCTCACAGCTCCTCTTGAACAAAGCTCATTTATTTCATCATCTACTGGAGAATGAGGAGATCTGTCCAACACGACCAGAACTCCTTGTGCTTGCTTGAAACTAAATTAATATTAATAATTACAGTCTCTTACTTTCATTTGGCAGCTTTCTGGGCATTTAAAGCAGTGTTTCAGAGGATCCACCAGCAGAGTGCAGTATCCCCCTGCATGCAAGTGTTCTGTACAAGAATCCTCCACAGACTGAGCTCTGGTGGGAACGAGATGATGGACTGAGATCAGTCGCTGAGTTTGGCTGCATGCAGAGGGGGCTTGAAGTCATTCAATACGACAGACAGACTCACAGACAGACAGACAGACAGACAGACAGACAGACAGACATTGATCTGACCTGTTCCTCTGAAAATATTCAATAGGTTTTGATTTCTATACTTTTGTCGTGCATTAAAGAAACATTGAGCTAATGATTAGCTTTAATGGCAAAGATAAACCTTTAATAATCAGACACAGTTGCATCACTGACAATAATCTCAGAGGAACAGGAACTCATTTAAGTTCAAGTGAAGGCTTGTTTTCACCTGAGGAGAGCAGAACCAGGATCATTTTCTTCTCTTCACTTATTCTTCTCTGCTCTCTTTCATCCTTTGCTTTGATGCTGTTTTTTGGGTTTATGTGAGTTCTTTGTTTTACATCTTCTCTTTGCTATTTGTTCTTTGAGAAGCAACATTGAGAAAAAAGTGTTGCTCATTAATTCCATCGCATGTTCAGCTTGTTTATTTTTAGGGTTTGCAGGATTATTTTCCAGCTCGTACGGAAACTATGGAAATCTCTCTGGATTTACAAGGATTAGAAGGAAACAGGATCGAAGATTTTTAAAGTGAGCACAGCCGTGAATTAATTCACTAATAGAGTTCTAAATAATTTTAAAGCTTTTAACTCACATCTGATGAAATGTTTGACTTTCCAGAAGTGGACAGAGATGAGTCGACCGCCAAACTCACATTTTAAATGTAATATTAAATCGTTGAATAATCAGGAGGAAATATTGTTGACAACACAATTGTCATAAAATGTGATGAGTGAACAAAAAAAAAGATTCAAGCTGCAAATGTGCTTGTCTTTGCAAACTTTCCCCCTTTTGAGACCATCCTCTAGAGTACAGTGGAGGAACTGCAGTTTTAGTCATTTCTTATTGGCATCCCAAGAGGAATTTTAAATTAACTTTAAAGTAGCTATTACTTCTATTAATCACTTCTAAAGCATGTAAGCCAATGTATCACCCATTTAAAATGAAGTTCATCCTCTTCATCTTTAACTTGTAATTGTGGGAAAGCTCTAGATCCAAACAGAACCATGACAGGGCCGAGCAGAAGGACAGGGCACATCAGGAAGAAGAAGAAGAAGAAGAAGAATGATGGAGCAGCTAAGAGAAACCCATCACTGATAAATGAGGCAAGTGGAAGAGTTACTGATGACTTCATTCCCAGACAGAAAGAGAACGAGAGCGGGTTCGCTAAGAAAGATTTATGGCACTTCTCTACATCTCTTAATTTTACATGCTGTCTTTTCTGGAAGGAGGTTTAGATTTTACTGAGCTGCCAGCTTTGATTTATGGTACAATACATCACGAAGAACAGCCAAAAATATGAGCGTGAAGCTAGATAAACATAGTTCTGTGGAGACGTTTTCAAAGGAGGTGTTCTTAAGTCCATTTATGTTAATGAGAAGGTGGAGACAGGTGCTGAGCAGCATAAATCCACTCATTAGGAATCATTCTGGGAAACGATTCTTTTCTCAGAGAGACTTCTCGATAAAGATAAAACGTGAATTATGGGCTCATTCGCTGACCCGGTTTCTCGAGTTCACTGCGCCCGTGTGCTGTTTTTATTTAAGGACTGCTTGGAAGAGTTAAGTGGTTTTGCGGGTTTGTCCTTTCTGCTTCTGCTTCTCCTTCAAGTGATTCAATTCTGCGGCTGATTTTCTTGTTCTTAACCCAACAGATGACATGAGCCGGATCTTTTAATTGAGCTCAATCATAGACGGTACGCGATGTATGTGACCAGATCAGGCACATACTGGTCTTGGTGCTCTCTTGTATTGGTTTTGGGGTCTTGACTACAATTGAAAAGATACTAGCCAATCACTGTTATCCCCGCCCCCAATAAGAGATAAGTTCCAGAATAATAATCATAACTTCTAGAAAACGAAGGCGAAGATGCCGAGAGAGTAATCAAAACTCTGAGATGCAAAGAATGGAGTGTATGTCGATTGTTTTGATGATTATTTTTTCCTCCATTATCAGTTTATCTTTGTTTGATGTAACTCCATACATGTGATCATCTCCATTCATGATCTGTGGAGCAGAGGACAGAGTAACGAAATCATTCATGTCTGTGTTTGGTTTGTTTACTGTGTGCTGCTGCTGTGTTTGTCCGTGTTCTAGGTATGACTCCAGTAGTTCAGGGGGTGGACATACACGGTCACGTTTGCCGTGTCAGATCTTATCAGCTCGTTCCTGCTCTGTTATTGCCTGAGGCTCACATTAATTCTGCACAAATGCATCATGCACCGTTCACTTCCCTCTCTATCCATCATTCCTCTCTCCATCGCTCATTCAAGCCACTTCATTCCTTCTTCCCCGAGTTATCATTTCATGAACCTCGGCCTAAGAAATTCCCAAAGAAACAACTCAACCCCTTCCTATTGGTATTCTTGAGCATACGGGTGAAGAGAAGAGGAAAACGTCAGCATTGTGGTCCAGGTCGCACACATCCAAAGCCATACAGAAGCTTACCGGGCCATTTCTGCAGTTGCTAAATAAAACGATGCCACCAACGTCATCTTTAATGATTTTACCCAGGGTTCACAGGAGTGTTCGTATCATTAGCAACCGTATCGTAATTAAAAGAGCAATGTCTACTCACCTCTAACTTCCTGATGACGAAAGAGATGTTGGAACAAGTTGAGGATGCAAAGAACCTGCTGTGATTTCTTTATGACTATTACAGCAACAGGAGTCTGGAATTAATATCAGAACTCTATTTTGGTCGAGCTTTGCTGGTGCAGCGGTCCGTTAGCTCAACATATACCAGGTGACGGCATCACTCAGATTTACAAACAGAAGCTTATTTACCATTTACTAATAAATGAAGTTCATGCTCCACTCTTTCTGCAGAAAAGAATCAATAACTTGTTTGTAGAAGTGTTGCTTTTCTTTCCTCGGTTCGCTTCAGATCGTTGCCTGTAGCGGACCTAACTCTGGCGCTTATCACTTGCTTTGACTAAAAGCACCATTTGGGAAATATCTTGCATTTAGAAATGCAATCCTCCGTTATGAAAGTGAAGAATATGAACGTATAACTGAACGGCGGCACTTTAATTAACTTTTTACTGTAGCATGCTAGATTTATTACACTTCTCACCGGGATCATTAGCATCCCCTAGCATGAGGCGGAGGGCTCTGTACCTCATCTAGTTCCTCGTCGCTGAACACATTACACACATACAGTTGTGATATAGTTTGTCCTCAAATGTAAGACCTAGGGTTCACACCCCCTGACTCTCCACGAGAACTCCATGGGTTCTCCTTGGCTCTTCCTTCATCACTCCATTCCTACCCTGCCTCCCGACAGCCAAAAATAATCTTAAGAAGAAAAAAACCCTCTTTATTTCGGGGTTAAAGTTTGCATTTGAGGGTACACTTTGCCCTTCAAACGAATCGCGGTATGGTGAGCACACAGCGTCTCTCGGTGTGGCCTGGCTAAAGTTCTTTGCTCTCTTTGATTCTCTGAAGTGTTGGGACTAATCTCGCTTTGGTTTTGCTTCTCTGTGTGATTTTCTGGGAAGCTCGGGGCAATGTTTCTCCTTCCACAGCAGGAAACAGAAGCAGCAGTTGAAACTGGCCTCAGGCTCGTGCTAATTCATCCAGCGAATCCGCTGCTGTGTTTCGCTCTTTCACTGGACTTCACATCGCACTGCCTTTGAATGCATGTCGCAAAGCACATTTTCATGTTTAATGTGTTTCTCTATGCTTCTGACTGGAGCTGGATCACAGAAACTCAAACTCAGGGAGAAGATGGATAAAATCCTCATTCACAGAACAATGTTCACTATTTATGCAGAGTGAAAAACAAATATCACCGAGAGAAGGAGCTGCAGGAATCACTGATGCTCCGAGAAACTTGCCGGTTATTTCACAGCAAGCAGCGGAAGTGTTGAGCAGAGGCAGTAGCTTAGAATCAAGTGGCTAAAGATAAAACTATTGAAGGCAGATATACACTCACTGGCCACTTTATTAGGTACACCATATTAGTACCGGTTCGGTCTCCCTTTTACCTCCAGAACTGCTGTAAAGTAAAATAAATCCATGCATTGTTTACAAGAGTGCCCCAGTGATTCCTAGACTGTGACCAAACTAGATCCTTTACATTTATGAATCTCTCTTCCTGAGATCTCTCCACAAACTCATTTTTATCGTAATGAGCGCTCGGTGAGACGATTGAACCTCTCATTATTTCAAGCCTCATCTCAGCTGCACTGATCATTGTTCTGCTTTCTCCGTTGTGTTCTAGTAAAGAAGATTTAGTACCTTGTGGGGATTTTCAGAGTGAATCCTCAAATGCTTGATTATTTCGCCTTGATGCTATTTATGCTCGCGATGCACCATTAGCCGAATCTCCTGCTCTCTGTGCTTCTGGTTAGAAGTGAGGATCGATTGTTTGCCAGCACATCATCACTTGTGCTACTCCAAAACACTGACTGATGAAAAGCCACATTTTTCTCAAATCATTTCGATTTCCTTTTTATCTGTTCTACTTTTTACCAAGTCCTTTATTTTTAAAATTAGTTTTTTCTCCTCATGTTTCTTTTTCCCTAATTTCTCTTTCTTTGTTTCATTTCGAAACATTTATTATTTTAGCCTTTTATTTAAACACTTTTCTATTTAACTTTCTTTTTATTTAATTTAATCATCATGCTTCTTGATATTTTCTGAGACTATTCGTGAACTAGTTTATTATTTTTTATTTTCCTTTCCTCTGCTGAGAATTTACAACTTTTACAACTTACAATTTTTATTTCAATAGTTTTATTTTTTAATTCTTTTTCTAAATTTAAATTTTTCTGTTTTCATTTTAAAAAAGCCCCTCCCACTGCTGAGAATGTTAATCAACAACCGTAAATCAGTGCTTTTTGTTTCCATCTGAGAAAAACTACACTCTTTTTAAAGTTTACTTCATTATTTCTTCTTCAGAGTTCTTTTAATCTACCATTCCCTTCATCACAGTCAAAATTACATTTTTTTTCCCCTAAAATTTCCTTTTCCACATTTTTCCTGCTAAATTAAACTTTGAACAAATCTTTTTTCCCCCTTAATGAACTGTAAACTGTAAAAAAATCTGAGCGGAGACCATTGCGACAGAAAGATTTTAAGATCTGTGAGGAAACCAGAGGGAACCCCTTACCGTCAGTGGTTTCTACTGAAACAATCAAATGCTGGCCAGCACTAATCTATGAAGAACTACAGATTTCTGCATCTGCAGTGATTCTGATTTCAACGGAGTCCATGAAGCCAATCCGACAGAAAGCCAGCATCCGCTTTATTTAACATAACGACTAATCTCACTCGTGTTTCTTTGAAGTACAACATTATTTGTGTAACGAGGTGTCTGAACAGGATCAACCATTCTCAGAGTAGTTCACAAACAATTATTTGAAGGAACTTGAAAATGTTTAGAAAAACTGATGGAAAAATGTCTCTTTAAGAAGTGAACATGAATCGAGAAAAGTCCTCTTATCTCTGAAATATGAAATGTTCATTTTACAGTAGAGCACTGACTCAAGTGAATTTTAATGGAAAGCAGGAGGAGGAAAATCAATTCCAGCTTTTAAAGCATTTTTTTAGATGTCTATGCAAAGATCTGACAGGCGGAGAGAAAATAACTTACATCGGCTGCTTTGCTCTTTATTGGTGGCTGAATCATTTATTGTGCCTGATAATAAATCACTGCCAGAGAAAGAAAAAATGACGTTGCTGGGAATTTAGGGCTTCCTTTAATATCACCGGCGTTTGTTGAATCATGGTTTTAAAGGTTTAGAGCTCTGATTGAAACCAGTAACCGCTGGCATAATAATGAGACGGTGGACAACACGATGAAATGCCGAACGGAGTGCGTCTGCATCCGCTGGAGGAAGCGTTTGAGCCGTTTTACCTGACTGAGTGATTCCTGGCGGATCCCGAGAGAAATGTTCCCTGAGCCTCAGGCCTGCATTCGATGGAGGAGAGACACTCAGCTGCGTTTCAACTGCAGAGACATCTTCAAAGAAAGAAAAAACTTTCACAGAACAGTGATCGAGAAGTTTGGGAACACGTCCTGTGACATCATTTGTCTTGTGTGCCAGATTAAACTACTTCTATTTGGATTGAAGGACATGTAACGGAGCTCTTTGAACCTCGTGAAGTTTGAGGAAGATCCAGTTTTAGTTTTAAATGTGAAATATCTTTGTGATAAGAAAGAGTCTTCATGAAAATCATGTGATTGAGCCAAAACGAGTTTCCCTGACACACACTGTATTCAAAGAATAATCATTAGCTCAACTGTTCTTTACAATAACACAACTCTTGTGTTTAAGGAAACTTTTGATGCAAATTGAGATCAAACAAGGTTCCATTTATTAGAGTAGAAATAAAATGGAACTGAAGCAGAACTTTCCAGTGGAACAAAACTCAGAAATTGCTCCAAACGATGTTATAACTTTCCTATTGTGTTCCAACGCCTGTGAGAAAGTGAAGCACAAGTAGAGTTCACAAGTCGAGAACCAAAGGGGAACCGAGTTCAGAGAAACCAGAAGCACTTCCGGCGGCTCTTCTTGATGCTCTGTAGGGCCTGTGGTGCCTCCTGCTGGCGTGGAGGAGGAACGACCATCTGCGGGGAACCTTGCTCCGCCTCCTGATGCTCCGGAACCTTCCAAGCTTTGGTCACCTGACCCTCCTGAAGTCGGAAGTCATGCTCCACACTGAAAAATAAGGAATACATTGCTGTCACACTGGAATCCAAAACAAATGCAATTAAAAGATTGTTGTATTTTAGTTTAAAATCATTGTAGCGTCAAGTCTAGGATCAAGTGTAACTTTAAAATAAATAAAAAAGAGATGGGAAAATGGTTGAAAGAGGAAATAAACACATAATACCAATCTATACGCCCATGTGCTGCATGGAGCAATGCAAACACAAATAAATAAAATACAACGCAACAGAAGATTGTACTTCGTTTCCTCACTTTTGCAGATTACCGCTCACAAATTCCTTACACTAATGCTTTCTTTTATATTAGAATGATATTTAAATTGTTTTTTAATTATACTCTTAAGCTTTTGTGTTGGGTAAGGTTGGGATGCGATTTAATGTTGGGGTTTGGGGATTATAGGTACAGTGGGAAAAGAAGGTGTAGAGGAATACGAGGAGAATAAAAGGAAATATGGAGGAGATAAAGGAGTAGGGTGGGGTTTTGTAATTGGAGATAGGGAAGGAAGAACGAGAGTCACACACATCAGAACGAACGGGTCGTGCCAACCAAAAGAGTTTGACTCTGCCATATCGTATCCATTTGCTCAAACAGAACGACCAAAGAAAGCTGCTCTTTTGATGACTGTATCCTTCGTTCTGATGCGGTTGTTGATAGGGAGGGGGTTAACGATTGGGTTGCTCTTATTAGGAATTGAAAGGGGGTAGTCAAGAAGCTCCGCCCACTCTATGATTCCATTTGTCATCTTACTGCTGGGGTCTATCGAAAGAAAGATCTGTGATGAGGTTTAGTGTTGGGGTAACTGTTCGATTTAATTTTAACTGAGGCTTTAATCATTTCAATGATATATCTTATATACCTTGATTTAAAACCACAAAGCATCATTCTGTGCCTGGAGAATTCATTATAGTTTAGTATTTCTAGTTGGAATCACAGAATCGTCCTTTTTGAACGAATCCGCTGTTTCGTTGAAATGCAACGAGGTAAAAAAGCCAGTGTCATGAATTCAGCAATCGCCTGGGGAAGAATAACAGTGCAGATAAATGCACGCGAGCGCTCAGAGCAGAGGTTTCTTCTGCGGCACAGAGCTGACAGATGGGTTTGTTGCTGCTGATGATGCACTGGCCCAAACACACTTCACTCAAACACACAACACAGCTGGAACTGAGGTAGACCTCTCTTCAGCTGCTGATAAACAGGGTACTGTTCATTCCAGGAGACACAGGTGTTCTGCTAATGGTGAGAACACTTTCTTTCAGAGCCTTCTGAGCACAACACAAGTCACACACTTGGTCAATGCTTCGGTCCTGAGCCCCTACTGGTCTCAGCATCACTTTAACCAGACCGTTAGATCACCGTCGGAAGCAGACGACCAGCGTTTGTTTGGACAGCAACACAAACATTTTACTGCCAAAAAAATTATCTGTTTGAGCACAAACTATCCTCTCTGGGAAATCTACGGAGTTCGAACCTCAGATCCAGGAGCAATGCCGTTTTCGACCTGGTCTTGGCGAAAACAGTTTATTAAATAATGACTGCAAACAATTGTTCTTCTCTTTTATTCTGGTTCCTGTTGGTCCTCCAGAGGATTCGAGGCACATCTATTACAGCAGATCATACACAGAGCTTCAAACAGACTTTAATAAAAGCATATTGCGGTGTGTTTCCAACTTTTGGGGGGGGGGGGGGTTTACAGGATCATATCTAGCTCTGGATTTGTGTGCGAGAGCGATATGGAGTGGAATTATTAATACCTTCTGTTAGCTTTTGTGCAGGTCCTGCTAAGCCTCATGCAAACAAGCTGCAGATCCTACACGTGTTCCAAAGATATTGAGAATAAAATCTGAATTTCCTCACAGCCGCCGAAGGTGTGCGCCTGTGGATTTCGAGTGTGATATTTGAATGCAGTCGATGAATAATGATTTGCATTGGATAATCTGCTCTGTGCTAGAATCAGCTTCCGCTGGATTAAAGCTCGTAGTGTGCGTTACGTCGATACGATGATGATCTTTGCAGCCATGAGCTTGTAGAGAGTTCTTGTTCACAGAAGGTGATCGAGTCTAATCAGAACTACAGTAGTACTGAAACAATCCTGAGAGGCTGGGGTGTTGTGCGCCAGTGTGCCTCACCAGTCATCTGCCTCACCTGCCATCAAGAGACGAGTAGCAATGATGAAATAAAATAAATAAATAATTCATAAATAGTACATGGCTGTATTTTGTGTGTATAGCAACAAGTAAAAGCAGCTAGAGAAGGCTGCCTCACGACCGACTGCATATCCCAAAAACTCTGTTTATGCTACAAACGTAAAGCTTTATGTTTTTATATATTGTCAACATTTTTATGTCGGCCCTCACTTCATAAAACAAGTAAAGTTCAACAGGGGTCCGCTATTTTATGTTTTACTCTAACTGACGGCAAAAATAGTGGATGTAATATCTCTCCTCAAAATTTTACGACTTTCAATTAAAACATGGAATTAATTTCCAAGGCAAAGATGGGTGAGTGAGAGCGAGAGGTAGGGGAGGGGGTAGAGAGTGAGATGGGGGGGGGTGAGAAAGAGACCAAAATAGAGGGAGAGAAAGGGGAAGAGAGAGGGGTGGAGGGGAAGAGAGAGCAAGAGAGAGAGAGGGGGGGAGACGGGAAGAGAGAGAGCAGGAGAGAAAGCTAGAGGAGAAAGAGAGTGAGAGAGCAAGTGAGAGGGAGAGAGAGAGAGAGGAAGAGAGTGAGAGAGGGGGTAAGAGAGGGGTAGAGAGAACGAGAAAGGGAAGAGACAGTGGGGAAGAGTGAGATGGGGTGTGAGAGGAGGAGAAGGAGGGGGAGAGAGACAATGAGAGAGAGAGAGAGAGAGAGAGAGAGAGAGAGAGAGAGAGAGAGAGAGAGAGGTGTATATCTTGCTATAGCAGTCGGTAGTTCCTGTCATGGTGTCAATCATTTTGGGAAGTTATGGCAAACTTAAGTATTTCAAAAGAAACTTAGATTTTTTTTCTTTGACTTTATTGGAGATTTTTTTCTTATTTTGTGAGCAGGTGCAAGTACTGAACATTTACTTTAAGATAAAGTAAAGTAGTCCTTTAGGATTTTTAATCATTGTTTTAGAGAACATTAGAACATGAAACTGTTTTTGAAGAAAATTACGACATTTTTGACGACAAACGGAAACGGTTTTGTGTGAATCAGGGTTTTCGGGAATAGGTGATTTCAGTTAAATAGTTGAATATGAAACTTTTCAGAATTTTGAGGATACAAATGGATAATATTTTTGGATTAGTATGAAAGACTGAACCAGAAAGATGAAAAATAAAAACTTTTCTGTAGAGCAAGATTTCTGAAAGTTCTGCTGATCTTTGTTTGGCTGTGGTCACTGCACACTATTCACCGTTATTTGTAAACGGGAAAATCTGGACAAACTCTGCTGCTTTGAAATGCAAATCTGAAAATCTGTTTGCCTCAGTCTTATCTAATCTTTCATTTGCACTTGAAAGGCCATTTTAAAGTTTCAAACAGTGTGTTCCATCATGTGTGTGATAGAGCTTGACGGAGGAGGTCAAGTGAACCTGTGAGGATTCCCCAGCCCTCGCAGACCCCTGAGAGGAACAGCTCTTTGACTAAACTGAATTCAAAGAATCAACACTAAGAAGTAGAATTCAGAAGAGTCTGAACATACAGTCTGTAATGACGTGCATCATGTCTGGCTGTGCCCGTGTGCAAGCAGCAATGCGGCCTGGCGTCATACATGCCCATACACATGTGTTTACATATGGAATGTTCATGTAACCAGAACAAAAAAGAATGGAATCAAATTAAGAATTTAGGAGAGAGATCAAGAGGCAGAGGGAGTGGGAGAGGTGCATTGTTTGAACTGTAACTTTCCTCTGATCAGTGGGAGGATCTTGATACAGCGGAATCGAAAACATACGAGGAGTTCTGAGCAGCTTGGAGCTGAGCTTTAATGAGATCTGTGTTGGAATTCTGAAAAACAAATCGGTGAATCAAGGGCTCACGTGGTATTAGAGCTCACAGTCAAATTTGTATAACGCCTCAAGCTCTGACACTGGGAGCCACTGGAGAGGTTGGAGAGGGACATCCTCATGCACGCACGGATGGTGAGCACAGATTGTGAATAAACGAGAGACAAGCAGAGTCAAGATTAGTTTGCATGCACGAGGAGTCTGTAAGCGAGCGATCTCTTTTTATATTCAGCTGCTGTTTGTTTGTTTCGGGGCAGAAACAGGAGCATGGAAGCGTTTGTTCCTCTCAACCTCGTCTGCATCTCAAGTCTTGTTTGTTTGCCCCTACCTTGCCCCTCATATAATTACGAACTTTCCAAACAAACTATTGCATTTTTACAGACATCTTTCTGCCTTTGTCAAAAATATCTTCCCTCTGCCTGCAACTCTTCTGTCTACCTCTTTATACGCTCCTTCCCTGTGCCTCCATATCCTCCTTCCATCATCCTCTGTCTATGCCGCTGTTGCTTCAACCCTTCTTTTTTCCTCTGCCTACATCCCTTATGTCTGCCTGTATACTCCCCTTTCCTTCCGCCTCCATCTACTTCCTCTCCCATGTGCCTCTGTCTATGTGCCCTTCTGTCTGCCCTTGTCCTCATGTCCTTATGTCATTTGCCTGTGCCTACACCCCCTTCGTACAGTCTCAGTCTACACTCTGTTCTGTCTGCCTCCATCTATGCTCAGAACTGTCTGCCTCTGTTTCCACCTGTATGTTTACTTCCCCTTCATCCTGCCTCCGTCTCCTTCCACCTGTGCCAATCTACGTCCATCTGCGACTGTCTATCTACGTCTGCATTCTTTGTGTGACTGCCTATAGACCCCATTTCGTCTACACACGAGTCAGTCTACATTCTCTTCGCCTTCTTCCTGTGCCTACATCTGCCTTCGACCGTCTAACATCTGTCCACAAATGCCTCCAGCTTGAGTGATTTTTCTTTCCGTAGAAATCTGTTATTAATGCAATTGAATTTTCTTTCTATTGATTTGTAACGTTTTGATTCAGGACACAGTCTGGGTTGTGTTTTTAATCTGATTCTCTCTCGGCTTGATTGTGTGCACAGCCCAGTGAGCAGCTTCCGTTCTGAATCACTGACTGGATTTCTCTTCTGCTCCAGCAGCCAGCGCTCAATAACTCAAAGCGACTTCCAGAGTCCCCTGCACACTCAACACAACACAAGCACACTCACCCGTATGCTGAAAAATGTATGAAATGCACTGATCCACAAACAGCAACACAGAGAGCATGAGAAAGGAGAGAGAATCGAGGTGATCGGCTCTGTTTCTTATCTACTTCACGGCCGATGAGTGTTTGTCTGAGCCACTCGCCCACTCGGACCGATGCTCCCTCTATCTGTCCGCTCCACACCCGCTGTGCCTGTGTGTGCTGGTGGAGCTATCTACGAGTATGACGAGAGAGAGACAGCGGAAACTTCATCCGCACTAGTCTATCGTTTCCCATGGGTACTTGCAGCTCTCTGTGTTCCTCACGCTTCACGGGCGATTATTGGCTGAAGCCGAGATGTTCGGACCTCTAAGTACAGATAGCAGGACAAGTGTGTGTGTGTGTGTGTGTGTATACCAAGATGACCTGCACTATGGGGACCTAATACTCTTATACATGAAATAGACAGAAGATTCAAGTTAAAAAACACAATTGAAAAGTTAGAATTAAAAAAAAACATAAAATGTTTAAAATATACTACAACTCTCAGTTGCATATACAAATAAAATCAGGTCAATCAATAGTGCTCCATATGCGGATTCTAAAACCTGAAAGGATGAAGGGGACCTGGAATATCTCATTCCACTGGAAAGTGAATTTCTGTAGAAACGAGAAGATCACGTCAGTCAACGATTTCATCTTCCTTTGTTCTAAAATCAACCGCAGATCGGCAATGGATAAGATCTGGAAAAGCAAAGGATGTGAGCATTGCGACAAAAACCACATCATCCCCATTGCAACGAGGATGCGACAGTTAGACAATTGAGGAGGCGGAGCTCTTGTGTTGGACTTTTTCACATACTCTGGACAGCACAGATAACAAACGAGACGTGGACCATATCAAGCCAAAAATGTCGCTCGAGGGCAATAAAACAATCAAAGGAAAACAAGAAAACAAATTTGAGCTGGAAACTTTGTGAAGATGAGGAAGACAAGAAATACACTGACTGGAGACAATCTCGGCGACCACCAGTAGCACGATTGCAGAACTCGAAAAAGCTGTGGCGGACAGAAAAATGCATCGACAAAACGGATAATCATCATCATAATGGGATTGATAAACCCCTTCCAGTCCCCCTTAAAAAATAAGCTAAACTCCCCCAGGGACATCAGCAAAGCAAACCAAAAAAGGAAACAACAACAAAAATACGTAAAAGCAAAAATAAACCAATCAAAAACTCTAAACACACTGCAAACAAAACATAAAACATGATAATCCTAGAGATGGTCTCCAGTAGCACGAGCTCCTGATCTCTGGGCATCTGTCTGATGCTGCAGCCCGCCGTGATCGAGCCTCGAGGGTCCGATTCGTCAGCACAAACACAACCTGCTGATCAGCAGGCTCTGCAGAGATTACTTCATACACTCACGGATGAACACCTGCAATCTCTACACTCTGTGCGGCGACACAACTAGTACTAGCTTTATTTTAAAGTACAGGGTTTTTGTTTATATTTCGTCCCTTCAAAAATAACTTATGAATGAGTTTATGGAGAGCGTTTAAACAAATCGAAGCATTCTTTTTAAATATAGATAGATTTCAATGAATTAAATGAAAAGGCATATAGCTGCATATATATTTAAAAGCTAAATAAATCCTTTTATAATGTAAATCACAAAGATTTGATACAAAAACATCAAATATTACACCCCCAGACCCTGGACGTTGTGCATTCGAGTCATGGGAATTTCGCCGATCTAAAGGATGTTTTCTACGGATGCAAAACGATGACGGGCAGCGATGTGTAGATATACTGTTTAGATATAGACAGTTACTGTGTAGCTATACAGGAGGAGCCTGACGTAGAGTAGTTCTAGTATGAGCAGATACTATACGTTTCTTTGCAGAGGCCATAAATAAACCGTTTTTATAACATGTTTTATAACATAAAAGACGTGTGGGAAAACCAAAGCTCTCGCAGGAAGAACCCACACTTGCTATTCCAATTCACATGGGGAGCACTCTGAATAGAGTTAAAATGGCCCAGAGGCAGAGTTGAGGTCCATGAGGTAATGATGAGGATGATCAGCATTTGTTCTTAACGAACAGAATGCCTATAGAACACAAATATATAAAAATATTAAACAACTAATTTAAAAGATGATTAAAGTGTCACAACACCCTTGAGAATCAGCAGGTGCTGTCATGCCTAACTTAAAAAAGGGGAGTGGTCAACTGTAAATTAATGGATTTGCCTAAAATGGGCGTGTACTATTTTCTCTCATGCATAATTAAATGAGTTAATGAGTTTATGAATGAGTTTATTAAATGTTTCTGCTTCAGAGAGCAGTGTAAAACTCGAGGATTGCTCAGCTTGAAATTAATAATTGCGGTCTCTGGTGATCATTGTTAACAGTCGAAGCACAACCCAACGGATGCAGATACTGTGGTCCAGAAATAAGGCATATTATTTAAATCAGTTTACTACCAGTAAACCCATCAGGCACAGTTGTATGTACCAGATTTTAGAGTATCGCTAACCACAACAATTAACCTCCAGAGCTGGCTGCAACACACTCTTTTTTTTCCTTTGACGAAACATAAACTTCGAAGGATTTTTATTAATCTTTACCCAGAGATGCATTTTTTTGACAGCTGAAGGCCCAAAACAGCTGTCGGTTTCAGCATTCCAACCCCCGAAGCCGCCTGAACGCTGACCAGATTTGTAAAGGAGCTCAGTGATTGATTGCCGTTGTCTGAATTTATCTCAACATGAATATTATGCATAAATCAGCGCAGAACACGAATACTCTTGATGCTGACATCTCTGGCAACCGCTCGCATTAGCAAAGCAAGCGCCGAACAGTTTGTTCCGCTGATGAATTATGGGAATGCTCAAATTTATTGCTACTCAGTTTCAAATTAATAATCTGAGAGAACAAGCGAGATGTTGAGCTGACAGACAAACATCTGCTCGCACAGATGCTGCTGCCACCACTTCCTGTTTGTGATCACAGATGAAGTATTTCAGGAAGATCTTCTCATCTGAAGGACCTTTCAAAACTGTCCATGAGCAAAAATAAACATGTGTTTCTTGCTTGGAAAGCCCTCTTTAAACGAACACGTTATTTCTGTTGGTTTCTGCTGATGTTAAACCATTTCACTTCTGTTTTTTTGCCTCTGTGATAAGCTACAGTCACACTCTTTGCCAAGACTAAAGGAATTCTGGGACATTTTCCATTGACTTTACATGGAGTCAAACTTTGGAAAACTGTAACTCAAATTGAGAACCTCATAGAAAGTTAAATCTGAGCTCGTTTGTGGAGGTTACCAGTCTGTGCAGGAACATACCAACCATTGTGCAGAAGAACGTGAAGAGGTTAAATAATTTACATAATAGCCATAAAAGAATGAGAGTTATGTCAATCATAGTAACAGCTTACTTTTCGATGACGTCACAGACAGCTCCCTAGCAACCAAACTGTTTACCCTAACAACTGAGCTCTATCTCAGCTTTGGTAAATGACAAAGCTTATTATGTCACTGACCCCTCCCTAGCAACCAGACTGATTACCATAGCAACCAACGTGGAAGATCTTTATCTCAGATTTGGAAAATCATAGAAACATAGAAAGGTTGGTTTATTTTGCTCATAGTGGCACGAGGAACTCCGTAGCAACTAAAATAGTTACCCTAGCAACCAAACCAGCAGATCTACATCTCGGCTCCAGAGAATGCTAGGGACATAGGACTTGCTGTAGAACCTTTTTAATGACATCATTGATTTCTCAAGAAGTTAGATTCGCATCTTCTTTGTACAAATAACCAGTTAATGTAACAAAAACACATTAAACAGAGCCATAATTCTGGTTCTAGCACACGTTTTCATGCTAAACACGTGCATCCTGTTGTTTTCTATTGTATCTCCACTGAGAAGGTTCTGAACTGATAAGTGGTAGCAATATAAGTGAAACTGAGAACCATTCCTTAACAACCAGCGGGGGTCAACTCCAGTAAAGCAGAGGCTAACTAACCCCTGAAGAGCCGAGAGCACCTGACCGATGATGATGATGATGATGATGATGATGATGATGATGATGATGATGAAGATGAAGATGAAGATGATGATGATGATGATGATGATGATGATGATGATGATGATGATGATGATGATGATGATGATGATGATGATGATGATGAAGATGATGATGATGATGATGATGATGATGATGATGATGATGATGATGATGATGATGAGGTAAAAAGAGCAAAACGACTCCAGAATCACCACAGGCTCAATTATGATTATTATTGAGGTATTTTTTCAGAATCTTCTTGTGTAGTTAATGTGCTGAGGTTGTGAGATGACTCATGCTGCCTTCAGGTCCCTCTCTCTCTCTCTCTCTCTCTCTCTCTACCGCTCGCTCTAATGCACACAAAAGATGGTTTGCTGGCCTCGGGCTGGGTGTTAGTCAGCCGCGGTTGAGGGATTAATTGAAGCTTCTCTGCAGCAGATGGGTGTTTGTGGGGCTTGGGTTTGGTTCTGCTGACACCTGTATTGATCAGTCGGAGTAATCAGGATCAAAGAGTGATACACTCATAATCCCCCCCCCCCCTCTCTCTCTCTCAAAGTGCAGGCACTCTGATTGTTTAAAACTTGTTCAATTGTCATATTGTCACTTTGTTTCTGCTTCAGCTCAGCAGCAGTGAAGATGGTGCAACTGAGAGAAAGTTATGGAATAAAACTAATAAAACAAAAAAAACCTAATGAAACTAAATGAACATGTTTTAAAATATTCACTTTTTTTAAACATTCACCGGTTGCAGTTTTAAACACCGGCGCTGCCCGTGTTTTAATTATGATTCTAGGATATGTGCTTGTGGTCATTGTCCTGCTGAAAGACAGATGTTGCTATATTCTGAGGTCAAGAGCGAATGATGGACAGAGCTTTTCACGTAGAATGTCTCTGTAGATTGCCTTCAATCCTGATGGTCTCTCAGTTCTTGCTGCTAAAGCCAGCAGCAGCATCATGATCTTCTCTTTCTAGGCTTCACTGTCAGTGATTAGCGGCGCCTGGCTTTCTCCAAACATGACGCCTGATAGTTCCTCCCAAAGAGTTCAATCTGTGTCTCACTGACATCTACACGACTGATGGAGGGCTGCAGAGGTTGTCCTCAGGCTGCAAGTGGTAGCTTTAAAAGTCTTTGGTAGAATCGTGTTTTCTACACATAATCTGTGTTTTCTACACATCTGCTGCTTGTGATGACGAGGAGGTGCACTGGGTTGGGACTAATAGGGAGTGTGGGGGGTGTAAGTTTGCTGAACTGATGATGTGTTTCCACCTCGCAGCTTTAAGGTGACACACACACGGGGGGCATAATAAAGAGCTGTGCTGAGCAGGACGGATGCACCAGAGGAATCTGATCGTGCGCTCGTTTATTCTGCGCTGTCTGCGACCCGAATGCACAAGGACAAACACACCGATGAAAAACAAAAGCGTCAAACACGATCTGAGCCAAAGTTAAAGGGAGGAGGTGTAATATTAAAACGTCTCTCCACAGCTGCATTCCTCTGCTTCAGATGTTGTCTGTGATGAGCAGTTTCTTACGGTGCTTCACAATTAAACACACTGCTTTTTTAGATGGGTTTAACCCCTTCAAATCTAATTTAAAAATAAACGATTGCACACAAACTTTGATGTTGGTTCGTAAATGTGCGGTTGAAACTCGTTTGTGGCCGAAATCAATGACGTCATTAAAAGGTTTCCTTCTCACTGTGTGTGATTTATTCCAGGTTCTATGTTCCTAGCATTTTTGATACAGAGCTGTGGGTTTGGTTGCTAGGGTGACAATTTTAGTTGCTATGGAAGAGTCCTATGCCACAGTGAGTTAAATAAACCAATCCACACATCTCTATGGTTTTCCAAATCTGAGATAGATATATTACAAATTGGTTTTGGTTTATGTTTTGGTTGCTATGGAGGGATACGTTACAAAATAAAATGTTCCCTTTGTAATGAAGGGTTAGCTTTTTAGTTATGTCCCTCATAATTTCATTTGGTCTAGCATTTTTATTATAAAACTATTTTTATAAATATTTGAGAATTTGTTGAGTACTTTCTTCATTATTAAGCTGAGTGAATAAATCAGTGCGCCTCAAATATACGCCGTATTATTCTCAGAGTGAGTAGACCAGGTCACCGCATTGTAGATCGTGTCGGCGACCGCATTGTTACGGGGCTGAACATCCTCTTTGTGTAATTTTTTTAGCCCAAACCAGTTCTCTGGACAATATTTGGACATCAAGTCCTCTCCTGTCTTCTCTGGAATATGTTATTAAACATTCCCTTTAAAAACTAAAGTTACATAAACCAAACCCAAGGCTGGGATAGAGTTCTGCTCTATTGTTAGGGTAAACAGTTTGAAACTCTCATTTCTTTATGATGTTTTTCTTGATTTGCCGTTTCTCATTCATTCTCAATGGCCATTATGCCAAATAGTGATATTTTACCCCTTCTAGAACTTTTTAATCAATACTTTTGCACATTGATTGGCATGTTCTTGCAGACACTGGTAACATCCACCAGTGTGGTCTGATTTACGTTTATATTCTCAGTTTGAGTTACGCTTCTCCAAAGTTTGACCCTATGTTAAGTCAAGGGGAAGTTACCCAGAATTCTTTTAGTGGAACCCGTAGCAACCCGAGTCAAACTGGTTTGAATTTTTAGTGGCTGTAACTCAAACGGTCTAGGAGTAGATGAGTTTGACATTTTTTGTCAGAAGTAAAAGACAAATAATAAGTTTTCTTTTACAAGAAAACATAATGAAACCTTAAACTCACAAAAAATGGCTTAAAACAAAAAACATAATTTTCTATGAGAAAAGTTTTTTCTCCCCATGTGTAAACCCCATGTTTCAGATCTTGCCTGCCCAAGATATTTTTCAAATGCACATGCTATGGGAGTGTAGCGCTGTAGGAGAAGGGAGGAGCATGTGTGTGGCTGGGTTGATTGTAGCGCTTCACTATATTAGCATTTTCAAACTCTACATTTACAGACATTTACAGACCTGATAATTGTGAGGACATCAACGCATCTCTGTATTTCAACCATCGTGTTTGTGATCCTCAATCAACAGAAGCATGGTGCAGCTCTAAAAATATCTCTTGTATTTGAGCTCTTGTGTGTTACATGCATTGCTTCACTAGCGCAAGGACAGAGAGGTGCTGCACAAATCGCTGAGTGTGTTCATCAGCCGAGTGCTGGGAGAGCTCCAAATCAAGCAAGGTATACAGAACTCATAAAACCACAAGAGTTTCTCCCACAACATTCTATTGAGCAGCATGTGCAGATTTTAAACGAGGTGCAGAGCAAAAGGAAAAGTCATCAGGACGGGAAAACCGGAGAAACTGGATGGAGCTGAACTTTATAGAATCAAGTCTAGACTGCATAAAACTACGAGAGGGTAAAGCATCAATCTGAACGCTTACCTCACCTTAGTTTAATCGTCTGCGAGTGACCTTTTTCTCTCTTTTGGCCCCAGAAGAAGTAATCGATCTCTGGGCTGAAAACGGTTTCTCTCTGTTCATCCACACCCACCCAGCCTCCAGTTCCATAATATAGACATTTAATATTCATTTATTATTCCACTCTGGGGAGAACTCAAACGCGCAGTTCATGAATTTAAAAGAGTTGGAGGCTTTTTGCCAAAAAGATTGGGCTGCTTCTCCAAGAGAGAAGACAAAGAGTCTCATTGGGGAGGAAAAAAAGGCAGGATTTCTTTTGACAAAATACCAACAAGCAAAATGTCAACCGCTATTCACCAATTGTATCATTTTAGGATCAAATTTTAGGATTTGGGTATCTACTAACCACTGGGGGGCACTGTGCTGAAACTATGCAGATCACGGTTCTTATAGCATTACATGAAACGGTTGTAATAAAACGTCAGTAAAATACAGCCTTTCGACCATTTAGTGGTGGCGCTAGAGAGTTAGCGGGACCAGGTTGGGGTAAATGACGTGTAAGACGCTTTTCAGACGTTTCCCATCAGCGGTTCATAGAGCTGCGTTTGATTTAATTGGTGGAAGAGTGATAAGAAGAAGAATGCTAGCGGACACCTCGTCGCTTGGCTCCTAATAAAAGTCTCTTCCATCACGAGAGTCGAGTCGAGTGTGATGATGATGATGCTGATGATGATGATGATGATGAAACAGAATTCATTCACAGACAGAACGATGGACTTATTTTCACTTTATCTTGTCGCTTCCCTTCAACTACTTCATGTAAAACAGACCCCAGCCCTCGACCCTGCAGGCTCCCTCTTCAGACGTGCCATCACTTGTTTAAAACTTTTACGAGCTCTTAAATATTTGATGCAGTTGAATATTTCAGGACTGGAGAGCTGAAGAATGAGTCTGAGAGCGTCCTGTACCCTGAGTTCTGAAGCAGACTCTTCCTCTGTGACGCAGAGGGTGATGAAGATGCTTGTGATTCATTTGTAAACAATGATTTTCAGATGCAGATTCGACCGCATCGCTCAAGCTGGTGAAATGGTTAAATGGTTCTATTATGGGAAAGGATTGTGAAGCTGTGATGAGTTGGACATTCCAACAGCGCAAATAAAAGGATCAATACTCATTTTGCTCGCCAAGATTCAACTAATGCAAATGTCCTTGTGAAAATCCTAAATGACCTACTCCTTGAGTAGACAGAGCGAGTATCTCTCTGTTTGATCTCAGTCCTGCTTCTGTTCAGCAGATTCGGTTTTGCCCTCGACTCAGTAGTGAAAACATTATTGTTTCACCTAAAAAAATGCAAATGGTACAAGTACAAATGGTTCATGTTATAACTATAGGAGGAAATCCCCCTTTTCAACAATAAAAGGCACTTCCTGTGTTAAAAAGAAATGCTAGTCATCGTCTCTCGCAGGTAACAAGACAATCTAATTACAATGGATTAAATAAACAAATATATTGGGCTAAAAAATTAATTCAATAATAAAAAATGGGGGAATAATAAAAATTGGGGAATTGCATGAAGAAAATAACAAAAAAATGAGATTTTCTTCGGTTTATTCAAGACAAAGACTTGGCAAATCCCGTGTTTTGATTGTCATCAGCCAATAAAAGCTTGAGAATCTGTAATTAATTTATAGTTTGGATGCTGAGAGATGGGGTGGGCTGTCAAGACCCTCAGAAAAAATCACGTCACTATATTTGAAATGAAAGTCGCTTAGGCGTCTGAAAAGTGGCTAAACCTAGCAAGACAGACAGGAAGTTGGCAGCACTTTTCCATAAATCTGAATTGTGTGAGACCTGAGCCTTACTTTTTAAGAAGCATCATGTGATTTTAAACAGAATTATTTACATCTTGTTCATTTCATGTAAAGATTCCGTGAAGCTGCTCTAAAGAAGTAGCTGAAAAGCTCTATAGAAATACATTTAACTCTGTTTGAAATACAAGACTCCTCAAAGCTTGTCTCCATCCAGTCTCTCACTAAACCCTTCCACGACGACTGAAAAGCAAAAACACAATGAGCAAAGCTGTTTCAGTCCTCCACCATCATCCCAAACAACATTATTATGGTTTCATTTCCCAATGGCACAAAAAGCTTTGGGTGTTCCCTCATCATCTTCACTCTTTACTGGGCAAACTATGAAGCAAATGGAGCCGAGATACGCTCTGGGTCTCTATCAGCCGGGCCTAATGAGGGTCTGATGTGCAACAGGGTACAACTGGTTTTAGAACATTTCCTTGCAGCAGTGCGAGACCAGAATGCCCCAGCGACACAAAAGGTTACGTTATAATGATACAAACGTTACAACGGAACAGTGCTCACAAAGGAAACCCTTTCATAATAGTTTAAAAAATAATAGATATACGTACTTGATTCGTTTCAACCTCTATTAAAGCTACAAGCAGCAATCACAGTAGCTAGTGCTACCACCCCTCGGTGGCTAATCCTAATTTAGAAGATATAATAATTCCTAAAATGATTGCAAAATACAGGAAAATCAAATCCTGAAGTGTTTGTTATAGATCATGTTCCGATCAGAAAAAAGTACTTTGTCAACGCAAAATGTTGTATTTACCGTGGCCACCAGGTGGTGCTATAACCAAAAGTGTACGCTGAAGATGTGTTAAGAGATGGACTGTTAACATAGTGGGTCAATTTGAGACCAATCAGATTTGGATTGCTGAGGTATTAACAGCTTCCTGTTTACATAGTTTAACGAAGTCAAGAAATCTTCGCAATTTAACGTTTCATATGCCTTGAGATAAGACTGAAGGAGTGTGATACAAACTCTAGGAGGAGTCAAAGTATGACATGAGCAAAAGATTTATTAAAATGTTTAGAGCAACTGTTAGCACGCCTTAAGCTGAAATGTTTTAGGCGGTGGAATACAACTATTTTGACACGCCCACATTTTGAACCCCAATCCGATGTAAATTTTTGTGTGCATTATTCTGATAATTCTTTTGGAGCACATTTAGACCCTCAAAAATGCACCGAAAGCACTGAAACAATAATTCTCTGAGCAAATACAACAGGATTCTACGCATCTTCCAAATATACCGTCAATGGCTGTCACTCAAGAAACCACGCCCCTCATTTAAGAACAAAGCAAGGCTCAATGGAAATGGTTATATCATCCACTGAAGGGCACCTGGATTTACTAAACATACAGTTAGCCGTCTTTTGGGTTATTCCAAGATGACAATCGCAGGATTCATCGGTTCAGATTGCGGTGATTTCACACATGGATTGACCACCGAGGTCTCCACCGAGACCAAATCTTAACCTCATTGAGGATCTTGGGGCTGTGCTGGGGCTCAGACAATCATCGATGCAAGATCTTGGTGAAAAAATGGGTTCCCAGAACATGAAGGTAGAACGAAAGCAAGATGACGATCCGTCCCAAACACGTGCTCAGTTCTGTAGGCTGTTCCGAGAACACATTTACTGCCAATGTTGTCATCGCTCCAAGAGTTAAACCTCTACATCTCTCCAGTCTCAGTTATGTAAAACCCAGCGTTCACCCTCAACATTAATATTTCATTTCTCAGCCTCGAGCTCAAAAGATGCGGCCTGTAATCGCTCTAAATGCATTCTTCCATCTCCAGCTTTTTATTCCTCCCCGTACCTGCATTTCCCCGAGCTTTCTTTCATTTTTTTTCTTTAGCTTCCTTCACAGATGGAGCTGCTCTCGACTTATTCGAGCCTCTTTTTTAACTCTGTCTTTCTTCCGTGGATCTCAGCAGGCCCCTGGCAGATCACTTCCTCTTCAAAGACATAAACTTTCATCTGTGGTCCAAAAAAATCCAGTGTGACGCAAATCCTGAGGTTCAAACAAATCACGTATAAAAAAAAAACGATTGTGAAATTTCAGCCAAATGTTCTCGCGATCAATCTCTTTGCAATTTATACACAATATCTAAAACTGAATCTGATGGCATTTCTACGGTTTAAAGATGCACGGATGGTATTTATTAAAATTGTACATGTTTATCAGGAACTGAAAAATACTGAATAAAATGAAACAAGGGCTAAATGAAAAAATGTGGTCGAGGATTTTCCCTCTTTCAGCAATGGCCAGCCCCCAAGTTTTAAATGCTAGTGTTTACCGAGATTTGGCTAAAAGCATGTTCGTGCAGCGCTCTTGCAACTTTTGTGGCCTTCCTGTAGCATTTCACGGCTCCTCACTTTGAAAAAATCCTTTCGTCTGAATTACAACATGTCTCCTTAAACAAACCATCTCTGGGTTTCCGTGGCCAGGATGTTAATGAGGAATAAGAAGCATGAGCACATCACACCAGTGTTGCCTTCTCTACATTGGCTTCCTATCACCTTTACAATGATGTTTATTTTATTTGCTTAACCCTTAGAAGTCCCTGCACACACCTGGCCCTTACAGCGTCTGTGACAAAAAGTGCTTGGAACAGTGGATACGGTTTAGAAGAGAATGTGAACAGTTTTCACTCTGTTTTGATCTTGTCTTTGATTTTTTTGGGGGGTGGGGGGGATTTATGATTTTTTGATTTTAAGACAATTTTTATTTTGTCTCAATACGTTTCATTTTAGTTATAAAACGTAAAAACTGTTTGTTGTCAATTTTTGAGATTTTTGCAGTAAAAAAAGACAAAATGCACTTCATGGATTTGCTCTTTTTGTACAGTTCGGGGTTGTTTTGGAAATATTGTGTAATGTAATGAAAAAATAAAAAAGCTGGGGTTGTACTAAAAAAATGTCAAGCACTGGCACAAAAAACAGTGTTGAAGATAATTTATTAGAGCATATTGTAAAGTAGTAAAAAACGCCCCAAAAGGACTTTTAAGGGTTAAGGAGCAGTAAATGAAAAAGCTCTGGCTTGAGTCTCTGAGGAACCTCTTACATAGAAAAGCCAGTGTTTCTGACCTGTATATGATACAAGCGCAGTCTCTGCAGGTGCCACAGTTCTCGATGTCCTGTCCCGTTCGGTACGTGTGTCTTCTGAAACAAACACACAGCCAACAATAAACAGAGGTGTGCAATAAAAGTGCTGATCATGTGATGCTGCACTGCAGAGAGAGCCCCAATGTTTTCAGGCTTTCTTTATTTTAATAAGAACGCTTTGTAAAAAGAAACACAAGATGTGTAGACTTCACAGAATCAAGTGTACAAAGTTGAAATTGATTTAAACATATCTTTATCAGTTAATATAACTACTAGTAATTCACATAGAGCTGCAAGAGCTCAGTTCCATTTCACCAGCTCCATGGGCTCATCTTCTTTTTTTTGTGGAGATTATGTATATAACACAGAAGGGGTGTGTAAAATAAAGTGTTGAAGGAACGTTCTCTTTGTTTCCGACTCTCACATAAGTCCAGCCTCTCTCTCTCTCTCTCTCTCTCTCTCTCTCTCTCAGACAGCGCCGCTTGCATCTGGCTTGAATCATGTCTACATGTTTAAGTTAAATAAAGCTGCATTTCGAATGAATCTTCTCAAAGGCTTGCTTCAGAGAACTTGGTTTAAATTAATATTCTTTCTACACTATGTAACAGGGACAGCAACATTTAGAGCAAAGCAACAGTCCAAACGAGAACTAAACGGGTTGATATTAATGGTTCCATCCCAGAAGGTGCTACACACACGTCTTGAAAATGTCACTTTTGTTGTACGAGCATGTTATGAAACCAGGACTATTACATGAAAATTAGCAAAAATATAAACCAAAATCACTGTGTTTTGTATTTATAGCTGGAATAAACTCCTGCAGATATTGAATATTGTAAATAAATCTTAGAAGCACTGATGCCTTTTATATCAGCAAAAGGAGGATGAACAAGTTTATTTTTTGAGTTTATTTTTATTTTGTTTGAATAATTCTTTCATAAATGATGTAAACTTTATTTCACGGCTCAAACTTCTGTGTTTATCTCCTGTATGAAACATTTCACTGACAAAGGAAAAGGAAAATCATGACATTTGAACTTTGAAAACTGAGGAAGAGGATTGCTGTGCGAGGGATTCACAGCAGCTACACAGAGAAATCCACTTCTAACTGGATCACTCTTCACCTTGAGCTGATAGCAATGGTTTCAGCATCGATCTTACCCCCCCCCCCCCCTGTAAGACCATTTCTAGTGCTATTGTAGCTTCGAATGTCTTTAAAAAAACACAAAAGCTGATTATTTATATTTTTCTGATGCGAATAACTGAAAACCATTCAAATTTTTGCTGTTTTTTCACCTTTTTTCAACAACATCAATAGTTTTAAGAATTTATGGCATGGCGTATGTGTTTCAATCTCATGTGAGAGAACAAGGCAATCCTGATTTAGGCTCCTGGCACAATAGGAACTAATTACAGCCGGCAGATTTCCGGATTCTTCCGCCTCTGATGATGATCCCGAGGCTCTTCTTTAAACAGCGCTTCGTCGAACAGATGGAAGTCAATCATCTTTCACAGGTTTCTACCCTCCAAGCTTTTAAATCTGAAGTGCTTCACTTTACGCAAACACTAATCAGCTTCAGCATCTTCTGATACTTCAGCGTCAATTTATCAACATTCTGTAATAAGTCCAAACGCTGATTTTCCATAGTTTGTCTTATAATACATTGCCATAAACCTATTTTATACTACAAATAGGAGATACCTAGAGGTTAAATGATCATTTACCACATCAAGTCATGTACATAATGCTGTCTTCTTTCCTTTAGAGAATAAATGATCTTCAACCAATCAGAATTCAAGAGTGGACGCTAAGTAAGTGACGGGGTGAACCATCAGAACCATAATTTGAAACGGTGAACCATCAGAACTCGCATCCAAGGGCATCCCAGGCACTGGCCTATCTCAAGCCTATCTCACTGAAAGATTTGCTGGAGTAGTGACCTGCCTAAGACTCAGCAGCTGCTCACAGGAGTTCCACAGGGTTCAGTTCTTGGTCCTCTGCTCTTCTCTGCCTACTCTCTCTCCCTGGGTCCGATCATCCACAGACATGGCTTCTCACACCATTCTTATGCTGAGGATACTCAACTTCACTTGGAGGTCAGAAAAGTCCCTAAATGGGCAACGCTACTGGTATAAGCGTGAAATAATTCTGTTTTTGATTTCTTTGTCGGTGTGTGAGGAAGCCTTGGGTCGCCAAAAACCCCCTTTGACATTGTAAGTAAGTGCTGCAAGAGATTTAATAAATCCATTCGTTTCATGTTTGTTGTTAAAAATAAAATAAAAAAAGTGTTTAAATACACAAATCTTCAAGTATCAATCTGTTTATCTCCCGAGTTTCCTTTTGTTTTCATAAAAGGTGCTCATGAAATAACCACGCAGTGCCTTGCATTTTGTTTAATAGCATCTACCCCCACAAGTGACTTTTTCACCCTCAAAGTGATATCCTTTAAAGGTCACGTCCGTAGCGCTCTCGCATCCGGAATGCTAACACTCATGCCGACACATGCGTGCAGGATCAAGGCCAGCGTCTCATTAAAGTCTCACCTTAACCCATTCACTGGGGACAAGCCTAGTCGTTTGTCATCTCCACAACAAAGCTCCCGAGTCTGTTTGTGTACGCATCTCTTCTCATTACGTGAAAGCAGTCAGAATAATAGAGGAGAAACGTGGGGAATTAATCAATAGTTCCGACCACTGCATTCCCCAGAAGCCTTGCCCTTTGACCTGAGAAGAACTAGCAGAGCATCCTAACAACACCACCCTGAGGATTCGGCCATGGATCGATTCATACGGAAGCCAAGCAATGAGCGAAGCTCTGTTCAACATACAGAAATATAGCGTCTGGAAGTAAACAACAACTTTGATCTGTTTGAGACTGGACGAATCCAAAACCCATATATTTACATGGGAAATCTTGATTTTAAAATATATGGAATCAGTTTGAGACCATGCGAAGGTGGGGTCAGTGACATAATCTACTGTTCCCGATGTTAATTAGATGTTAAACATCTGGAACCTCTTTATGGAGAAGAAGATTGAGTCGGTTCCATTTTTTAATCTAGTGTTTTAAATCAATTTAAATTCCGCAGCACAAGCGCATGTTCTGTATGCTGCGCAATCGTGTGCTTGCAGCCTTTTAAACTATGTATAAAAACAGTGCATTACAAAGTTTGGCCAAAAGCAAGCAATTAAGTGACTGTGGAAGCACTCGCTGGATCTATCGGAGCTGTTTGAAATGTAACAGTGAGGCTCTCCTGGGTTTGCAGAGTTTCCGGCACGCTTTGAAGCTGTCGCTTATTAAATATGGGACATAAGGGACATCCATTAATAAAAATGCACATCCAAGCAGTTTAGAAGTGAAGGATAAAGGGGATGCTGTGTGGATGCAATGCCACCCCTCTCATTTAATCAAGTCTAGCCCCTTCTTTTTAAAGCTTGCCTTACACGATGCAAATTACTCAAAGATCCGTTAGGAAGTTTAGACCCGACTCATTCGGTTCGACCCGTGGAAAAATGGAAAAGTATAAATAAAATACAGATTTGCAGGTGGTGAACGATGCGGAAGAGCAGACTACCTCAATGTACCTCATTACAACATTCTGCAGCCAATCAGAGTCGAGCTTGCGGTGTGAATGACAGTAGGAGTTTATGGAGGTGCCGGGAGGCACTAGGGTTAAGAAATGAGCCGTCGGAGAGTTTTGGCAAGCATATTTTTCTCTGCTCAAGTGAGCCCTGGAGGAGACGTGCTGTCAGCTTTGACGAACGTGCTGAAGGCTGAGGATGATGGACAGAATCCCGACTCCACCAAACCTGCAGCAACGACTGCTTCAGCAATGTAATGACTCTCGCATTCGCTTTGTGTCAAATGCACGCCATTAAAGCAGATAACACGCAGTTACACCGCTCTAAACAAAGTCATCACAATATAGATTTTTTGGGGCTGATGTGTCTATTCTTGCAGTTTGTATTCCGCCAAACTCTGTCAACCAGCGCAAGTGTCACAACGAATGAATAAAGTCAGGATTCCACACACAGACCAGGCAAGGCCCAAATAATCGGCAAATTAATCAAATATACCACGCTCCACGTCTCTTAGGGTGCTTCACGTCTCCAATTCGTTTAATGGACTACTTGCACGTAGACTCGTGACTCAATTTTCGCCTTGACGTGATCGCGCACACTCACTCTGGTTTGAAGTAATACAAGTTCAACAACTGATTGTTGAACCATCAGCAGATTACCGACGCACTAGTTAAAAATCCAGCCATGTGACGAAATACAGGCCACTCACAGACGTCATCGTACGCGTTTCCTCGACTGCTTTTCGTCTGGTTAGAATGAACGCGCACATGCAAGTAAACAACGCCTGAACACCGGGTCACCGTGCTGAAAATGAACAGACGTCGCTGCTTGATTTTGACCCTTGGCGTCTTTTACGTTATAATTTGTGATGCGAACGATGCGCAGATTCAAAACTACTCCAAGTTTCAGCGCGAGCTGCTGTGATAAACGCTGCATTGTTCTCAGTAAAATCAAAGTTGTTCTCATTAAAGTTTCTTAAATAGAAATCAAATAAAGAGCGAGTGCTTTATAAATGTTCATATTTCTACAAACTCAGTGAGAAACAGATTGATTTAGACCAATAAAGTAAAACTAATAATAATAATAATAATAATAATAATTGTGCACCAATCTTAAAGCTCACTAGTGTGACGTGTCACTGGTGGTAAAACACTGTTATAGATCGACAATATGTTTTTTTCTTTTAATAAAAGTCTAAACGTCAAGACAGGAAAATATGAAACTTTTGGGAGGCAGCTTTGAGAAGGAAACGAGCATTAAGTGGATGTCTGTGGGGCCTGTGTGTGATTAATTGCAGTGTCTTTAGCGACTCGGCGGGAGCACGGTGAGAGTGTTTACGCTTGCCCCTAAACCTCAGGAACCGCTGGATAAACATCTGTCTCTGGAGTTATTCGCTTTGGACGTTTAACCCTGCATTATGCATTTCTGAACACGCTGAAGGTCCCATAGAGCGGCTAATCAAATGATGGATTTTGTTTCTGCTGTGTGATGGATAGAGGAAAGAAAGCTGATTTCTCGCCGGCGTTGCATTGCGCAGCAGCTTTGAGTCATTACTGTGAAATATTAGGAACAGGCCACTTTGGAACATAAAGTTAAGTGTAATTAACATCAAATGGAACCATTTTATATATATATATTTGTTCATTAACATGTTTTGAGAGTGTAATTAGGACATGACCTCCCACAACACTGACGCTAATGAGTCTATATAATTGTGAGTCTAAATCTTTTTGGGTAATGACTTTTGTTACGTATCAAACTTGGTTGAAAAAAAAAAGAACCACATCAATGTTGAATGCTGTATTTCCTGTGGCCACCTGGTGGCGCTATAACTGAGCGAGTACATGTGTTCAGACATGGATTTGTGAGCAATCAGATATTGCGTCATTGAGTTATAACAACTTCCTCTTTATGGCGAAATGTCGACTTTTGGCAACCGCCGTGACCGCTTTTCTGTTTAACATCCCATATCCCCTCCGATCAGACAGGGGTGGAGCCTGGAGAGGGACAGATAAAAAAGTGGTCAGTTCCTGAAGTTTTTGCAAAATAGACGACTACCTGTTGATTTTGGTAACGTGATCCATTTGCTTTTTAAAATTCTTGACATGTGAGCCGAATTCCATTTCATTTTGAGCACCTGAAGCATGGAAACAATCACCTTCTGAGCAATAAATCTGGGTTCTACGCTGCTTGGGTGCTCGAGCTTTGTGAATGAAATTACTCCCAGCACCGTTTACAAAAACCTCTCAATTGTGTTTCTAGGGCAATGCATGTGGCTAAGGGATGGACAAATACCTCTAAAAACGCTCCAGAGCCGAAGCGGTTCGTTTTCGAGTGACCGAGCTCTGTCAAAAAATGCATCAGTTTCTTGATTAGACTAAAGGAGGCAGATAAATAACCTCAGACTCCTGCTCCTGAGACTCCTCTCATGTAAACCTGCAGTTGCACTGCTTGACAGCCTCAGGATAAACACCATTTAGGAAGAGCAAACAGGGTCTGGTGGCAATGAATCAAGCCGGTATCTATTCATCCCAACTCTGGATCAATAGAGCAAAGCATTCGAGCAAACAGATTACCGGCTTCTGCTCTTCTCACAGACGCCAGAAACCCAGAGCAGAGAGACGCTTTAGACGGCATCAATTCCACTCTCTGAACAGAACTCGCTGTTTACGCCGGATATTTGTTTGCAGGGTTTTTTTTATGCACGTCTCAATATTTATTGGAAAGTGATTTGTTTCTTTCCAAGAGGAAAACCAATCGCTTCCGAAACACCCCTACGCTCTGTTACAGACTATTACAGACTCAGGCATGAAAACTGATGGAGGCACAGATTTCTCTGTAATAGAGAAATAGAGCATGGAACAGCAAAACCACGGACAGAGTGACGAGATAATCCAACTATAGATACATCAACCAACCGTATCGACACGATCACAGACAGCACTCGTACCAAACTAGCCGTCAAAGCTTAAAAAACTCCCTCTTATGTGCTTTACATAAGTTACATCTTATTAATATAATAGAAGCTAAGATTATGTGTAAGAGAGGGATTTATAGATAATACACTCACCGGCCACTTTATTAGGTACACCTGTTCAACTATTTGTTGTGCAAAGTTTTAATCGGCCAATCACACGGCGGCAGCTCCATGCATTCATGCAGAGAATGGTCGGAAAAAGAAAAAATATCCAGTGAGCGACAATTCTTTGTTGATGGCAGAGGAAAGTAACCCTCTAGATAGAAAGGCCGCAGTAAATCAAATAACCACTCGTTACAATCGAGCATTTCTGAAACCTCGAGGCGGATGGGCGACATCAGCAGAAGACCACACCGGGTGTGATCAGAAAAACGTTGACTGGTCTGATGAGTCTCGAGTTCGGCTGCAACATTCAGATTACAATTTGGCATCTACAACATGAAAACATGGATCCATCCTGCTGTGTATCAACGGTTCAGGCTGGTGGTGGTGGTGTAATGGTGTGGGGAACACTTTGGGTCTATTAGTACCAATTGAGCATTGTGTCACCATCACAGACTCACTGATACGTCTGCAAGATGCACGCTGTAATATTTAGAGTTAGCACCAAAGGGCTGAGGAGAGTAAAACAGGAGCTTTGTTGGTTCTTTTCTGGTGGATTTGATTCAGAACAAGAGATGGAAGCAACACCAAGACTCTTCAAAACAGACTCGAGGCAGACTGAAGCGTCCCTTTGAAACCTCGATCTGTGCTGGATGAGGAGACGAGCTTGTCCAGTCTGTTGTAGAATCTGTGTCTGTTGACGTGGCTCGCGCCCACCACCATCTGTGTTGATATGGAGCCGCTGATCCCCAAACAGTCTCCTGCTCTTTACGTCTGCTAGGCTTTGGCTGCTAGAAACTGGTCCTAGATCAGGTCTCATGCATAATGCCTAGCTTCCAAAATAGCAAAAGCCCCAAAAGGTGTGGGAGGTAAAACAAGAGAGAAGCACGAGATGAACTCGAATAATGGTGAGATTTCACAAAGCTTTCAGGACGGAAAGTTCAGCTTTGATTCATAAACATTTCCATCGATCCCTCTCTCCATTACGTAAGTAATCCATGGGTGCCCTCGACCGCTCTCATAATCTCACGATAATCATCATCTTATGGCTACAAATTATTAAACAAACATATAGAGGTATGCAAACGTCTGGACACACCAAACTCAAATGTTCATGAGTTTCTTTTATTTTAAAACATCTTCTGTCCATCCGCACCCAACACACATCCTCAGATCTAGCTCAGCAGCAACAAACAGATCGTACTGATCATATTTGAAGATGGCAATCAGCGTGACGTGAACAGGACCCAACAGAGCAGAGCTGGTACAGGCGAAACCAACCCACAGGTGTGAAAGCATCGTCAGAGAAGCTTCCAGAAGACACTCTGGCCTACATCTTCCATCTGCGAGGGTATTTACAGAAGTCAGAAGTGGGCCAGAGCTCAGGAGATACCTCAGCCCTGTGTACCGCACACGGAATCTCTGTTTCCCTGAACGTATGAGTGAAACAAACATAATGTTTCTAATGTGAATATCTCCAGACGTCACAGTCGAGGGGTTTTATAGCCTTTACAAAAGGCTAGGAAATGACCCAAGAGACGTTTCCAGAAAAAAAATCTCTTGGAGTTGTGCAGTTGTTTCTAAACAGAACAAAGCTAGAGCTTGATGTACAAAACATGAAAAATGCTGATCAGAAGCCCTACAACGAAGACTACTGAATACTACTGAACTCCCAATGTAACTAGCGCAGACACCACCTCCTTTCCAAAGATCCAACAAAAAAAAAAATCATGTCATTGTTTACCTAGATATGCAAATGAACTCCAAACGTTGTCACTGTCAGATCTTCTGCGGTGAGAGTTATTACATTTTCCCGTCATTGATTGAGATCAAGAAAACCTATTGATTTTTTTACATAAAAGAAAACAAATTTCTCTCATTTTAAAGATTTGTTTAACAAACACTAAAAAAAAGTGAAGTAAAGATTCTATGTAGTAAATCGTCACGGTTTCCCGGCACCAACTTTGAGTGGATGAATGGATGGGTGTATTATTCACGAAATACAATAGTTTTCAGAGTTCTGTTGTTCCCTGTTATGTGTCAGGTTTCTTTTCCAGAGACAGTTTGAAATGCATTTTCCCAAAGTTTATTCTTCTTTCATGTGGGTGAGACGTCTCATAATTGTTTCATTATTGTCATCTGCAGGATCCTCTTCTGCAAGCACTTCTTATGATTAACCTCCTTGTTGCAAACTGCTTGCTGTGTTTTCTCCTGATCTATAAGTCGCTTTGGATAAAAGCATCTGCTAATTGCTGGAAGGTCATGTGTATAATTCTTATTTAATTGTTCATCTGTATGTAGTTTCTGCAGTTGTTTAAGTTCAATCCTATCCAAAAACCAAAGTAGTAAATTAGAAAGTAGCGTATTCCAGACACTACACTCCAGACAAGATTGGTGGCAGGAGCCATTTATTCTAGTTACGAAAGCCAAGGAAAGAGCCTAAACAATACCTTGAAACACACCAGTCATGTTAGCATTCAGTTCACGAAAAACTACATTTAAGAGCAAATCCTAATATCACACATGAATAAAGAACGAGCTGAAGTCAGTAATTATTATGGGGAACACAGAGCTCGAGTCTGAGATGCGAGGCAGCTATGGCATATCATTAGTATGCCAGACACAAGGGTTTTTGAAAGCTTTTTGGCCTATTGCTTTTTATCTTCAAAATTGATTTTTTTTTTTTTTTTTCAGAAAAATGAAATTGGGACACATCCGTTCAGAAACGGTTCCCATCAGTGAGCAGCCCTACCTCATTATGCACACACATCTTTTTTTAATCATCAAGCTTTTATGATGTTCATCATGTCATCATTCCACAACATTGTGAGAGATTTTAGTTGTGTTTCCGCGCTCTTAAAGTCTGATGGTGGCTGTTATTCAGGGAACTGAATTACAAGGGTCTATTTGGTTCCCTATAGCCTGCTAAACTTTTTTTTATTTGTATTTTTTTGGTGGGGGGGGGGCAGGGGGGAGGGGTTGTGTGTTTGGGGGTGGGGGTGTTCTAGATTAGGTGGACCACAAGGGTCTATTTGGTTCCCTATTGCCTCCAGTATTATTCGGGGGGAGGGAGGATTTTGGTAGGGGGGTGGTACTATTGGGGGGGTGCATTCCAAACAATGTGTACCTCAAGGTTTCCAAGGGTTTTCAAGGGTCTGTTTAGTTCCCTTGAGATAATCGAAGTATCTTCATCTGACATGGATCAGATTGGTTTCGGTCACTTTACGTCTATTTCCCTAAGCTTTTTAATAAAACCTCAAATGTTACTTTATTTAATTGAAAAACTATATTTCCTGCTGCTTACATCTCGACAAACAGTTTTCTGGGACCCATTTGACAATTTTATATGCTGTAAGACACACAGTTCTTTCGTTTACACCTCTTTTCTCCCAATCGTACTCACCCGTCTCTCTCAGCCTCCTTCTTCTCCAGATCCTGTATGACGTCCAGTAAAACTTTGATGGTGTTCTGGCTGGTCTCCAGCACCCCTTCGAGGCTGTGCAGCTGAGACTGCAGAACTCCAATATCATACAGAGGCCCATTTGGGCCAAACAGTTTCTCTTTTGCTTTTGCCAAATCCAGCTTACACTTAGCCCCTGACATGAGCCCTCCCAGAAGCTCCTGCACCTGTCGAAGTGTGTCCCCCTGGCCCTCTGCTGGTCCAAGAGGCCGCTGGGGGTTGAACCCAATAGCAGCAGCCAAGTGGTTTTCGTTTGGCTGGGATCCCGGGCCTAAGATTGCTCGTTGGTTGCTTAGACAGGTAGGCCTCACTGTAGCTCTCGCTTTAGTTTTGGGAGGAATGGGAGGTGGGGTTTCAGCAACCTGGCGATGAGTCCCTGCTTGAGAACTTGACTTTTCTATTGCAGTTTTGTCTCCATTCTTTTCAGTAATGCTGCTGGCAGCTTTTGGGACAGTAGGCTTGCGGGGCTGTCCAGGAGTTGAGGTGCCCTCTTTACGTGGGGTGTATGGAGGTGGAGGTGGAGGAGGGGGAGGAAGTATGAATCTATCTCGTCTTTCCTGAGTATAGTAGAAGGCCTGAGGAGGGGAAGGACTAGCCCCAGAATTGTTAAACAGGAGAACGTTTTGTGGATTGTAGGGTGGTAAAGAATGCCTGAAGTTAGCCGAAGGAAGCACGGTTTCCTGGGGTTTATTGGCGTGCACCTTTGCCTCGTGTTGGCTGAGAATGGGTGACATGTTTTGGGGGAATGATTTGGAGTGTGATACCGTTTGAGCAGCTGCCTTGACATGGTGCACTACTTGAGGAGAGCTACTACAAGATACAGCATTTTGCATGCCAGAGTTTTGCAATGCTAGGGAAGAAGATGGCAAACAAGGGGCAGGCTGTGTGGAAGGGTTGCAAATCAGAACTGGCTTACAAGGGGTGACATTGGTTGATTTGTTTTGAAAAAGGTAATTTACTGCAGTTTGAGCAATAGGAATGATATGTGCCGCAGTGGACATAGGGAAAGGATTTGGGGTTACGGAATGAGGAGTAAATGAGATCACATTGTGTGGGTGAATTTGAGTAGGAGTCTTCTGGGTGGTGAAAGGTTGTTTAGGAGAGCCAAAAGACACTGGATTTTCTTTGGTACAACGTGGTAAAGATTCTTGTGCAAATTTACAAGATGTAGTTGGTTGGACTGGGGTTGATGTGGGCAAGGTGTGCACAGGAAGGTCAGGGGAATCAGCCACGTATTCCTTTTGACTAGGGATATTGCAGTTTGGCACAGACTGTATAGGGGATACAGATTGTGTTGGAATTATCACAGGTTGCACAGGTTCCTTTGAAGCTATACTAGATGCTTTTGGTAGAGTTTTCATGTGTGGAGTAATTGAACTTGATGTAATGGGAATTGCAGGTTCTTCTAGAGAACAGTTTGGGGGCTTAGAGTCTGTATCTTTGGGGGATAAGGTGGTTTCCTCCGATACTGGGAAAGAATTCCTGGATTGTACAGGGGGTGTTGGTTCAGAATGGGGATCTGGATTGGATTGGGACCCAGGTTTTTTAGGACTCGTACAATCCCGCACAGTAGAACATATTCTTGTAGATTTGGTTGGAGACGAGCATGTCTTCTCATGGGTTGATGGCATGGCAACAGCAGACATGACTTGAGCAGAAGTAGAAACAGGTACAGTGGGGGTCAGACAGGTACTCTCGGTGGGACAACACTGTGATTCTTTTAGACACGAGGTTTGTGGAAGAGGTGCTGTGCTGGGGGTAACGGACGAAGCGGGGTCTACATCGACTGCTTGCGAAGAGGCTGTGCTATCTGGCATGGTGTGGACTTTACAGTTCCTTGATTCTGGTTGTTTGGAAGAAATACTACATGTGTTGTGACCTGCGTTATTGTTTGGGGTACATTGAGGTGATGTGATATTTAAAGACTCTTGCTTCACATCTTTGGATGGGACTTGCGTGGAATGGAAAGACTCTGGGGGGATTTTGTCTACAGTTTCTGTTGGAGAATTACAAGCAGGTTCTCGTTTGCCTGGGTCACTTGCTGCTCTACTTAAAGGTTTTCTTCTGCCTCTCCTCCGGGAGTGTTTTTGCGGAGATGATGAAGTTTTCGTTGTACTAATAGACACATTGTCAGTGTTCTCCGCTTTCTTGGTACAGCATTGGTCATGCTTCTTCTGTGATCTAGAAGGAGTAACATAGACCTGCGCAGTCAGCTCATCGGAAGAGTCTTCATCATCCCAGCCTCCTCCCAAGCTGTGACTTCGAGTTTGTGTGGCAGAGAACAATGGAGGCTTTTGCAAACTGGGTGATGTTTGGATGGCTGTACTCCTGCATGGCTGAGTCGGCAGTGGAAGCGTGAGAGAACATGGATGCGTTGGAACCCAGGAGCGCCTGGTAGGCCCGGGAGTTAAGGGGTGTGGCGGTGCTCTCTTAATAAATGCAGTCACCGCTCCAATCGTCTTTTCCATGTCTCCACGGACCGCTCCAACCAGCGAGGGCCCATTTGAATACTCCTTCTGCCAGTTTGGAGCCTCATTTGGGCTCTTGCTTCTCACCTTCTCAACTGAATCCCATGTTTCACTGTCATTGTCCAAATCTTTAAAGCGCACCTGCTGTGTTCGACTTCGTCTCCGCTTTAGTCTGCTTTCTATATCTGGAGAATTCCGGTTGAGAAGCACTGAGCGCACAGTCACAACGGTTGGTGCTTTCTCTGGGTTGCCATTGCAATGGCTCTGAACAGATGGCAAATGGTTGGGCTCTTTGCTCACCATGTTATCCAATAGCAGCTTATGTGTAAATAGATATAAATAAAATTGCAATTGGACATTCACATTTTTAACGAATCAACTGTGAGTTACATATAATAAATAAAAAGTAAAATAGATAAGAAATCATTATTTTTGGCACACGTTTATCATGCAGTTAGCTGCAAAACTAAAAAGTAAAATAAACAGACCAGCCGACGAAAGCATAGCAAGTGACTGGTCCTTTCTTCTGGTCACATGACTGATTTTTTTTGTGTTATCCTTTGAACTAATACAAGCACAACATTTCCTTATAAGTCTTTCGGTGCAAAAAAAGATGTCTCCTGAGCTTCATGTTTATCAGTCCGCAGGGGAACTGGAATGCTCTTTATGTCCTAAAGTTCCCAAAAGTTGGCACTGTAGTCTTGTTAGCGCGTCACATATGTTTCTATCATGGTGTCCACCCAAAAAATAAATTTTTGTGTGTTCAGTCTTCTGGTGTAGCCTATCCTTCCGATCCAGGAATTGGAAAGACTTTCACGATAGTCCTTTTGTGCAGGTCCTAGTGTTGCTCATCTAATCCTTTTCTTCTGACAGCCGCAGAACTGGATCATCTGAACAAAGGGGAACACAGAAGATGGTAGGATGATTAGTGCTCACTCACTGTTCCAAGATCAGTCTTGGAAACAAAGTACTTTGGTGGACTGCGACACCAAACAACCAACAAACTTTGGATGCCGTCTATTGCTGTGACATGTGACAATTCTTCCTCCCAGAGGAACAAACCTGTATCTCTTATGGGACTATAGAAGCCAGGTGATGAGATCATTTTCCCTCCAATTTCACCAAATATGGGTCTGACGAGTCACACCAACCCTGAGATTTTTTATAAAGGGGACCATTTTCCCAACAATAACCTAAATTTGACCTTTATAGCTTTTTATAAACCCCCCCCCCCCCCACCTCTCATGTTGGGAGCATTAGTTACAATAGCATATCCCACACATCCTCGACTTTATTTGGGCAAAAGAGGCTCTCAAAAAAAGGCGTTTAGAGTCAAAAAGAGATAAGTCAGAAACAATCACTGAAAGCACTTTTAGCTTGTCTTTAGCCTTGGGGCTGGTGTTTAACTCAGTGGAATCTCAGAGGGGGCAGGCCGTGGGATATTCAGGGTTTGAGAATGACAACGCTAATTAACTCTGCTTGTCTGCAAGCAACCCCCCGATGCATGGAGGCGCAAGCATGATGGCTGAGCGCCTCCGGGATTTCTGAACACCCTCCATCACTCTGTGGCTGTTACCAAGCAGCATGTTCTAGATGTGAGGAGACAGTTCACAGATGCCGAGTCACGCGAGGATGCTAAGTGTCCATGTATGTGTCTTGCTACATGAATCATATCTTCCCCGATACAACAAGAATGCAGAGACAACCGCTATGACGTGTTCTGTGCAAAACAAAATTCTCACGCAAATCATTCCCTCGTCAATTTAGAGATTAGCATTACAGCTTTGTTTCTGGGTCAAACCATCACTGACTGTGGAAACATTATGTGGCACTTTTAAGCCCAGACAAGATGCTTCTGATGCATCTCTTGTTCAAGAGTGGCTTGATAGAAGGCTGGAAGCCATGTCTTGCATACGTCTGAGCAAGCTCTGACTCAAGCTGCTCTTTGTGAATCGCCTGCACATTTTAAAATAGGTTTTGTTTCACAATCCTTTCTTCACCTCTTTATTAATGAGCTTGAACACAGAGCTCTGTGAACAAACCTATCCTTTCTGTAGCATACAGAATTAGACTGAGAGATCTTTATAAAGACCTTTGCAGGTGTTTTGAGGTACTGATTAGAATGTGGCACGCGGTGTTCGGAGATGCTGAATTGGGTGATTTTCATTGGTTGTCGGTTATTGTCATGAAAATGCAAAGCAATAAACACTTGAAATGTATCAACCTTTGTGGAATGAATGTATATATTTCACAAGTTTAATGGAATAAACTGAAATCTTTAATGACAGAATTACTCTGAGCAGCTCAACTGGGAAATGTTGAAATACAGCTGTGTTTCTGTGGAACTCAATGGAGAGCTTCTGGTCACCACAGAAGTACACTTCATCATATCATTTCTTAAAAGGTTTACCTTCACTGGACGCCACGGAGGCGGACAGGAACAGAACCGTCACAGCTAGTTCCACACAGGTAATCAAGCCAGCATTGATTGGATCTCCATGAGCTGAACTATGAGCTCTCCAGCAGCAGTTCTTCAGGCTCAACCATCACCGGAGCCGCAGACAAAAGCTCAAGCTGGCTCCATTATTAACCTGTTATCTCCTTGCAGCCAGAGATCAATCAGGGGCTGCTGGAGCTGAGCAATTGTAAAGTAATACGGCTTGATAATTAGGGGCTTGTACCGAACAGAGAGAGTGGAATAAAAGAACAACAGTAGCAACATCAATCAGAGGAACGTATCGCTCGCAGAACTCGGTGCTTTTACGCGCGTGATTCATCTCCACATCAGCGACACCCTTTCATTTAAACAGTTTGGCTGTCGAACGGCGAACAAACAGCTAATAATCCAAACAACTGGAAATGTATGCAATTGTTTTTAATGACGACCATATATGGGCGGGCAATCTTTAACCCTCTTGGACAGTGATTGTGGCTTAATGGATGCGGAGATTGACTCGAGATCAGAAGGTTGCTGGTTCAATCCCCAGCAACACTTTGAGTCGACGTTGGGGTGAGTGTGGAAAGTCACCAGCTTCCTGCTCTAAAACGTTATGGTAGATAACGACATCGACCTCCAACCTCGGAAAACACAGTGGACCGACCCCAGCAGATGACACGGCTCCTCTTCATTGACAGAAGAGCTTCTCCTCTCTTTAGTTTTTTTGCCCAAATGACACGCTTCTGACGCTGTCTTTTGTTCAAGAGTGGCTTGACACAAAGAATGCAGCATCCCCGTCTCGCAGACGTCTGTTCTTAAAGCTATAACTCCAGCTTTTGAATGGGTTTTGTTTCACAATCCTTTCCAGGTTGCAGTTCTCCCTATTGCTTGTACACTTTTTTAATGCGCTTGAACATGGAGTTCTGTGAAGAGCAGCCTCTTTTGCAATGATCCTTGTGTCTTACCCTCCTTGTGAGTGGAGCTTCTTACTATCAGCGATGTGAAGCACACTGTTCTTTCATTTAAAAGCCTCGTTTTGGATTTTGAAAGGTTTATTATTTGGTTTTGGGAGTCTTCACGCACGTGCAGGGTGAAAAAATACTTCCAGGATGTTTTAATACGCTTTTATTTTCACCAGTAGAAATAACAAAACAATACAGGGGAGTCTAGAGGAGGTCCCTGAGCAACTGCTACCATAGGAACTCTGGAGGTAATAAAGCAAGTGACACGAAGAGCTGTGGATTTCTCACCATCCCAGGAAGTGCCCTCAATTATCCGGCTTGTGTGGAAGCCGTTCCCCTGAAGAGAAGTCAATTATTTAATGAAGCCCTAAATTGGACGAATCATTTGCATAACTGGAACATTTAATTAGGAAGCACTCGGTGGTTTTGGCCTGTTTTGAGAAGAATTTTCAATGAAAACTCAAAGGGCCGTGGGACGACACTCAGGGAAAAACCTCTCTGTGCATTTAACAGTTGTGCTCATAAGTTTCAAAAGCATGTTTTACTCTTTTTAAATCAGAATGACAGAAACGTTCTAAATGACCCTGAGCTCAGGCCTGCGACGTTTCTTCTTGATTGAAAGCTTTTTAGACGTGTTGTGTGCTATACACAGTCACAACACAATCTTTGAGCTTTTGAGTTTTGAGTCTCGGTGGTCAGAGACATTTTCAGATGCGATCATCAACAACGAACCCCTCGAGGGTTTTTTCATCCCCAGTTTTTGTTCAATACATTTTACAAAATCCCAAACTTTTACCATCAAAGTAAATTCACCAGAGCTCCCTTAAATCACGAAGAGCTGGTTTCGCTCAGTAACTTTTGTTTTGGGCTTTGGACCTAAAGATAAATGGTGTTTCATCGAACACCTTCCCTGGCGTCGCATGGCGTTTGACCTTCGTTGAATATCAGCGTGCAGTCGTTAGCGCTGGATTTATAGTGACACCCCTCACATTATAAGCATCTCTGGCTAATTTTCTTGGCAAAAAAATCAGTTTCATCTTCTGTACTCTCTTATGAATCCCAATTAGTGCCTGGTGCGTGAGAGCAGGAGAAATGTAAAAGAGATGGGGTCACGATCCTGAGTTGCCTGGTGATTTCTCTTTTAATTTGTTATATTCTGTTCTTGTGATCGCGGCTGCTGCTGGGTGTAATGTACAATGGTGGCCCCCAAAAAGTGCACAAACACAAATCCAAGTTCAGGATGGAATAATTCAAAAAAGCTAGAGTAAAAATAATCATATTTTTTTGATTCTGACAGTCAATAATTCTTACTATAATGAAATAAAAAAAGTTTGACTTGAAAATGGACCTAACACACAATTTCTGCAACGAACGAAACAACGAAAGCAGACGCACTGCTCAAAACTTGAAACGGTAAACCTGGCGTGAATAACAAACCACTCCAACTCCAAACGCAATGAACCTGGCGTCAATAATAAATCAATCGAATTCAAGCTGGATTAATCTTTTAACATAAACAAAAACACAGACACACGCATATAACTATTTACATTTTTTTAATTATTTACTCGGGAGGAGCTCGGAGATGAGCCGCTACTCCTCCCCCTCGAGAGGAACCAGTTGAGGTGGCTCGGGCATCTGTTCCGGATGCCTCCTGGTCGCCTTCCTAGGGAGGTGTTCCAGGCATGTTCTGCTGGGAGGAGGCCCAGAGGAAGACCCAGGAACTCGATGGAGAGGTTATGTCTCCAGATCCTCTGTGAACGAGGTCTGGGCTTCCTTGCTCAGACTGCTGCCCCCACGGCTCTGCCCCGGATAAACGTAAATTATTAACCTTTTTTTTCTCTGGCAGATGGTGCCCTGTGCAGACTGCGTACTCCGCGTGCAGTTGTCAAGTTGTCAGAGATGCGTTTCTCTTTTTCAATTGTGCCTCAAAATCTGAACACGTTTCTTTATTCGTGTCACAATTACAGCCAAAAAACTAAGTTAAAAAAATGTATAATTTTCTTTTTTCTAAACTGCTGCTTAAAGCCTTAACAATTTCAACTTATAATTTTATTGGCTCTTTTCATTAATTATGTGACATACAGTGAACCCTCGCTACTTCGCGGTTCGACTATCACGGATTCACGACTTCGCTGATTTTTTCCATTACGTATGTTTATTATACGAGAAAATACATAGCGGATTTTACGGAAATTTCAATAATAGTTACGATATATGATTGTTAATCAATTGTGCCTGTTTTCTGTTTGTACATATTGTAGATATCTGTACATTACTCTAAAGGGTGGTTTGTTAGCAGTACTATGTAAAGCAGATCGCGGCTAGTTCTGGAACCTATCTACCGTGATAAACAAGGGTTCACTGTAATTTAATTTTCACTGGAATCCAAATAATGAAGGGAGTAGGTGAGAGACTTTATGCATATCATAATATGCATAAAGACACCAGACATATTCATGAAAATACAATGTGTCTCCACCCTTTCTCTTTCAGAATGGATCCTTCCATCCTCAGCCAATCAGGATCAAGCAAAAACACTCAGCCGCACAAATCATAATAAAAATATGCAAAGTTCTCCCAGAGCGTGCATTTTATTGACTGTTACATTCCAACGGAGAGGTTGCAGCGTTTCTGGGAATGTTGCTAGATTATTGGGAAATCCGTTCGACCCTGGGAACCTTGAGCTACACTGCAGCTTAATTTTGAGAGAGCGCGCCTGCGAGGGTCTGTTTTCTTAATTTAGGTGCATCCTTCTTCATTTATTTATTTAAATACCTGCTTCCTTCGGCAGGAAACATCTTTTTCATGCTAACACCCCCGTTGGTCATGGTGCAAGCTTGATTATTAGCATTACTGACGATTACTGTGAAGCTCAACGGGGCTTTTGGGATGAGATTTGAAGCCTTGGGGTGCTCATGTTCCTCCTCCTCATGCTCTTCCTCATCTTCATCACTGATATAATTGGGCATGACACACGGCCTCTGGATGTGATGTGAATCAGCAGCACTGTGCTCAGCAGCTGTTCGAATTGGCCAGTGGTAAGAAATGCTACAGCGAACTGTTCTGAGATCAGAGAAATACACAAAATCGATCATTGTGGTCAGGAGCAGAACCTCGAGCACTAGAGCCTGAACATAGTAGCAGTTAAACTGGTAGAAGACTGGGGGGATTGGGGTTCAGAGACTAGAGCACTGGGTTGCTTGTAGCGGGTGAAGCATTGGGAGGGTTATCGGTGAAACTCTAGATTCCTGACGGCGACGGCAAGTCCATGAATCTCTTCAAGGACACTATTATGTGTCTGTGGATCCAGAGGATGCTGAACCAAAGACTGGACCTAATCAAACAAGATCCACCGATGGCAAAGTAAACCACTTTAAACCTAAACTTAAAAGGAACAAAACAATGAGGGATCACTTCAGAACAAAGCAATGTTTTTCTTCAATCGAACAATGTTCCCTCGTCGAACCCACCTACACTGTGTGGGCACAACTCTCCCAAGCACCTTGACTATGAAGCACAAATAAAAACAATTTCTCTTCACAATTTATGCTGCTTTTGAGCATCTTGTTCCCTCATTAGCGTCATAAGCACTGGTGCTCGGGCTGTCCCTCATGCACTTAATCTGCTGCGCTGATAGCTCCGCGTTATTAGCTGTGGGAGAACTGCGGCCCACTGGCTGCAAGGGGTTACTTTCGTCTTTTATAATCTGCTTCCACACAGTTGTGCATCCTTCTCTGTAAAATATGTTGCAAGAGACAGAGTGAAATGACGCTGATATCTGGAAATCACGGCAGCCGGTGGAGGGTTTTATTAGCCGATTTAGCGTTGGTACAGAACGTTTTCAGACTCCTTTCAATTTTTTCACTCTTTGTTGAATTGCAGCTATAATCATTTACGTCAATCTTTTCTTCATTGATGTACCGCCCAAACTGAGAGAAAAATGAATTGGTCACATTTTTGGTGAAGTATTAAAAAAAACCCCTCATATTTAACTGCTTCCATTTCTTCTGATTGTGCTGGAGATGATTCCACACCTACATTTGAGTCCAGCTGTGTTTGATTCGACTGATTGGACTTGATTAGGAAAGCCACACACCTGTTTATATAAGATCTTCCAGATCACAAAGAGCTCAGAGACAGAACTGGGGCAATTTAAGGTTCCTCAGAGAAAAATGGCCTCCAGAATCCTTCCAAGGAAGATGTTTGGGACAACCAGAACTCTTCTGAGAGCTTCTTCCTCTTCCTCTAGTGGGGACTTTGTTCCTTAATAAAAGCCTCTCTTCAGTGAAAAAATGTAAACAATTCTGTTTTTTCTGTGTGCAGGGAGTGAAACGTTTAAGGGGCTTACATGTACACATCTCTAGATGGACTTCATTGAGGTACAAAATAATTGCGACAGATACATTTACAACACAGTGAATGATGTGCTTTAGAAAGCCGCCATTTTTTCCCACCGACGTCATAGAAATGTTGAAAAAAAAACGGCTGATTAATCTATAATCTTGTGCTATTTAATGTATTATCTTATTTGAAATGTATGCATCAACTCAAATGCTTTGCTGTACTTGGTCTCCTCGTGGTTCTGAGGGTTTTGGTTAGAGAACAATGAAAAACTCGTCGAGGAAGCAGTGGAAGTATGTTCTTTAGTCTGCAAACCTTCCGATCCCGCGGGGGCTACAGCCTTGTACTGAGTCTGTCTTCACAGCGCTGCTCTTGAAATCTGTCTTTTCTTCCAGGGACTGGGTGATTGCAAAACTCCAGAGAGAACAACAATGAAGCCAACAATAAACAAAGATTAAATATCAGTTGTTTGCAGGACACTGCATCAGTGGTGGAGGAGAGCTGCTGCTGATTGGTGCTCCGCTCCCATCTTCAAAGAATTATTATGAAATATGGCGTCGGAAGCCAAACAATCACTTCTTGAAATGTCAAAGTACATCTCTCTAAAATAAAGCAGATTTTGTAAAAGTCTGAAAGTTAAACGCATTAACTATTCTCTCATGTTTCATGCAGTCTCACTCGCTCTACTTTCCTTCTACTCTCTCTCTCTGAGTGCGTGCACGCGGGAGCAGAGATTTACTGTGACACTTTAATGAATCCAGGCTTTCTTGGTGCTCAGTGTGTGTCCTGCTGGTCAAGATCTGACCTCCTTGACTCTGCTTGGGCTTCCACGTGCTGCAGCATGCGCAGCATCCAAATGAGCTGTGACTCAAGCTCTGTTTTAAAGACTTCTCTGAGACATTATTAAAGGAAACCCTGATAAATTAAGTGATGATTAACAAGATGATCATTTCTCTCGGAGTGCCTTGACTCCCAAGGTCACTGTACAGGAAACTGACCAAAGAAACAAAGTAAATAAAATGGTAAAATAAATACAATACAATCTACAAAGAGAGGTTACAGTTGTGCTCATAGGTTTATTTTCTGATTTATTGCCCGTTTTTCCTGGCAAAACTTCCTACTGAGGCCACTTCCTACCGAAACATCTCCTTTTCTCGGGAACCATCCGAATGTGAAAGTTTCTACAGAGGACGTGAAGGTGACAAATTGAGAAATACCGTACATCCAGAAACACTGGCATAAAACGGAATGACCAGCTTCCTATCATCCATACTCTATATTTATAGACAGCAGGGAAAAGGGCCAAAAATCTACTTGAAGTGGAAAGTTCGAGTCCTCAAGGAGGTTGGCTTGGCTCAGGGGGCTGAAATGCATTCTATTCCAGCAAATGCATCTAATATTCGGTGATAAAGGACCCGGTTAATCCTGCATTTCAGTCAGTCAGGAGGAAAGCTTTGAACGCTGTCTGTGAAAGGAGTGCGCATGCTGCAGATAGAATTGTTATGTAAAAGTGTGTCAGAATGGATTGGTGAAGCATAGCTAACTTTATTGGACAAGACTGTGCACGCATGCAGAGAGACGGGGAGAAAGGTAGACACCGCAAGATATATTTAGAGAGACGCCGAAGTGAAGCAAGACAGGAGAGAAAGAGAAAGACAGCGGGGGGAGAGGAGGAACACCACGCTGTGTTCAAGGCTTCACTCTTAGGTTTTAAGGGAAGCGGTTGTGCATTAGGAAAACTCTCTCTCTCTCTCTCTCTCTCTCTCTCTCCCTCCCTCCCTCTCTGCAAAGCTTGGGCGGCGGAATCCTCTAAAACTTATAATAAACAGGTTGAACAAATTTCGAACAAGCTGAAGAGCGAGCTCCAAGCGCCTCATGAATTATTCAGTGCATGTTGCAAATGGTGTGTTTTGAGAAGAAACAAAGCGCAGCTTTTAAATGAAGTGCTGCCTCTGAACCCCTTCCAGATGAAAACTCTCTTTGTGAATCGACAACGTAGCAGAACTCAAAAAGAGTCATATATACAATGAAAAAAATACTTTTAAAACAGGCCACTTTATTAGGCACACCTGTCCAAGTGCTCGTTGTGCAGATTTCTACTCACACGGCAGCAGCTCCATGCATTTAGGCAGGTAGACGGGGAAGAAAGGGGATTTAGGTGACTCTGAAAGTGGCATGGCAGAGACTGTAGCTCTACTGGGATTTTATTCAATTACACACAATGAGTGATGGAAGTAGAAGCACTTTTTAAAGAGGACTTTGGACAGAGTGAAGGAACAAAACAGTCTCTATGTGCGCTATTGTTATTGCTATACATTTAAAAGGATTTTCCAACATTCTAGTTTTCCAATGAGAGAGAGGTGGGGGGGGGTGAGATATTCTTGGATAATCTGCACACGTGTGAGGAGAAAAAAAAAGAAAAAAAAGTTCTGTATCTGAGAAATACAGATTATGTCCTTTATAAAGACATCTGGTGCCACAATCTAATCAGCAAATTAACTCAATGCAGCTGCAAGTTCCACAGGCTACAAAACAATGCCCAAAAGACAGTCACTGACACCCTGCAGAAGGAGGGTGAGACACAAATGTCATTGCAAAATTGTAATTATTATTACAAGCATTTTATCTTAATATGAAACTGGGTGAAATAGAAAAAAAAATACACAATCTCAGGATGATATTTTTTAACAAAGCTTGAGCTAATGAGACACAGCAGTCTCTCGGATGAATGGAATGATAATCAGCTCTATATTTACTTTTCAATTATCACCCAGGAAAGCAATATTCCAATCAAAGCTTTCGGTTCAACAGAGAGACATCTCACTTTGGTTTTCAGGAGAACAAAAGCTCTCGCTGGCGCTGCCAGGGATGATTCTCAATCTGTTCAACTTCTACCATCACCAGGATGGTTCTTACGACAATGAGATGCTATTATCAATATGCTAAATAATTCTGCAGAGGAAGCACCTCTCCCAGCTTAACTCTGCAGCACAAAGAAACTCCGTCCGACACCTACTCAAACTCTTCTGTGAGAAACATTAGCATAACAGAGGCTTTGGAAATAAAATGAAGAAATATGAAACAATCCTCCATCGGATTTAGCCACGGCAGAATTCATTATTAAAGGAGTCATAAATGTTGCACTTTTTGAAACTTTTGACTAGACTGTGGGCGGCAGGGTGGCGCAGTGGGTAGCACGGTGACCTTCCAGTTAGAAGGTTGTCGGCTCGCCCAGGAAGTGATCATGGAGAGTCAGGGGCTGTGAACCGTAGGACAGACAGTGGGGAAAGGAGAAGTGAAGCCATATAAAGGAGAATCCAGGAAGGCAGGAAGTGATCATGGAGAGTCAGGGGGCGTGAACCGTAGGATTGACAGTGAGGAAAGGAGAAGAGCAGATGAGAACGATAAGAAATAATTAATCTATTATATTCCAACTTTTTCTCTATAGGATAAACCAGATGAATAATAATGAATAAAACCGCTAGTATTAACATTTACATAATACACACAGTTTTTCATCCTGATCTCATCACAGGAGATGTGCACAGAATCTCTGCTAAAGGAAATCCAACACAAAGCAGAGTATTGACTTGATCTTCTGTATAACCTGGAATATTCCCATTTATAACCCCCGCCTCAATCTTCCATCTGCTGCAGAAATGCCGGAGCGCTGAAGCGAGAGACTGGAGTCAGTGTCAGACAAGGTCGTGATCATTTGCACTGGTTTGATGGCACTACCGCACACGTATTTTATCCATTTATGTCCTGCAGGAATGATAGAGGGGGAAGAAGGAATCGTGCACCAGGCCGTCAAACACTCATTTATATCAGAAAACACCTACACGAGTGCTGGAAGACGCATGGGATGAAACGACTCATTACAGAGCTGACCAGACAGACCCAAAGCCTAACGCCTTTCATCGTTTCTCATTAAACCCATCGAAAACAAGGCAAAGCTCTTTAAATTCTCTTTATTACAACTTAATGTCTATTTTTTATTTTTATACTGTGTTTGAATTTGTATTTATATTTTATTACCTCTATCTTGTCTTGTCTTTGTGAGTCTGTTGCACCGTAGTGCCTCTGCACAAAAACACATTCCTCGGGTGTGCAAACATACCTCGTCATTCTGATTCTGATTCTAAAACGATTGAGTGAAACCTTTTTAGACAAATCCACAGATAAACAAAACTATAAATATCAGTTCTGCAAGAAAAACGCAAAAAAACAACATTTAATAATGGATTGATTTGCATGACAATTGAGCGTTTATGTTTAATGCTGCGGCTAAAGGTTTATTTCAGCAAAACTGATTTCAAAGTATTTGAAAGTAGCTATCAACACGAGAGCGTCACACAGCTGGTGACTGTGGAGAACTCCTTGTCATCTTCAAGAAACCAGTCTGAGATGATTCGGGGTTTATGAGACGGAGCGTTCTTCTGCAGAACATGGGGACACTGTGGTCATAAAGGGATGGAGATGGTCTGAACAATACTCAGGGAGGCTGTAGCGCTGACACGAGGCTCAATCAAACTCTTTTCCATGTTTCGTCTTCAGAGTGACATCATTCCTGCATTGCTCTCTACGTACATTCCAGTGCTGGTATTAAACGTTGTAATGTTGACATTCGAAGCAATAAAACACACAGCTGAGCAAATGAAAACACTGCTGGATTGGAATCACTAAACATCAGCTGCCAGAAAGTGAGTTTGTGCATGATCAATAACCTAATAAATCCCCACGAAACCCCCTTACTGTAGCCAAACTCCCCAATCGAGCGTTCAAAGCAGTTCTGTTCGTGGGGAAATACCAGGACCGTTTCTCCCAACACTGTGCAGTTGTCTGCAGAGCATTAATGTGCCGTGTCATGGCGTGTTAGCAAATGCATGAAGTTACATAATCCATAAACCTTGCCTGGTTGAGCCGGGATTTGGCCCATTTTTCATAATGTGAAACTTGTGAAGCGTGATATTGTCTCGCTGGAATCTCAAGGGTTCATTCACAGGAAGAGGTTGGGGGTTTTTTTCACAGGAAGTTGTAAGTTTGGGATGGTACAATGGCTCGGTGATCGCGTGATGTCCAACGACCTTATCCAACTTTGGTCCATATCTTATGGAACGAATAATAATAATAACTCAATAACCATCTGAACGAGAGAGAATTTTTATGAGGTTCAGCAGAAAGGAATTGATCCAGGACAATGTTTAGACGTGGGAACAGAGATGCCATCGAGGGAGAGCGCAGGAAAGCTGCCTTTGGAGAGAATGAGTCAGTTTTTTGTGCGGTTCGGGATGTTTCAGCCACTTCAGGGTGATTTTTGAGACTAAATGGGATGTTTTTGGTAACAAATCTTATTTTTACACACATTTTAGGAAAATATTTTAGAAAACTCACTACCCTTTCGTAATGTTTGTGGATGTTAAGAGCTGCTAAATTTAAAATGCATTCAGCAGATCATTATATGTCGTTTTTTTGTTCAATACATGTTCTTTGTGCATAGTTTCTGAGTGGTGTTTAAATGCTGGATATTATAATATTTGATCTGATTTCACAGCAGTTTAATTTAAACGATAGTACATTTAAACAACATGCAAGTTTTACATTTAAGAAAGTTAGCAGTAAACCAATCTTTTAATCCATCGAGGCACTCACAATGAGGAGCAGATGACGAGATGTAGAGCTGTGTGTCGTTATCAAAACAATGAAAATTTCGCCATGATGCTTTGATGGTTATTTTATGGCTAATGATGATATTGCACGGGAACAATGGCTGCATCACATGCTGCAAACATTGAGCTTGTAGCTCTGAAACCTCTGAACCTCAGTAAACATGCGCACAGCTCTGCTTCATTCTGAGGAGTTTCTCTTTCAAAAAGACATAAATGCAGCATTTGATCAGCTCTCAGTCAAAAGCACCTCAAATCCAATCTCAGTGGAGGACCCGAGTGAACAGTCTCTCTGCAGGACTGCAGCGGCGTTAAAGATTAAGGATGAAAATATCAAGCATGAATAATTAATGCATCGCCGGGGTAAATGATCAGGGCTGTAGATGTGTCACTACAGTGGTGGCATCAATTAGAGATGGAGCAGGAGAAGAGCTGGTTAACAGATGCACACTTGACACTTGACTGACCCTGGAACAGTTAAACGCTGCCTCATATTTAAACGGAACGAGAGATGGGCAAAGTACAGGAACTGCTTGTCTTAGGTTATCTCAACTTCTATCCCTCCATCCTTTATCCTGGACCAGATCTCTGTGTCGGCAGACTTCTTTCCTTCCATAGACGCTTCCCCAGCTCTACCCTCGCTGGGGTTTCCACCATGTGCAGGGGTTAGATGTCCACAATATCTAAAGATGCGCCCTGTCACTGTGCAGGAGAAGGTGGTTGGGCTGATCTCTGCACCAGAGGAACCCACGGTGTCTGGTCTGACAACGGAATTGGAGGTAAGTGGAAGGTGAGTATTATCCGGAGCATTCAGAGGAAGTCCATGGAGTGATGGTGGAAGATGCAGAAGAAACACAGCAAAGAATCCAAGATGGCAGGTAGCTATCACGGGGAGTCAGGGGATGTGACCTGTAGGTCTGACAACTGATGTCAACAACTAGAAAATAATCTCGTAAAAACAACATGGTTTATGTTCATAAATTTGTGTTAAAATGCAAACTCAGCTCCTGGAATGCTGCAAATGTTTAAGAATCCTAAATGCGTTCAATAAAGGGTTGCAAAGAATTCCAAATAAACTGGAAAAATCCACCTAGTCTTGCAAGATCGTGCAGATAATTATGATGATATTTATCATTCACAAGGTCATATCTCATATTTATCAAGTAATTGTTGTGTTTTGACATGTCATTTCAATTACAAAATTGGGTAAAAAAAAATGTATCTATGTGGCAGCAATCAGTCGCCGTATGAGCCGCAGCGAAAACACACAAAGTTTCCACGTCACGTGTAGAAATTGTACAACAGCGGACCAGTGCAAGTCTGCAATAGTCATATCATAAGTCATCGATAACCCTTATCTGGGAACCTGGCCAATCACAAACAGCAAAATCCAAAGCTGAGGTTGCAAAAATAAAATGTCTAATTTTATCTATTTTATTGTTTTATCTATTTTAAAATGTCTAGGGCATATCTATAGAATTGAATCCTGACAATGACTCCTTTTCATTGGCCCATGGTTTTTAACTCGTCGAATCGAACCAAACCCAGTTGTTTACACCTCCTCAATGTTTTGATTGGCTCGATTAAACGGCTTCATCTGGCAGAGGCTACGACGATTCAGTTCCGCCCACTGGACCTCCATCCAGAGCATGCAGAGCCCAGCTGGCTAATTACGGAGATGCTCATGTAGAAATGACCATAATCAACTCCAGATCTCAGGGTCAGGACCCTCGGCGAGGATCCAGAGCTCTGACGGCACAGAGAAGCACGGAAGGGAGGGAACATTTACACCGATGCATTTGATCAGCAGAAAACACAAGCAGTGTGTAACAACGAGTCAGGTATTAGAGGTTTCAGCTATTATACTTTTCATTTTCAACGTATTTCCAACGTTTGCTCAAACCCATCGAAGCTGTGAGACCACACTCACTGATCAATACTGTCAATATTGAGAAAAAATATATTTATCACATTTGTTTTAAATCCTTTATACCCAAATTATTTGTTACCTTTCAGATAATGTGAAACTGCATAAAGTACATTTTTAATAAATAAAAAAATACATTTAAATAATCATTTATTTTAATTATATTTATAAATATAGGAATTAATTAATTTATCATTTGTGAACTGGTTAAACAGAACTCCATAGAGAGTTCAAGACGAACTCAAAGTGTTAAGTTTAAAATGTAATTAAAAGGTCAGAGTTATTTCAACTCTGTAAACCTGCTCTAGCGCTACTCAGAGTGTTGGAGAGGAACAGCAGAGGGGTGGGGCTACAGACCAACAGAGATTATTTAACATAAATAAAAAACTGAAGGATTTGGCTCTGATTTCGCACTTCTGGGAGGAGAGAAGGAGGCAGCATCAGTTCTACTCTGTTTATTCCTCATATAATTGTTTACACAAAAGTCACCAGCAGCACAGAGAGAGCCACTGGGAATCGAGAAACTTGTGGACTGGTTTAGCAGATAGGAGACAGGAAAACACCAGAGCAGCGGAGTGTAGGAGAGAGATGGCAGGAGCGGAGGTTTCTGAGAGACTCTGCAGTAGAATCAGCAAGCAGGAGTGGAACCAGGCACGCAAAGTTACTCTGGTGAGTCAGTCAGTGTGAACTGTTGATCTGACGGTTTGGAAGGTGCAGAAAGGAGTCTTTAAAGGGGGCGAGTGACTGCTGATTGGAGACTGGCTGTGCCTAATCTGGCTCTGATAATTCCATAGAGATTTAGGAAAAGGTTTGTATAGAGCTAGAATCAGGAAAGTTCCTCTCTGCTGCGAGCAGCTTCTCAACACACGCTTTAAACAAACTCTGGAGCAGCTCGACTGCAGCACAGACCAAAAGCAGGATTCGATGTCCTTTAATCTAGATGCCAATCCCTTTATGCCAGTGCCACGGTCCTTATTGACCATTTTTGGTGTATGTTATTATTTTGCTGCTGTTGATTCTTGTTGGTTTATCAACACGAGGGAGACGGGTGTCTGTATGACTAGAACAAGCTCAAGAGGTTCTGAACAGGTGACGGACCAATCACCTCGTTTCTGACGGCGAACAGGGTGAGGATGAAACGGCAGAATTTCATTTTGGGGGATGAAATAACCCTGTAAGCATCTGGTGGGAAGCCGCGAGCGCGTTCGTGGTGCTGATGTGATCTGCTCACTGGAAGAAAGCTGGTTCATGGCAAGATGAAAATGAATCCGAAGCAGGAGTGACACGGAGGACAGAAAGTGAACGGGAGAGAGAAACAGCCTCTGACAGGACATGCATTACCCTGCTTTAATGGAGAAGAGGAACGCTGTGCTGTTTATAGATCGCTGCAGCTTCTGAAAGAACACAAGCACCCAGTAAATACAGTGTATCGATGAGAGCAACCCCAAATTATGGCCAGCGTGAAATCAGCATTAAAAGCATCGCTCCCCAAGACTCCTTTCTCTGCTCGAGAGTAAACACATCTGGAAAACTCTATGATTGAGATCTGCTTCATAATTGAACATTTATTTAACAATCAGCTAAAGTTAGAGCACGGTGTTCTTCAGTCGTCATTTGGTGATTAAATAAAACCAGCATAAAACAAATAAAGTAGCGTCACAATTCCAGAGAGGATTAACACCTTCGTTAAAAAAGGGGGAGTGGTCAGCCGTGAATTAATGAGATGCCCTTTTCTCTCACGTGTAATTCACTGACTGAGTGTTTGTGCTTTAGTGGGCAGACTTTGTTAAATATGGACTCTGGTGATCGTTGTTAACAGTGGGAGCACAATCAAACAGCTGCAGATATTGTGGTCCCGAAATAAGGTGCAGCGAACATATAATTTCAGATCTGTTTTCTACCGTTGATGAAATGATCAGGAAACTGTAATAATTTTCAGACGTTAATCGATGTGCTGCCTTTGCCCACAGCTACCTTTCCTTTAATAGAAACAGTTCCGTGATCAGCTATTAGAATACCATCTTTCTCGAAAACGAAACACGCACGTATCCTTCGAAAAATCCCAGACGCTGCTTGTGTCCACAGAAGACTCAAAACAATGCTTTCACTCATATTTATGTGGTTTTAACACATTCACGAAACCTCTCACTGATTGGATGCATATTAACAGACCGTAACATTTGTTATTTCCTTTTAAAACAGGAAGTGGCAAAAATTCAAATTGAATGCTGTTGAAAATAGTGTAAATGGTTAGAGTCTTCAGCAGAATTGAGGTGTTGTGAGCAGGTAGAATATCATACACATGAACCAGAACGACACACTGCATTTAAATCACAGCGGTAACAAAAAATGACAAAGAGAAGAGGTCCAAGGATTGAGCCCTGGGGAACCTGTGACTGATACTTCAGACACACGCTCTCTCTGAACCACTCTGCCTGGGAATGCTCAGCTGTTTCTCCAGTGGGACATCAGAAGGTCCACTGTGTTAGAGGCAGATGTTGGGTCGGACAGTTCCAACACAACTCATCATTACAACCCTCAAAAGTGCTAAGTCAGCGCTGTGCCTGCACCTAAACCCAGACAGGAACAACTCAGTACGTCTAGAAGTATTTCGACAGTTTCCTTTCTATCAGCACAACACCTTTGTAGTTTGTTTTTGTTCCTTATTTGGCTGGAATTTGTGTTTCAAAAGCTTTATGACAATAATTTGTTTAGTGTGCGTACGTTTCCAGCCCTGACCGATCGCTTCTCTGTATTTGAGCTCATGTGCATTCTCCGAAGCTCAGGGAGCTGATTCAGCTTTGCTCTTCTACGTTTGCTATAAATCTCAGAGGACCCGCAGTTTAGCTTTAAATCATCTTGATTAAAAGTGAACGAGAATTCCTGAATGAGTCATGCCTTTAAAGTTACTCACCAGAAACTTCCAGCGATGCTCGAGCTCGTGGACGCAGATCTTGTTTTCATCCTCTGGAAGCTTGTGTGATGCTCAGCTCCTCTCGTTGGCATCCAGAGCTTCTTCCCTGTCGCTGCTTCCTTCGCTCTCTCCTGCTCAAGATTAACGCAGCATGGAACGCTGTGTGCCTTTTTTCCGGTGTGTGTGTGGATCCCATCTGTCCCTCTCTCGACCTCCGCTCAAGAACGTGGATTCTGGTGTCTGAGCTCAGCGCCAGAGCTCTGATGCGAGTGGGAGAAGCCAGCATCCAATGGGAGAGAGCGGGAGTAAAGCAGCCGTGCAGCAGATCAGACAGCAGCCAATAAAACACAGGGGTGACACAGATGCTCTGTATTCCATCCACTATTTCAGCTTGAAGAGGTACTTCTGGCCAGAAGAAACATCTCCATCTCCATTCTGTGAGCAATACATTCATTACTTTATTGCAATTTAGTCGCTTTTCTTAAAAACCTTTCAAATCAGAGAAACTAGGAGATCTAATTAAGAGAGGTGTATCTCTCACACCCATGGAATTCATATTTGTTTCACTCACTTCCTGTTTGGATCCTTCACCTGATTCACTCATGTCCATTAAGGGTGATGCCCTGGGCACTATGTACATCATTTTATATGGTCTGTTAATAAGAAATGATTCAAATTGGGGCTTTACATCAGGTGTTTCAGCCAGAAAACAAATCAGCGTCTCCAATATTTGCTGTTTTGTGGCTCTGTGTGTCAGATCTGGGCTATTCTGTGAGGTCGTGATGAGGTAGACAATGTCTTCACCCATAATAGTCCAAATAAAAATGTGTATTTTCCAGACAAACACATACATACCAACAAAAATAAATCAACAAATTAAGGAATATTTGTCATGGACAAGCCCAACCGAGGTCCAGCATACCAATAAATATTTAGAAGGAATCAAAAATAACTACCAGTCAACCACTTAGAATCTACGTTTGCCGACACTGAAATGCTGTGAATATTCCTTTGTGTGTCATTCCTACAATTTAACACAATTTTTTTATAAAATTATTGTCTTCCAGCAGAGGTGGCACGGTGCCTCAGTAGGTAGCACTGAAGTCTTTCAGTGAGAAGGTTGACGGTTCAACGTAAAAACTGTGGGAGATCTAGGAGGCGGATCCACAGTTTCAAAAATGGAACCGGACAAAACATTCCCTCTGTTCCCAGTGCTCCCCCACCTTCATCTCCTTCTCCAAATTCAGACCAAAATCATTTGGGAAGGACAGCTAGCCTTGCACGCTCGTAGCCGCCGCTTAGTGGCGTTAGTATAAAGAACATCGGGTGTAACAGGACTTGCCGCCATCATTTAAACCTAACCGACCATCACTCAATGACTTATCAAACTCATGAATATGGAAAAACAATTTAATGTTTTTGGACATTTCACTCAATTTGGGAAAGTCTGAGAAAGTGTTTTCCAGCCAAAGTCTTGAGTTTTGACTCAGGAAGCTCTGTGTGCAGTCCTACCTAGAAATCCTCCAGCGTCTTTTGATCCTCTTCAAGTTCCAGTGGTGGGCAGTAACAAAGAAAATGTCATTCGTTACTGTACTTAAGTAACTTTTTCAAGTATCTGTACTTTACTCAAGTATTTTAATTTGGGGAGACTTGACTTTAACTCCACTATACATTTCAAAGTCAAATATCTTACTGTTTACTCAACTACATTTCGCAAAATTAGTCATTCCTTTTTATTTATGAGTGTATAAAAACCTAATCGGTCATTCCCAATCAGGGAACACCGAGCTCTGTTTCGAATTGTTTTGGTTGCCGCTGGCTGGTATCTACTTAGAGCAAATGCAGTTCAGTGTCGGTTCAACAGCAGCATTTTATGAGATGCACCATATTAAATGATGGACGAAACTCCCAAAAACGAGTTTCTGTAACGGTAATCTGATAGGATCAGGTAATATTCACATACAGAGACATTTACACATTAAGAAAACTTGTGAACCTGTGTTTAATAGATTAAAACTTGCAAACTATGTTCAAACTAAACCTTAAATTGAAAAGGTCTGCTCTGAAACATTGTTATATAATGCTGATTCATAAATATGGTTCTAAAGGAAATGTAGATTCAAGCTTTTGAGCTCATGATCTTTTAAATACGCATCAACTTCAGAGTCAAAGTCTTTTCACATATTGTTTAAGCAAGAGTCTTGACTTAAAGCATAATGGTATATTTTAGCCATAACAAATCATTTTACTTTGGATACTTAAGTACATTTTAAGGCAAATACTTTTGTACTTTTACTCAAGTGAAATGATGAGGTGAGCACTTGTACTTTTACTGGAGTAATATTTTACCCAGTGTATCTCTACTTTAACTCAAGGACCAGGTTTTTGTACTGTGTCCACCACTCTCAGGTTTTACAGATCTGTCCCTGGTGATCTCCTTCAGATAATGATGTAGGCACACCATTGAGTGTCGGGAGCGCTTTACCTGTTTTAGAGGCAGCGTGGTGCGTACGTCGTTATATTCAAACTCGTCGAAATGTGCGTACACCAACCGGAACCACTGCTCTAGAATAGGAACCGACCAGGTGACATAAAATCACTCAAAAATAAACGCCATCTTTCCCTAGAGTCAGAATAAACAAGCACTGTTCCTTTAAGGCTGGGAAGATCATCTGCTCTCGAGTGCATGTGCGTGCGTGCGTGCGCGTGCGTGCCTGGCCATTTAATTAAAGTAGAAGAGTCCAGAGCCGCACGGGAGCCACAGAGAGATCGACGTGGCAGCCGGGAGAAGATGAAGATGAGGAAGGTCATTAGGGGAGGGTTTGGTGTACTTGAGTAAAATAAATAAATATGTAAATAAAAACAAAACTCCGTGAATGAAAAGAGCAGGTGGTGCAGACGGAGGGCAAATGAAGGACTGTGCAAATGAACCGTGCAACACCAGCCTGCAGCTCACGATCAAAACGTGAAGAAATCACACTTTTCCAGGCGTTTCAACACAAATGTTGTTTATGGCCTCAACACAAGCGCCGTGTAATCAATCACATCAATACAAGGGTTCTTTGTTAACTTCAAATCAGATTTTCACATAATATGATGTCAGTGTGACGTCACCTGCCCATGGTTCCTGACACACACCTGCACTGCAGCAATTTAACCCAAGTTTATGTGAAGTTAGAGTCAGGAAATGTCTAGGTTATGTCATGTGTGTATGAAAATACTAATACCGACGGGTCCATTTATTTAAGTCCAATTATTTCATTTATTTGTTTACAAATGCTGAAGAAGCTCTCTACAAATCCTTGAAAAGTATATTTCACCGAATAAACAGGAACTTAAATTAGGTCACTTTGTTGGGTACACCTTGACTTCCAGGTTGACCTCCAGATTTGTCAGCTGCGCATCCATGATGCGAATTTCCCGCTCCACCGCATCCCGAAGGTGCTCTACTGGATTGAGATCTGGAGACTGTGGAGAACATTGGAGTACAGTGAACTCCTCGCTATGTTCAAGAAACCAGTCTGAGATGATTCAGGGTTTATGAGACGGAGCGTTCTTCTGCTGGAAGCAGCATCAGAACATGGGGACACAGTGGTCATAAAGGGATGGAGATGGTTTCCAATAATATTCAGGGAGGCTGGGGTGCTGAAATAACAAAGTGTGCCAAAAAATGCCCCCCCACCCCACACCATTACATCACCACCAGCTTGAACCGCTGATACAAGGCACGATGGGTCCTTGCTTTTTTCCAATTTATTCAATTTAACTTTGAGGATGCAAGTCAAGCGAAAAACAAACAAACAAACTCATAAAGTTTTGTGGAGCCTCTTTCCTGTGAATATGAATTTCTTTCCCAGCATCACTTCCACGTACAGTGTTCTCCCATCAGGGGAAGCAACAGCTGCTGTTTTCCTTTGCATTCAAAAAGAAAATGAAAATATTGTTTGTGAAGACCACATAAATGATGGAAACACGTTGACGTGGGTTGGTTATTATCTCATAAATCTTCGAGCCTGGGTGTGATAACGATGTGGTTTCAAAGAAGCATCCTTTATTTCCGTAGATAAATCACACTGAAGGTAAAAGAAAAGAATCCTAAACATCTCCTCTGCACCGGACGGAGGTCATCAATCAATCATCTGTGTGTATGAGTGAGAGAGACAGCTCTGTATCACTCCGTCACATCTGGACACAGAGTGTGATGGATGAGAAGAAAAGATGAGTCGACACGACGTACGTGAGCTCGCATTTCACCTTCACTTCACTCCTTTCATTTACACTTCAGCGAAACAACTGAAGACACTTGGATCTAAATAGTGATGACTTTTGTTTTTGTTCCTTTTGTTTCAGCTTTTCAGGCTGTGCCACGCCTAGACAGGTACAACACGGCTAATTGTTTTAGACTTTTGAGTATAAAAGGTGTTTCTAATTAAATAAATAAACAAAATATGTTTAATGGGGTTTCCCTGCGATGGACTGGCGACCAGGGTGTACCCTCACGACCCCGAAAGGGATTAAGCAGAAATTAAAATAATGTATTATTAGAAGGACGAAACACCAACACAACATTAATAAATACATAAAAATCATTAGCTAAAAGGATTTTGTTTTTTTGCCATTTGCTTCCAGTTTAATTATGAGGGTAAAAATCTGCTTCTCACCATTTTTTGAGCAAAACCAGCTGTTTTGATCAGCCTCCAATGTTTCTCGTTTAAAACAGATCTTTGAAAAAATGAAGATGATGAACATTTTGTTCTTTCGGACACTGGCTCGCTCTTTCTTACCCACTCGTTTTACATAATAAGCTCCTGATTGTAGGTAGAAACGCTGTTATAGCTGTATGACCTGGAACAGAGCCTCTTTTAAAATCCTCGTTTCTCAATAGTTCAATCGGAATTCAGCTCCTGTGTAGCTTGCTGCCACTTTTCCTTTGATTGGACGATGTCTGTGAAAGTGTAACTAAAACATGTTTTTAAAAACATTTTGAGAAAAGATCCAGCTCGATTTGGTTTCTCAGCTCATCCTCAAGCTAAAAACATAAAGTGATCAGTCTCCAAAAGCACATTATCCCACAAGCTGGAGTCTCCAATTACTTCATGGGTGAAAAATCACCTGCAATGTTTCAGCCGAAGTTGACTTCACATCTTTCTGTGTTCGTGGCTATTTTCAGTGCAGCCGAGTATGTGAAGGATGAGTGTATAGACTTCACACCCCTGGTGATGCTGATAGATGTGAACACATGCTTGGTGAACAGGTAATGTGTTCTGACACCCAGAACAAAGAACTCCATTACAAACACACACACACGCCCTCCTTCCTCGAGACCTGCTTTCTACCATCTTCATCGGAAATGATGATCCATTCATCTGCTGTACTTTTATTAGAAATACAAGAAGAAGATGCAGGAAGAGCACTCGGATCAGTCCGTGTCGAAACATCACCACACCCCTTCTGTCATGCCAATGTTAGAATTTTGTGATTTTGTCTTTAAACGTTAATCAGGTCTTCACATCCGACCTGCTAAGGCTAACACAACCTTACAAAAAGAAGACTTCACGCTCACAAAAGCAACAGGTTTTGATCAGAAAGCATGGCGATACTGCTCATGCCAAGAGCTTATCGTACCCATCCATCATCTCCCAGAGCCTTTTATTCCTCCAGATCAATTTCCTGAACAAGAGGCCGACAGTTTTGATCAATACATCACTTTTGTTTTCCAACACACTTTATCTAATTCTGTGCCTGTGAAAGGACAAGCTTTACGTCTGATTGATACTGAGCTCCAAGCTTCAATCCCATGTTTTTAATATTCTCACGTGAACATAATTATTCATAAATATTCACTGATAAAAAAATGGAGGGAAATATTTACTGTATTGTGTCAAGTTCAACGAACTCCAGATTTAGTTCCAATACACAGGACAATTTTTTTGTTGTTTAATTAGGTTTGTGTTGTGCTTCAAGCAAAAATACTTTTTTAGTGTTGTTTTTCATTTCTTTGAATTAATTAGAGTTCCCAATTCGGAATCAATTATACTCAAAGTAAATATGTTTAGTTACCATCACTTCATATATTACCAGCATTTTTATTTAATATTAGTCTACAGAATGATTTTCCATACTCCAAGAAGACTACAGTGTAAATAAAACTGGAGCAAGTATGACCTCTAGAGTATTCTCCGATCATCACAGGCTTCTCTTCAGTCTCCTCCTCTGGGCTTTGGGAGAATTCTTATCTAAACCCAAATGGTGAATTGGAGCCTAATCACATTTGCATGTGCTTCTATTATATATTTCTATTGACAAATTAAGAATGTTGCATTCTTGTACTGATAAGTAATAAACAAATAGCATTCACTTCAGTTGTCCACACATTTGCAATATTACACGGTTCCTCGTCAGATATTGTTACCAGAAACGTCTGAAGGTGGAAAGAGTAACATTTATTAACTCATTACAAAATAAAGAAATCTTCAAGTCCTGACCTTCTAGAACATTCTTCAGTTCTTAGCTCCAAACAAACATTTAAACTCAATATACGCTCTACTTATCTCAGCAGTAACTTCTCCAAAGAGAAACAAAAGAACATTTGTTTTTTTTATATTATGTTTCTACTATCTATTCCAAGAAATAGTAATAATGTGGTCCATCTCATGAAATGTTTACATAAAAAAATAAAAGTAAATAAATCATTTAACATCAGCATGCATGTTTACACCGAATGAGTGAAACGACTTCAAAAAGAACCAAAATGATGCAAAAGAAGATGATGAAAGTGGGAGAGAGAGAGAGGTGTGTGATTGGAGGAGCAGCAGGAAGTCGTCGCTGCAGGACAATAGCTGAGAGACTCTCAGCCAATCAGACAGCTCATAAAGATCACATGTTAGAGTGTGCTGGTAGATGAGGAGGCCAGCCTCTTGCCTATGTATATTCTGAAAAGAAAAGTAGGTAGCTTCATTACGTAAAGAGCAGTACACGTTAAAAAAAAACATGATTTTAATGTAAATCCACTAGGTCTTCTTCTTCTTCAGGTCATGCACGGGCTTTAGTCAGAGATTCGAAAGAGTAGTTTTTAGCAGAACTGTTAGTAAGTAATTATTTTGGTAAACAGTAACAGGATGTGGCATGATCCAGTGTTCACATAATCTCTGATTAAATATGACTTTTACTAATGTACTGTGATTCTGATCCTCACCCCAGTCCCAGTGTGAGGGCGTGAGAGGCCAGCAGAGACGGCAGGAGGACGAGGAGAACATCTGATGAAAACAACCCCTTCTTCATCATCTCCGTCTTCCTCACGCTCAGAGAGCTGGATGGCTTCCTGTGCTGGAACACAAACTCTCTGAAGAACAATGTGGGGGGGGGGGGGGCATTGTAGGGTAAAGAAAATGTAGAGGAGACAACAAGAAGGAACAGTAGATGGAATAGATAAAGATGGGGAAATAAAGGAAGGAGAGAAAAGATGAGAACAGGAGAAGGGAGAGGAGGAAGAGAAATAAAGAAAATCTTTACTGAACTAAACCAGAGAAGGATTAAAAGCAACTTGAGCTGAACGGAAGCAAACTCTTACTTTGGGGGGAGGTTTTCAGGCCGACTGGACCAATCCCAAACCCACTCAGCACTCACTCGTCGCTCATTCTCATCCGACTGAAAAACAGGAGAGGAGAGGAGAGGGTCAAGCACTCAAGTGAGGAGCCAATGAGAGAAGAGGAGAGATAATTAGGTTCAAAACAATGTTTGTACCCCCCCTCACATCAGTTGACTGCACAGTTCCTGAACCCTGTAAACCTGTAAGAGCAAAGTGTTTCACCTGTATAGTCACGCAGTCTGTGCTGCTGCTGCTGCCTTCACTGCTGGGTTTTGGGGATCCAGATGTTCTCGGGGTCACAATCTGTGGAGGACTGGAACCAGAGACAAAGCCTCTGTTACAAACACTGGAGCGTCAACAAAGCAGGAACTGACTAAAGGTGACTACATCTATTGCTTTGGACCTTCATGTGCATGGCCCCTTCTGAACTACAACCTTATGAATTCCTCATAGCGCACCTCCTGTCCCCTTCAAGCTGCGCCTCCAGCAGAATCCGCTCCAGCTCCCCCTGCAGGACCGAAGTGCCTTCAGCACCCGATTCTGCTTCTGTGTGACCCACCGATGATATCAGACCCTCCAGCTCCACCCAAGAGCCTGAAGAACACAGGATCCATGCAACACTGGGTGAGGTCATGTGCTTGATTCCTCTAAAAACATCCCTTCAACTGGGGTAACATCTCAAATGAACTCCTCTCAGACCACTGGTCCGATTGACTCCTGGCCAGAGGTTAAGGATTTTGAGTGGATAGACATCATGGTTTTCGTTTATTAGCATGATGAACCACCACTTCCACAACGACAGCGTGAGAGCATCCAGGCGGTGTCTGAGTCTGCATGAAGAGCAAGATCATGTGACCACACCCACTTCTGCAGCACCAGCACAAAATCACAAATGGTTCCTTGCAATAATTTTTTTTCTGATATCTTTACATAGAAACATACTTGATGTACGTACCTTACGTCACCGCGATGCAGTCTGCAAGGAGTATCTCGATTGTTTTGACTCTCACACTGGCGTTCTGGGAGTGGTGCAGCTGAATGTCTCGAATTCAGTGGCAGTGGGACAAATCCTGAACCTGTAAGTTTCTGCAAACTTTTGACGTATTGGCTCCAAACTTGGTGCAAGTTATCAGCAGCTAATACTGACCCCTCAAAAAGAAGTTGGCGACAGCGCCACCTCACCGCGAAAGTTTACAAACCTTTCAATAGACAAACACGATTTGAAACAAATGACTTTAAATTCAGTTTTTCTATGATAATATCAAGATTTCAGTTTTTTTTGTTGTTTTCTCTTATGAACTGCCTGTTAAAAGCTTGGTCCCGAATCACTGATGTTGTCAAAACAAGAGCTTGCTTACATAAGCACTTTATTTCAGTCAGAGATTAGCCTCCCTCCCTCCCGCACACTCAACAGCCTGTTCATTTTTCTTGTTTTTTTTTTTTTCCTTTTTTTAGAGGGTCTGTTTTGCTCTGGGAGCAGGAGACACTGTGCCATTGGCCCACATTTCCTCAGCCTGTGGAGCTGTGACATAACCACAGTCAAGGGCAGAGTGTTGCTTACACAGAGCCCTGTATGCAGATGGAATGTGTGCAATCGGGAAAATATGCTTGTGTTTGTCTGTTTCATGAATGATAATATAATCCCAGAGAGGGATTTGTTTTTAAGATGAACAGCTGCTCTCACATGTTCCCCTGTGAAGAGTTGAGCCTCTGTTTCATTCAGAGGGCTGTTATTCTGAGAGATGTTCATCCTCTTCCTCCTAATTGGCTTAGAAGAGACGAGTCATGTAATCTATTTACATAACAATACAACAAAACAATGGCACAACTCTATGAAAACTCGTGCATTTTATTTTTATGGTACGACAACTAAGCTTTTAACTACATTTTGGGATCCAAAACTATTTTTATTTTTAATTATAAGATGTTTATTTATTTTTTGCAGTGACGATTACTATTGTTTCGTTAAAATAATGAAGGTAGCGTTTTCAAAGCATTATAATAATCTATAAAAATAAATACTTGTACTAAATCCTGAAACAGCTGAGCAATGCTTTGCGAGTTAAAGCTGTTCTTACCGTTCAGAGGCTCGTCCGGTGACTGAGATGCTGGCAGAGCCATGGACGCAGCAGGACAGAAGAGAAGAAAATGTCAACCCCTCTCCGCTTTCTTCTTTTTCGCCTGGTTGACAGCCAGCAGTTCCTCTGGGGGTTTTGAGTGTGTTGGTGTGGACAGCTTTGTTGTTGTGGGAGTGTTTGAAAGGCTAATGCTCATTGAGAAGGGGCGACTATTCGAAGACAGGCATCCTCCTTCCGCTAGAGGGCGCAGAGTGCCCCGCGAAGGTTCGCTTCAAACTCCCGAATCAACATAATATTTTAACATTTACGTAAAAATAACCAAAATATATTAAATTAATTATGTTAACGTAATATAAAACCCCTCAAAGTTTGTAAATCGAGGATTTACACATATGCACCTTTGAACTTTTGGTATCATTACAAAACAGCCGTCTCAAACACTCCAGATTAATTTCCTATTTTTTATTCATGTAACATGATGAACTGAAGATGCACGTTACGGAGTTTATTTCATGAAATAGATTAAAACGAATTTCATATAATTGTAGGGGATTGTTATTGTTCAAAACTGAACAGTTAACATATTCCTGAAACACAAGCAACATTAAATTTAAAACAGGTAAAAGTGCTATTACAGTACAATAACAATGTCTTTATTTGATTTTACGGTTACGTTCTGGAGCGTTATGGGAGTAGTAGTTTTAGTTTTCAAGCTTGCCAAACTTGCTTGGATAACCCGTTAGGACGAGCTTATCAACTATCTGTTCCTTCAGTAAAGCACCACTTATAATGACTGGTGTTTATGAAATATATTACATACATATAAACTCACCATACCCAAAGCATAACTATACAGAATGTGACTATACCACAAGAGCATACATTTATTTATTAATTTAAATTAATCCGCTGATTAAAAAAGAATTCTAAAATTATCTTGTCCTGTCCAAAAATAATCCACAGCACAATCAGTCCTCTGCACATGGCTGTTAAATTGGTTTCAGAGTCACGTAGCCTCAGCTGAACTTTGAATAACAGATAATCCCTTGTGATCAGCACACTCCTCCTCATGCATCCTACACTTAAAAACACACGTAACACCAAGAAGAAACATACTAGGAAGTGGAGTTTATTGCATTTTTTGTAGTTCCAAAACTAATCTGTATCTAAACTCGATGAGTAATCGATTATTGGATGGATGACAAAAACTTAAACATTCATGACCAATTTCAGAGTGTTTGATATTGTTTTACTGTATTAATTAAAGTGGTAAACTTTATGGAAACACAACCGTGGAGAGTTAATTGCGCATTAGATTTCAGCCAATCAAGCACTGTTTGTCCTGGCTTCATGCATTTCTTTGTCCAGTTACGAATACCCAGCAGGTATGCATTTCCAAGGCTGGCTACACCAAATCTGAGCCTCCTAACCCAGATACCTTTATGTTTCAGGAAAAATAAACCTAATCCAAGTCTATGGTTTAGGTTAGGAAGCATGCCTCATGTTTTTCAGACACATTGGCAGCACCCCGTGTCATGTGATGCCTCTGAAAAAAGAGATACACTTGATAAAACTAGAAGCAGTGTCACTCTATCTATAACTTCTATATGAACCAGCTCCAAACACATAAACATACAGATCTGCTCAGCTCAAGAAATAACACAGTGCACAAAATATACACCATTCTTTGATCTACAGCTGACCTTCTGTGGATGATCTTCAGTTGCAGCCTGAAAGGCAGGGTAGGGGATTTCTGCTAGCCAATGTTTACATTTCAATTCACATGTACCAACACATTTTAACAGATTTTTTGACCTCATCCCCCTTACTGCTGATTGGCTACAAGAGTGTACAGTAGTGTCCCCAACTCACCTGACTGAAGCGATTTGTCGCTTTAAATTAAATAACTGCAGGTTCATTATAGAAACAGATTCAGTAAAGAATTTAAAATGCATTTTTATTTCAAAGTGCTTCTCCAAAATACCCTCAAAGTCAAACATGCTTAAGCTCAATTAACTCAGCTTTTTAATATTTACAAATTCACTGCATTAAGGTAAATATGAATAGTTTACAACATATTAATGTATAAAATAATTTACAATTGTGAGAAATTTTTACTAAATTACGTTTAGTCTTAATATTAAAGATAAAGCCTTTTTCTAAAACAGATACTGCATGCTAACACGTCATTATGACATCTGACCTCTATGAAGCAGTATACGTAGTATGGGTGTGCTCACAAGATCCGGAGGCCTGCACACTCATGGACTTAGGTAAACATGCCTCGGTTTACCAAAGTAATAATAAACTTCCTGTGTTCATACAACCATGCTTCTTGAGCCATTATTATTAAAGAGATAATAACACAATAAAAGCCATAGTCCTCCAACCTCCCCAGTTTGTGCTCTCTCTTTTCCTCAAACCTCCTTTTCTCACCCATTTTTCTCCAAGAGACGGCCGTTTGTTGAAAGAGTTTGGCTGTCGGATAAACTGAGTCCATTGAAGTCTTTTCCTCACAAAGATATTTTAATCTTGCTTCTAAACAAACAAAAAAAAGAAAACATTTCTCAGATCTCTTTCTGTGCTTTTTACCAAATTCCCCCGATAAGATTCCATTATAATGTGCCCATCACAACAGAGACCTTCCAAACGACCCAGAACTAAAGTTTAACAGCTCAAGTTAAACAGCAGAGAAACTGTGAATGAAATGTGACGTTACCGTGCTGAAGTGCACAGCACAGAAGATGGCAATGATGAGGAGGCCGATGATGATGGAGGCAGTGGACACATAGAGCGCCATCTTCCCTAAACGTCTGGATCCCTCATAATCACCCTGATCATAACTGTTCCTGGACTGTAGGAAAATAAGGTTACCTCAAGCAAAACAAGTATTGAATCTCAGCACGTGTCTTGTAGAGTTCAATAAAGCAGCATGCCAATAAGCTGCGATCGCCCCCTTGAGGTTGGCTGCAGTATGACTTATTAAACTCTGCCCTCTCCCAATATAAACTCTGGAAAATTAGGAAAACCATGAAAGTGTCTTCTACAGAAAACTCACCATGACAGAGAAGACCAGCGCCAGGATGTTGACGGGGTACGCAGGGCAGAAGCAGGTCAGGATGGTCAGCAGTAGATAGTTCCTCAGAGGTGGCCGAGGAGTCGTTGGTTCAAACCAGCTTCTAAACAAGTCACTGTCTTCAGCCAGAGACGCCTCCTCAACCCCCTCACCTTTCTCCTTCATTGTGAGGAGTCCAAAAACAGAATCAGAAATGGAGGGAAAACACAGAAAAGGAGGGAAAATGAAAAGCCACAGGAGCAAAACCAAAGCTATGTGGAGCCTCTGGAAACCAAAGGAGAGGTTCATAGAGTGGTGGGGGCAGGGGGCATGAGCGAGAAGGGTCCATGAGGAATGGCTCCAGAATGGGTGAGGCTTTCCCATGGATTGATTCCAGGCTGCATCTTGGGTTTGAGTGTCTGTTAGAAAGTAGAGCTGGGGGACCCCCATAAATGATATGAAATCATATCGCGTTACTTTATAGAGCATCTTCCCTAGCATCGGCGTGTTCTGTGAGACTCGTTTGTGCTTCTTAATTGGCATCATTTTTAAATGTGATGTGAATTTTTATAAAAGGGAAAATGGACCCATCAGAATGAGCTAAGAATAGAGGGGAATGCAGAAATGTTGAGGTGGGGGTTGAGTGCGTGGTAATGGGGTCACAGGGTATCAGGTGTGTGTTGTGCTACGTGTCTCTGGTGTTTACTTGACAAGTATCGGAGTATTTACTGGTTATGTGACCGATAAAGTATGAACTAAAACTAATCATTTCAACCTGGTCTCGAAAATATAAATAATTTACTATTAATTAATACAAATAACATAATCTTTTCAGAACTGGCCTTTCATTTGGCGAAACAATAATGTGGCCCTAAAAAATGTTATTTGCTTCACATAGAAGTGATCAATGAGCTCACAGCTGACACAGGTCCACAATCAGTCGAGCGCTTCCGGTCTGGGAAGGAGGCATGTGTTTGATTGGGAGAGCATGGGATGGAGCCGACATATTCTTACTTTGAAAATATTATGAATGTCTGATTTTAAAAAATGTTAAGTACTGATAAAAACACGCCTCTCAGAACAAGATTTGGTAATAATTCCTGGAACAACAATAACATTTTTTATTTAAGCGAATATAAACTTGCCTTAATGCACAATTTCCTTAGTTTTGTTTGTTTATAGCCAAGACAACAGCAAATGTTATTTCATGGATATATGTTGTATTTGGTATAAAAATGTTAAAAACTTATTTAAAAATATATATTTTCTCAACTATTAAAAAAAGTATGGTAAGTCAGTTTTGAAAATAAATCCTTAGTTTTAAGATCACTTGTGTCTAGATATATTTACGTAGTTTAACTTTCTAAACAGCTTGTAAACACTTGTTTTTAGAGTTTGTGTCTTTTGGTAAGCTCCATGTTGTCAGCTAAAGATTTTTGTTATTTTGTTTTTGCTTCATCTAGGATGAGTTTAACTAGCATTAAAAAATATTTAAAATAAAAAAAACTAGCATTGGATTTTTTTCTAATTCCAATAGAGTTTTTTCTGCAGTGTATAAAGTTCCGTTGCGAGTCAATGGAAGGTGAGGCAAACTTTGGTTTTTGGTCCTTTTTGCTATCGTTTGCTAGCTAAGCGTTACATGTTTGACAGTGAAAGCAGACATTCAGGGTGGAGCTCTGATATGGTTGCTCCGCCCCCTCCTGCTGCCCTCGCTTCTGAGCATGTGCATCTTTGTTCTGTGTTGTCGTGGAAACTAATGCATGTTCCGAAGATTCATGCTTTGATTTTGTGGTGTTTATTGCCTGGGTTGAAAACATAAAGCCAGAGACCACCAAATGGAATGTTTTAAAATAATTTATTAGGATCTTTTTTTTTTACTTGAAAGTTTCCAGAGGTGAAGAATAAAAAAATACAGCAAGGTTTCGGCGGATCAGTCCATGCGTGAGATCACAGTGTTTGGGACGTAGCCCAGCTCCCTGACGCACACACACTCCTGCCGCTCACAAACACACGTCACGTACCGTAAAAATCTCAGAACTTTCACAGGGTTCAAACGCTTCTGGAAAAATAGAGCTTTTTTTAAATTGGAAAAATATTTCTTAATGCCGCATCATTACCATCATTAAAGTCAAGATTCAACATTTTTATTCTCTCTCCTGTTCCAAGTGAATCTCTTTAATGAAGCGTATTATTACTTGAGAATAACGTATTGCTTGTCGTTGTTTAAATAGTTACAGTGTGTGCCATGCAGTAGTTCCTTTAATCAGGCGTTTTCCTGTGATCACAACTTCAAAATAAGAGTTTGCTTCAAATGGAAGACTCTTAAAGAGACAGTTCACCCAAAACTAAAATGTTCAACGTTTACTTATCCTCAACTGGCTCCAAACTTTGAGATTGTTTACTCTTTATTTCTAATAGTTTTGGAAAAAGTGGAGGATGAGTACACAACCCTGATTCAGAGAGAACAGCTGATTTTCCCAGAATGCTTTGCTTGGACGTCTTAAATGTAAGACGTAGACATTCAGAGATAGCAAGTAAAGGAACAATGTGTTCGTTAAACCCGCTCCCTCACTCACAGCACGCCGCAGAGAGACGACTTCCTCGTGATTTCTGTCAGTTTCCAGAACGGTGTGTGAATATCACTAAAGTCACAAAACCCTTTTCCCCTCAATCCATCAATTAGTGAAAGCAATGTGTGTTACTGCAGTAATACAGCTCCGGGTGTACGGAAAATAGGGATTAACTGATGGTTAACTGATTTAATTGTGCGTTAATTAATCTTGCTAATTAATAATTGCTTTGTGTGATAAAATATCACAAAACGTATAAATTAAATTCACATCGAATTGAGAAATGTAAAGATCCGTGATGGAAACCAGAAATCCAGAGGAAGATCTGTGAGTTACGGAGATGCTACTCTGCTAAAATCTCATTATGATCAGCATCATTCCGTCTAAAAAACGACGTGAAAAGAAATGTACAATAAACATTAACGGAGCAAAACACCTTTTATAAAATAACCCTGGCTTTTCCACTGCACGAAGTGGCTCTGAAAGGCTCGCCATGACTTTAGTACTGTGTACACCAGAAGGGGGCGATATCCATTTATTCCAGGTTAAGGTCGCAGCGTTCTCCTGCTCGGTTTGGGGAACAGGTGGAGTACAGAGAGGACAGTTCATCACTGAAGCACATACACTCTCTGGAGGGATCTAGAGTCTTTGAAGCAGGTTTTTGGGCTGAGGAAGGACCCCAGAGAACCCTGGTCCGTCTAGAAGCAGCCGTGCTACCCGCTGTCACCTCCGCAGGAGAGGTGACGAATACAATGTGAACATATGGATCCACTAGAAGCTTCAACACGGCTCAACACAGACTTTTCCATTTGACTTTTCCTCTAAATAATGGATGATTCTGTCTAGCCAATCAGAGGCTAGAATCCCAGAGAGGATGAGTTGGACCTTTACATGAAGTGAATAAAACACCAGTCGTTCGTTCTGAATTGGAGTCATGCAGTGGAAAGCCTTGAAGATTTCAACGTTTGGAAGATGTGGTACACCCCAAAACAGCACAATCTGTGAGATTTAAGACCCTTCTTTAGCATAAAGATCGCTGTTATCTCAACATCCCTGAGTGACCTTCATCCTCAGCCTCCAAAGCATGTTTCTTGGGGTTTCTGAGCTCAGTAGATAAAAATAAAGGTTTGCATGAACCGATTTCAAGATGAAGCTCCAAAGTGGCAGCAACGTCTCTGTTTTTAACAGACTCTCGGTGATGAAAGAGTGAATCCAAGAAAGAGTTCATGAAATGGGACAAACACAACCGGAGACGCATCAGTCCAACGAAGTTGTGAGACTTGTTTCAGAAGCAGAAGATTCAATGCAAAGGAACATGTGTTTTTATGGTAAAAAAAAATTCCCCCCCCACCCCCGTCCCAGCCATTGCTCATCAGAACCCTGCCAATCCATGCAATATATACAGTATCTACAAAAACCAGCCGAATCACCAGCCTCGGCGAGATCCCCATGGCGTTTCTGAACCATTTTTCTTAAGAATTCCACAGACAACCCACCATTTCTCATGCAAGGGGGAAAACCCCGGGATTCAGGTAAAAAATGCTTCAAAAATGAGCAAAATGTACCTTTCTGTCTCACACATTTGTTCAGTGTTGTTAAAGGGATATTTCTGGCTGATTCTACACACCTTTCACCCTCCTTCCCTTGTGTTTTACAGTAGAAAAAAACCTGAAATCTTTAGAAATAAGGAAGCAGCCGATGGTTTGATCGACTGAGAGAAGAGTAAACGATGGAAATTTTGAGCGAATCATCCCCGAAACCCAAGGAATCTGCCCTGTCTCTCTTCCAGTAAAGTATCAAAACAAACACCTGGAGTGCGTCCGCACGTAAAAACGATTATTCATGAGTTCCTTTCTGAAGTCATCTTGTATCAAAAATACAGCACGAGCGGAAAGTGATGTTAGTAGAGCAAAGAGAAGGCGGCGCCGCTCCTCCCGTGGACAAACGCAGGCACAGGGTCAGGGCTTCAGCGAGGGATGACCCTCAGTGGTAGCCGTTGGTGAAGGCAGTCGCGATCAGAGGACCCTTGAGAAGAGAAAGAGACGCCATTGCTGCAGCTTCAGCCTCATGCTACAACTATTTCTGTTTATTTTCCCCCAAACTCCTGGAGATAAAAACTGATGTCGTAGCTTTGTTGGAACAGGGTGGCCGTCCCCCAACCATCCACTCCTCCACCCATCAGGAGCTGTACTCACTGTACTTACCCCGAGTCCATGACCGAAGCCTGTGCTGGGGGCGGGGCTTGCTGCACTGATGTAGCCGCTGACAGAATCCTGATTGGCTGCTGCATACAGATCTGCCATTGGCCCGGGGCTGCTGGTGCTCAGGAAGCCGGCGGCGCGGGTCGGAGTGGAGCCTAAAGAAGGCGATGGAAAGTTTCAGTAATAAACACCTTCCATATCATTGTATTGTTTACATGAAGAGCTAGGAGTCTGTGTCTGGCGCTGTGTTAAAAACGGCTCAACAATGGAGTAAACGAAATGTTTCCATGTAAAGATCATCAATGAGTTATTTGTTGAGTTTAAGATTAATCAGAAGTAAATGCATTTACCTCTGACGACTGCTGCTGCTGCAGCCGCTGCCATTGGTCCATACGCCGTCAGGGGAATGGCTGCAAAAGAGAAAGTGAGAGAGAATAAAGGGGGGAGGGGTGTGAGAGAAAGAAGTGTGTGTGAAACTGACCTGTGATCTCTTGCGGGTGAGAGGATGTCAGCAGCGGTGTTCGTTCTAAATGAAATTCTGAAAAATACAAATCAATGTGTATAAAAAACCAAGTCTGTTTCACGAAGACGCACATGTCACTGGTGATGGAACTGTTAGCGTTAGCTTAACATAGAGAGCTGATTGCAATTAGACCAGTAGCATCTGAGTTCAAATGATGGATATTGAGTAATTCAATTCATTTTTATCTTCTTCACTATGAATCATCAAGTTGTAAGAGCAGCACAAAAATGAACCATTTGTCTAACCCTAACCCATATCATCAAAAATGGGTGTTTTAAAAAATATACTGAACAATTTACGGTGAAAAAAATTTAAATTTTTGTTGTGTGGTTGCGGCAACTAAATATACGTAACATGGACTGCAGAACTTACAGCAAAATGATGTTTTTTTTCTTTTATAGTATAAAAAAGCTATAATAGAAATTACAGTAAACAACTGAAAGCTTTGTAGCCAGATATTGAACATGAAAATAAAAGTTTAAATATTTCTGGTTGAAACTGAACTTAAGAAATGAGAATAAAAACATTTTCACTTTCTTAAAAATCCTCGGTAAACAAATAAACATTTTCACTGTTATTCCCAGGAAGATTTCCATCAAATTTTTATAAACAGTGCATTTTTGTTTGGAGCATGTAAAAATGCTTTAATGACATGAATGGGAGCTCGGGTGTGCAAGGACTCACCGGGGAACTGGTATGTGTATCCTGGAGTGATTCCGGTGTATCCACGACTTGCGTACGTCGCTGTCTGGTACCCTGGATAACCTGAGAATGGAAATAACAAAAGGCATTAGCACAAGTTGTCGATTTTATAGACAAAGTGGTTTACAAATTCATGAAAAAGCAAAAAGTAATTTGTAATAGTTTTTTTTATCGTACCACTCTCTGATTGGCTGTATCTGCAGGTTATAAGCTTTAAGTTAAATGCTCTTTTAAGGCACTATAAAGTGAATTTGAAAAACTTTCTCAGCAGTGATTGATCACAGAGTGTGTCCAGCAGGTGGCGCCAGTCTCTTATCGGACTGAACTACACCTGCAGGACTTCTCTAGCTCTGCTCTCACCCAGCATGCCGATGCCCAGCATGAAGGCGTCCATGCCATAGGGCATCACCCTGGAGCGCCCTCTCGCCGTGCCTGTCGGTGACATCACTTCCTTCGGCTGAGCCTTTTTACACTCCACCTGCAAACAGAGACAGAGACGATGATGAACCCACAGCAGTCTTCTCATTCTCAGTCACGAATGAGCCGATGCTAAATATGAAGCAAAACTTGCTTCTAGCACGAATGATGAAATGATTTTATTAAAAATATTTGCCGTTTATGCCACAATATTTATGCCACAGAAAATGACCTCGCTCCTGTGAAATGAATAAAAATCTCAGCGAGTCTGTGAGCACAGCTTCCTTAGACAGATGGGCTTTGATTTGTAGCAGAAACTCGGCCGTGGGGCTTCGTCTGTGAGGAGTGTCGGTTCGGTGTGTTCCGTCAGTTTTCACATCGACTAAAGTTTGGATAATTCAACAAATTGAATCAGCATTGGACCTGTGGCTAGCAGTGAAGGAGAGCGCTCTGATTGGCTGTTCAGAGCGAGTGGAGGACTAGAAGTGATGTAATACGAGAAAAGCTGAGGGGCTACAGGCCAGTGGAGACCCTTTGATGTTCTGTAGCCCCTCCCCTCTTCTCCTCCCAGACACTGTGTGTGGAAGGAAGCTGAGTTAGACTCAGGAGGAGAACCGTGTCATCTGGAGGTACACAGAGATCCTCCTCATACACGGCTTTCATCAGCGCCCGGGTCTTTACGCTCTAAAGTCTCACCATCTTGTTGTTGATCTCGTGGAAATGGATCTCGCAGACCTTTTCCACCACATCTTCATTCTCAAAGGTCACGAAGCCAAAACCTGCAAACAAACACAAAACTCTTTGTGAATTTCTTCAAAAAGTGTGTTTCTCCTCATTCCATCAATCCTGACGTGATAAGACTCGGGAACATCTGCTCAAGCCGTTCTGCTGCAGTTACCTGAGCTACTCAGCCCCGCCCACTCACCTGTCACTCTCACTCCCACTAAACCACAGGCCCCGCCCCCTAGCTGTAGATGTTCCATCATTGTTCTCCAGCATACCCCCTCTGAAGCAAGCACACACTCGACTGCTGTTGTATAATCACACGCTGTGAATGTGCCTCACCTCGGTGCCTGTTGGTGGTTTTGTCAAACATTAGCATCGCGTCATCGACCTGCAGACAAAACACGAACAAAAGAGAGGGATGAGACACTCCAAGCCATTAGCCAGCAAGAGGCTCTATTGTGAAGCTCTGGAGGAACGGCAGATGGAGAGGGCGAGCGAGGGGGGCGAGAGAGAGAGAGAGAGAGAGATTAAGCCCGAACTCATGGTTTATTATTATTTAAGGTTAACAATACGTTTAAAAGAAAGACAGGAAGTCATGTCCATTCTCTCTGAATTTGCTTTTACAAAGCCTACGATAATATTTAATGAAAAAACACAATAATATAATGCTTGATGTTTACTCCCAATGTAAGTCGCTTTGGATAAAAGCTTCTGCTAAATACATAAATGTACATGTACGGTAAATGTAAATGTATAAAATATAAACAGGATTATAAAAGTAAAAATGTTTTACAGATTCTATAAAACTATTTATTGTAAAATGACAATACAAAATAAAATGGTGTAAGTACAAAATTATTTTAAATATGTTTTGAAAGTAATAAAAAAATAAAATCTGAGCAACTGTTTCGTGTAAATAAAATGCAATGTACAATCACAGTGTCACTGCAAAATTATTTGTACTTTTTAGAACACAATCAATAATGTTTTATATATTAAATTTGTTTTATATTATTATTTTGATGAGAGTTAAAAAGTGTTTTAACATCAGGCTCCGCCCGTATGTTTCCATAGAAACTTCTCCAGGGGTTGCCAGATCATCCAGTAATAGACTCAGCACTGATCCAGGGTTGCTCCGGAATCATCTTCACAACGTTTCAAAATACATTCTTTAGAATCCTCATGTAATTTTAAATTTCAAATTAATAATTTCTTCTTTTTTAAATAGTGAATTCTCTGCTCAAAACACAAATAATAATGTAAAACGTTCGCCCAAAACTCTTTGTTTTTTTTATATTTTATGCCACTAAAAGGTAAAAGGTTAAGATAGCCTTCTTATGATTGTTTCATTTATTTTTTAATTCATAGATGCAAAATCTGTAAAGATACGGACATAAAAATATTTGAAATATTTGTTAAAAATGTAAATGTTTGTTTATTTGAGAAAAAAATCTTTTATTCTGATTTCAGAACATTTTATTCTGATTTGAGGTCATTGGTGAGGCCATGCATTAGCTATTATTGAACTGATAGAGACAGGAACAGTTCCGGGGGGTGGGGGGAGATCTTCAGGAATCAAACCCACGATGCCCACAGCAGGATGTCATCCACACCACGGCGGCTGGACTTGAGAACATTTTGTTCTGATTTAAGAACAATTTATTTTTCTGACTAAAGATTGTTTAACCACACTTTTAACTATTTAAATGCTCGTAATCTCCAATCTCTTAGATCCGTTTTAATCTGGATTCTGTGTATTTCCTTTGCATCTGGAAAAACTACCAACAGGATAACGATGAACGATGATAACAATGAACAATATTCAAATGTAACTTCCCGTTATTCTGCGGCTGATGCCACCAGCCCTGAAACGCTCAGGAGTCACATGACCGGCCACACTGATGAGAGCTGCTCGGAGCCACCTGGTTACATGACCATGGGAAAGGTCAGGCGTGCTCTTCTCGGATCGGCCGCTGTCTTATTCTGACACTTGTCTCGATATCCCCCCCCCCCCCCCCCCCCCAATCTTTTTAAGCCAGTCGCACCTCTGACTTCCATGTAATCGTCAAATCCAATGACACAGCAAAGTCAGGGGAAGACCGCGGGACAGCAGCTGCGCGGGATATTAGCATTAGCATTGTTTGGTGAGAAATGAGCGGACGGATGCTCCAGTTTGACAAGCAGACAATGAAAAGATGCATAAAAGAAAGGTCAATTCCAGACTTTTGGGTGATGTATTTGGCCGCTGAATCCACATCCATCATCACACACGGCCAGTGACGGGAATAATGCCACTGTTTCCACCAAAATAGCTGCTTTTCTACAACAATAATGCTGTTGTAGCTGCTGACAGTATATTTGTGATGCAAAGCTCGACTTCTCTCCAAGACGTGGGCCTTCAGCCGAAAGAAAGTCCCCCTCAATAAACTCCGATAATTTATCAAATGCTCCTAAAAAGACGGTGAGCTGCACGCTATGCCAGGCCGAGCACCCTAAACCCCACACTTTTCTCTGTGAACTTTTCTTATTTGAAACGCATCCACAAACACTTTGAAATAAAGTTTTTAATTCCACTCTATGCTTCGTGTGTGCTCTCTAGAAGCAGACGAACAGTGCATGACTCAACAAAACCACACGAGCATTTCCATATTTCAAAAAAGAGCCACATGCACCCGGTGTCACGGTGAGCTGGGGAGACAATGAGCCCAGCTGGTCTCCATGGAAACCGGTGCGAGCGGGCGGGTGGGGGCAACAGATGTTGCATTAGGCTGGTTAAAATTGACCCCCCTCTCTTCTCCTTACCCCATTTCACCGTTTACACTCATCCTTCTCTCAAAACTACATTTCTAGTCTCGCTCTAGATGAAGAAATAGAAGTCGTCTGAAAGTTTAAGGCTTGTTATCCTAGCAAACAGCGCTTTACCCATTTTTTTTAAAAAGCAAGTGGTTGAAACGTCTGGATTAGGCTGGCATAGGTGCGGAACCAGGGCAGACATCAAACCTCCAGATAATAAGTATCCAGATAATAAAACATGAATTTCGGCGCTCTCTCAACACGCGCAACATCAAAGTCAATGACACGAGCCTCTAGTGGTCAGTTGAGAAACTACTGTTTTTCCCTTCCTATTATGCATTTTCTTTCAGTGTTCAAAACTCCAAATATCAACATTAGGAAAGGTTCAAGTAGAAATGCTCAATTAAATATAAAAGGAGCATTTTTCCCAGCTTTTGTTTTTATTTTGTTTTTGAGCAATAATTACCGTACATTGTTATTTTATTGTTGGATTCATCGCTCTCCAAGTATTTATTTCACATTTTTATCACCTTTTTAGCGTTGTTTCAGCTTATTCTGACTGTTATCATCCAGAACGTAGTCTATAATAAAAGTTTTTAAAGTAAATGATTCATATTATTTTTTTTAGCTCAACAGAACTGAGTGAGTGAGCAGTTTTTTTGTTTTTTTTATTTTTATTTCGACTTATTTATTAGTTCAGACAGAAACATGAACAAAAATTCCAATAGTGGTTTTCCATCATAAAACACACGGTTCCATCATAAAAGTTCAGGTTTTGTAGTTTATTGAAATTAAATTTAACCTCACAATTTCAAAAGTTGTGCAAATGCCTCATTAAAGTTAACATAAAAATATAAATTTATGGGAGCTAATTCGGTTTCTGATGGAGGCTTGCTTCATGGACGTCTAGAGAAATGAAATTAAAATGTTGAAATAAAATGTATTCTGAATCCATTTCATGGACATGTCTATACTCCACCTCAATCTCAATCTCTCTTTCTTCCTAAAAACAATCATTGCAGGGCTGCAGACGGGTCCATGAGCTCACCTTCCCGAACTGATCGAAATACTGTTTCACATCTTCAATGGTGGTGTTGACGGACAATCCTCCAACAAAGATCTTCTTTGTTCTCGTGACCAGCTGAAAAACCAGAGAAAGCCCCGAATGAGGAAAACGAGATCATCATAAAAGTGAAGAAATGCAGGAGATCTCGATGTTAAAGCTGTGCTCTCGATGTAAAAAGGATTGCTGCACATCGATGACGTACACTGAACACAACAGGCCTCACCACAGCACCATTTACACGAGCTGCATCTATTCATTTATTTTCAAAACACTTAAACTGAACCGATTAGTGTAAAAAAAGATGGACGATGTGACTCCGCCCCCTGCCATTGGGCCACCGCGAGTGATGCAAAGTTAGACAGAGAGAGAGCCGGTGCATATACGCATACAGAACTTCCGGATGAAGAGGGTGGGGTCATGGTTTCACACCAAGAAAAACACCCCCACCCCCCACCCCCCCACTCCACACACACACACACACACACACACACATCCTTGGCAGAGTAAATGGCCTTTAATTCCTGGAAAAACTCTTATGTATGTTTATGCGGCGTGGGCAGGGACAGATTTCACAAGCAACACATGAATTTTATGCAAATGAAGTAATGATGTCATCTAGTGATCTTTTGGCTAACCAATGGCGACTTTTCTTACTGGGGAGTCAGCACTCTGAATGAAAGAACACTCACCTTGGGTTGAGCTCGACGCGGGAAAGCCACTTTCGGGTCGATCTGAAAGAAAGAAAAGAGAGAGTGTTTCACTACGTACTTCACTCTTTCAGGGCCACAAAAGAAAAGTAATGTTAATTATTCTCAAAACTTTCTGATTTGATGTGTATTCAAGGTAATACAGTGTTTATAAAGTAAATACTAAATGAACAGGATGAGCAATGTTTTTGAGATCGAATAATGGCAGGAAAACGCTAAGAACTCATGCAGGTAATGTCTAGCTCTGTCTCTCCGAGAGAGATGAGATGTACATCACACAGCCGGAGTAACATCCCTGTCCCTGGATGAACTTCACAGAAAGTATGAACCGTATTTGTTTACTGAGCAGCTCAGTCAATAGAGGATTGAGAACGAAACACAAAGCTCAATCTACAGCAGGGGTGTCAAAACCATTTCTGGGAGGGCCGCAGGCCGGCACAGTTAGCTCCATCCTCAACTACACACACCTGATGCAGCTCGGTAGGTCCTTCAGGCTGTTTGTAAGCTTCCCCCTGAGCAGGGGTGGAAGTAAACTCTGCAGGGCTCCGGCCTCCAGGAACTGCTCAAGACTCAATCTAAAACTCAATCACTGCAATGAGCCATTTGTACATCTGTGGAAGAGCGTGGTCACGTGGCAGCATTGTGCAAACAATTCAGATCAGATCAGATTTAACCATTAAAAACAGACTCTCCACACAATCCTTCTCTCTGATTGGTCCCAGCGACCAATGAAGCCATTTCTTAAGTGGCTCGTTAATCTACAGTTCTAGTGTATTTATTGATTCTTCTGGAGTTGAATTATCTGGGGCAAGTGTGAAAACGTTCAGGACTAAAGGCGGGACACCCAGGTGGTGAAGCTGGGGTTGCATCTGATTTGGGATCAGATTCTGACTCATAGAGGTACGATTGTTTAACGTTTCCTACCAACGCCTTTACAGAGTCTATCAGTGTTGCTTTAGTAAAAGGTTGATCTCCCTCACGTCTACATCGACTGTCAGACTGTAACTTTGCATACATGTCATGAATATGCAAATCAGTCACCAATAGGAGAGTAACTGGGGAGTAGTTATTTCTGGAATAAGCCTGAGCTAGAAAAAGTACAAGAATGTCTTTTTAATTAAAAATGGAGACTTTTTGAGTTAAAAAAAAATCACATTTCCCATGCAATTAGAGCAATGTGAATAACATATTATTAAAAATAAAAGAAATGTCCTTACCCCTTTAAATAGCCCAAGCCCCTCCCCTTGGTATCTTTCGAATGACCAAAATTACAAAAGGTATAAAAACGATATTTACATCAGGAAAACACAGCATAAATGCAACAAACAGAGAACACTAAACAACACGCCTCTCCAAACAATCAATGAGCAACAATAAACCCATTCTGTCGGAGGATTCTCGAGTTTGGAAAATATTCTTGTATCACAGAGTCAGGAAAGACACAACATAATAAAAAAGATATAAAAAGATCCACACTGCAATCCAGAAGGTGGCGGTAAAATGCACCTAAACTCTGGTCCGCCACCCGCCATATAAACAGAGAAGAAAAAAATATTGTAATTTGGCAAATGGAACTTGAAACCATTGTTAACACACAACCTCAACAAAAGAAGATAATTAATGGATGAAACTAACGAGAAAACTCTTTGTGGAATCACCGTGTGCCAGAGATCCGCACGACTCAGGGATCGGAGGTAAAGGGGAGTTTCAGTGCTGTGGAATTGGCTGAGAGGTCACTCTGAGTGTCCAGAAAGGTGCTGAAGAATTGTCAGGATTTAATGACATTTATTCAAGCTCTCTGCCGATGAGAGTTTCCAATGAGCTCTTCACAACTATCTTCAGAAGAGAGCAGAGGGCAAGAAATCTGAAAAGAGTTTGTGATAAGACGGAAAGAACAAACCGACAGAGCGTCTCTGTGTGAGAGCGAGTGTGTTCCTCGTTTTACAGGTTACTGGAAGAGATCTGTTACCAAACATCCAGCGAGACAATCCGCTTTTCAGACTCGAGGGCGAGCAAACCCTCTCCCTTCATCCAATCTCTGCTCCCGGACCAGAGGGAGGAGAGATGGAGTGAAAGACAGAAAGAAGAGTGTGGGGGCAACTAATCAGCACCAAAGCCAAACACAGAGAGAGAGAGAGAGAGAGAGAGAGAGAGAGAGAGAGAGAGAGAGCAGTTGAGTGTGTGAGAGTTACAGAGCCCCCTCTACTTTCATTAATTATGAGGACAAAGATGAACCCCAAGCAGATGGGATGGGAAACCCCCCCCCCCCCCCACCATCCTCCATTTGCTGAACACTCCACACAGTCATCAGCGCAGCACACCAAACTAAACAAGTTCTTATTGACTACACATCTGATCTATGATCTGTGCAGCTCCTACTCTGGATCAAACTGATGCTAGAACAGAAAATGAAAGTTAAACTCGGCAGAAAAACCAACGAATCAATGGCTGTTGACAGAAAAACGAAATACACTACGAAATGTGGGCCAAACAAGATTTGTTAATCTGCACACAGAAAAACGTTTTCTCAGGAGAAAAGCCACACTTTAACATTCTCCTGAAACACAGGTGACTAATGGTTCGTTTAAGAGGACTCCAGCAGACGGAAGTGCAACCATCTCACAGAGACGTCCATGAAGCTCGACAGGAGCGTCTTCTGATGAAGAATCTCCTGCAGTTATCTAAAGCAGTAGAAGCAGAACTGGAGCGAGCGTTTCCTGTGAACCATACGGCGCACACTGCTGAGGAACGGCAGCATGGGTTTCGTCTACAACAGAGGTCTCTTCTAAAGCCCATGCACAGCTAGAATTTGCTCTGGTCCGTGCTGAAGAAGATGAAGACTCTTGGGACTCTAGACTCTGGAGCGATGAGACAGAAATCTAATGGTTTTAAATTCATCGATGAACTCGACAATGTTCTTCTCGGTACTGAAGGAGAAGATGCTGCCATCACTCCGGGGAATTTCCCAACACGACAATGATCCGAAACACAAAGCACAGTCTAAAGCTGCATTCCTGAAGAAGGTCAGGATGAATGTGATTGAACATCTCCTGCTCTGAACCAGATCAAACCGATCAAATCGAATGTTCGAATCGGTCACCAACTCGTTTATTTTACGCCCTGAAGATTTGTGCCGTCTCACGAAATACTAGATGCAGTAGTTGCTTTCATTAAACTGAAGATTTTGTGATCTTAATTTAATTTTTTAGTTAAATAAGTGTTCAGTAAAACTTTGGGAATTGTTTGGTAAAAACCTGGCAGCTTAACCATCAGATATACGATTGCACCGTTATCGGTTTTACAGGATTTCACGGTAGATTTTAGAGCTTCTAACTCATGAACACATTTTTGTAGCTATAAAAACAGTTTATATCTGTACATTTCAATCAGAATATTTACAGTTCTTTTGAATGATTACTGTTAACTAAAAACTGTTAGTGCAGTAATAATAGCCTTCACCGTCAAATATTCAGCGGTTGTTAGTTTTACGGGACTTTACTGTACATTTACCATATCGTACTCATGTTTTAACAGTTTATAATTGTAGAAATTGATTAATCATGATACAGTAATTTGTTAATTTTACGACAACAAATCGTAATTTTAACTGATAAATTAACAAAGCGAATTTTATGAAATAGTCTTTTTCTGTAGCATTTATAAGGTATTTTGCAGTTAAACTAATGGATTTTTAAGATAAAACGCTGTACTTTTTAAAACCTTTATGCTGAGCATTGCTTTGCAAAGTCTTTGTGCATTTAATGTTGAACGAGGTGCAGGGCAGGAAAAGCCCCCAAACCAGAAGTTTACGTCTTTTTTAATATAAAAATAAAAATAAATTAAAAATAAATATATTAGATTTAATATAAAAAAGTTTGCTGTCCCAAGTTTCCATGAAATAAAATGGTATTTTTGTCAAAAAAATGCCTAAAAACTTCTGAAAAGAGAAAAAAGTTATGCTGAGCAACTACAGGGGGATATCAAATCTGATACTAATAGGTAAAATTACTGAAAAAACTGATGAAAATGAAGGATCAAACTGTCCCCCCCAAACTGTCAACCCTGCCGGGCGCGCCCCCCACTTTGAGAAGCACTGTACTAGAGCATCGACATCCTCCTTTTTTAGATTGAAAAGGTGTGTTGATCTCTCTGTGACAGTGATGAAATGGAAGAAGGGAGAAGTCTCCATGGAGTTCCTCAAGCACCTTCCTCTTCAAACGCTATGAGTTTCAAACCAATTCCTTTCACCTTTTGCCTTTATTTACATCACTATAAAAATCTCATCTTTCTATAGCATAATTAACCTAATGCTTAGCCCCGCCTACAGAACACAGATGAGCCAATCACAGCAAGGGATATAGAACAGGGAGCGTAAATGGTGTTTGTTTCTGGGTGAGCTGCTCTTTTAATAAACACAGTGTACGTTTGTCCGGTGTTCGTATGGGAAAGGCCCATCAAGGTCACTGTGCATGAGGGAACAACAGCAAAGCAATTAGCTAACGATGCTCATTAACGAGACTCCACACCGTGAGCGCTCCAGAGGGAACAAAAGGTGAGAGAGAGAGAGCGAGCGTGTAAATCTCAGGAGAAGCTCTGGCCGCGGAAACGCAATCTAGTTTGTTTCTCTCAATCCGATTAGTTGCTTTGGTGATCCATACTAATTACATACAGGCAACGCTCTCAGGGTCACATCTTCTGAGGCCCTTCACTAACTGGTCAATATAGAGAAATACGAGGAATATAGCTGACTAGGCAGCATTGAAGTCTCAAAAACCAGAAAGAATCTCCATCTCTCGCTCTGTGGAAAAAGAAAAAGACTTAATGGAGCAAATAATGCTGGGTATTAAAACCACGGCTACAGCGTCCACTACCAAGAAATCGGGAAAGGCGGGACACGGGGCGGCAAAGCTGCCTGACTGGCTGAAAGTTAAGGCTTTATCAAACGTAAAAAAAAGAGTAATTCGACTCGCTCACAGTTGTCCACACCAAAATGACTTGTTTTTTATGCTGTAAAGTGTAGCACCTTAAAATAGAGGCCTGCACGAGATTAATATCTACTCAACAAAAGCAACAAGAAGGACGAAAATAAATTGCAAGGTGCCAAGTGAGAATTATAGGAAGTTGCTGATGGCAAAAAAACGTTAACGCATGTAGAAACCGAGAGCCCCAAAAACAGCTGCAGAACAACTCCAACAGGTAAAAAATGGGTGAAAAAACCTCAGGAACTTTTCCTTTAGCTACTGCCGAACAAATGGAGCCAAGACCTCACACCAAAAAGAGTAACACAAGGCACCCAAACCGGTTTAAAACATTTATTTAACGGTGGACGAGCCTTTGTTGTTCAATTTTATACATTTGAAATGTTTATTTGCGTTTACGCTGTGCTCTAAAGCGGCTTGTAGCAGAAGAGCAGCGACGCAATCTTTTTCAATGCCGACAGCTTGTGGGCGTGGCCTGTGCTGAAAGAAGCAAGTTAAAAATGTTTAACTTTGTTCTCATGAGAAGCGACATCCAATAGGAGGGAAGTATTTTCCACATGATCCTCAACTGCTAAAATTGATTCATTTGGAACCCATTCTTTGTTCATGACGGACACAGCACCTATTCGTTTGCGGATGTACTTTGAACTCGCACTTTTAACCGAGAAAATAGTGGATTTGTTGTTAATAACATACATCACATTGATAAGCAACTAAACAGTGGTACGTCCACTTCGACAACAAATGAATGTAAGACAATAAAAAAGAAGGGACATGCATCGAAATATTTCACAAGGAAGAAAATAGCTGAAGTCCTCCAAGATGAAAAAATGTTTAGAGAGACGCTGTGTCTTCTATCGAAGGGGTTAAAAGCACATCTGTATGATTACAGTATCAACCTCACCGCAGCACGGCACAGATTTCTCAAATCAAGTCACTTTGCACAAGCTCATCTGGTTTTCAGATATGCAAATGAGGGAGCGCCGCGGATTTTGCACGTGGCTGAAGTGTTCGATGTGATTGCTCTTGCTCCCCATGTCCGTCTGTAACCCAATCTTATTTTTATGAGCTTCGACAACATGTCCGCTGGTTTCCAGAGCTCCGACAGCCCGCACTAGCATGAAAACACACTCTCAGCATGCCACATTCTTTCTACTTCAACACCCAGATCTTTCACCGGCACAGAGGAAACTGGGAAGTTGGGGAAAGGTGAAAAGGTGAACACTTTAACAAGTGACTAAAGCTAAAATCAAAAGCAGTTAACGTCTATGAAAGGAAGCCAAAGAAGAAACCTATAAGAAGAATCATTTACCCAACACTCCACTGGTTCCACACATGCTGGAGTCTCTTCATTTACATAAACGCTTACAACATCAAGCCCCTCGAGCTCATGGATACATTTCTGGAACCTCGATTTCAGCATCAAATTCAGAAACCACAATATCTGCAGCTGTTCGATTCCTAATGCTAACAATGTCCACCAGAGACCCCGGTCAAAAAGCTTAGGAGCATCTGAACTCAGTTCCTCCTCTGGATAAACAGCCACTAGAGCTCGATCACAATTTAAGAACAATTCAGCAGCTCTAAACCAGTTTGAGACCAGGGTCTCAGACAGGAACTGGTGGACGTCCGGTAAATCTCAAACAAACAGCTGCTCTCGTAATTGTTATCCACAATAACATGCTTGTCTCTGATTACTTTTAACATGAATGAACAAAACTGTTGTGATAAAAAGTGAGCCGACCCTGTTCTCTACGTATGTAGTGAGGAAGCCTGTGGTTGCCAGATATTTGAGACCAGAACAAACAAAGTTGATTTAGTGTAGCCAGAGATGTAACAAATACACTTTATGCAGAATTGTCTAGTTTTTAGTTATTAGTACATCTTTTTTTTTACCGTAAATGTTCACATCAGATCTTGAACCAAACGCCCTGCCGTTATTAGATCCTTCCAGAAACTGTTTGTCTTATCAATCAAAATAGTTTCCTGTTGTTGTGAATCCTTCCCTTTCAGAGTGACCTAATAACCCCATCACCTCCCCCTCCAAAACATTAGCACAACAGAGGCTCCTCGCAGAAGCCTTTCAGAAGCATCAATACACTGTTAACACAGTCATTAACAGAACACACCGCTGCATTACATCACTGCGAGCGGAGAGAGTGACCTGAACGCTAACTTCAGTTCATTAACAAACTTTTTTAAATACATTTTCTTTCAATCATGACATTTTGAATTAAACAAAATATATCTATATCTATATATAAATAAATATATAAAAATAAACAATACAATAGATAAAAAATATAAATGCAGAGTTGAATGAATCAATAAACAAATACACACGAATAATAAAATTTATCAATATCTGATTTAATAAAATATACACCACAAAATATAAAATAAATAATAAAATAATAATGAACCCAAAAAATAAAAATGACAAATATATACAATTACGTCTAAAAGTATATAAACATATATATATATAAATTAATAGCACTTTTTAAAATATACCTAATGTTTAGTTTATACGTCAATAAATAAATACAATATATTTTATAGTATGTATTAAAAATAAAATTAAATCAGGAAATATCAAACATAGCACCTAAAGTAATTAATAACAAATAAAACAGATATATACCTAGAAGAAATCTAAACGGATCAAAGAAAATAAATTAAAGAAAAATATATATAAATTAAAAATGATATTTCAAAATCTCAAAAGATTGTATAAATTGTGAGATTAATCTACTTAGATAATTAAATACAAATTAATTTCAAAGCCACACTTAAAGTGACTCCCACTGTATTTATTTTTCAAAGTCTCCGAACGGAGGAAGTGTAGTTTTCTCTCATTTTCCATGTGCCCTCCTGAGGATGGCAGAGCAGCATCTGAAAACGACTGATGCAAACATTTACATCCTCCGCCAGGTTACGGAAACATCGGTCTCTTATGGCAACAGAACCTTGGCGATGGAAGGGTTGCCAAGTTGAGTGTCTCTACGGAGTTAAAGCCACCAAGCGCCAAACTCTCCTGCTGCATAACATGATTGGACTGGAGGAACAGGCCACAACAGAGCCAGAACCAACAAACACACACCGACGAGATGCACGCGCCGACACACCCTCGGCCGCCTGACAAAGAGCGCCGGTGACGTCCCAGGACTCCCATATTCAAACACGACCTGCCTCTGTATTCAAATCCAGCCACTAGCAAAGCACACTAACGTCTGCGCCGTGGTCAGAGCTTGCAGATGGAAAGCAACTCGCCCTCATTAAAATGTTGAGCAAACCAAAAGCTAATTATTCAACTGGACATCTTCATTTCACCGAGGAAACCTCTACGGGTAGGTGAGAAGTTCAGCCAATCACAAGGCAGAAACCCAATCTACAGTTGCCTAGCACTTCAGAAAGTGAAGTGTAATGACATCAGCGCAAGTTCCTGTTCTCCACGACTCCAAGTCTGCACCACTGCCTTCATATTGTCATCCATCTTCTGGGTTGAGAATAACCCAAGCACTTTAGCTGTAACGAACTGTCATATGCTCCCCTGACGAATTAGCCTTTCTCCGTAAAATGTACAATATCTTATGTGGAGTACGACCAATGGCAATATCTGACATTCTTGGAAACCAAAGGCCAATTTCAGCCGACTTCTGGGATTCCAAGTTTTGGAACGCAAAAAAATATGTACATTTCTGCACTTGGCACTAGACGCTTTTATCCAAAGCAACTGGGAAATCTGGTGGAAACGGATCCCACAAACGTATTATTGTTAACTCTGTGTGAGTTAAACCGCCTATGGTCTACTTTGCATTCAATCTGTGAATTCTTTTCTTTGATTGTTTGTGTTTTTACAAATAATTTGTATATTCTTTTCGACTAACATTTGAAAGACCAACTGATAAATCAATCATATTTAAATCAATCATCTAGTAGTAGCTGCTCTGCTCTGAACCTGTTAAAAGCATTCAAAATTAGAAGAGGCTCAAAAACTCATTGACAGAGCAAAAAAGCACTATTTCCATGAGTTCCGGGGGTTTCGAAGGCCTCTAGTTTGCTTCCAAACATCCTTCGACAAACCCAGACCTGCAGCTTCCAAACAAGCCTGAAGGATGCACCGAGCTGATCCAGTGTTTCGAGAAAGTTGGAGCTAAGGAACTGAGTATGACCCCCCCGAGCATTGCTACTCAGACACCAGCAATCAACTCAAGAGAAACACGTTCTCTTTCTTGATTTAAAACAAACCAAAACACTCACTGTTTTCGAATCCAACTCGTGTCTGTTTTGAGCTAAAACTTTATCCACTCCGGCCTGGTCCACATAGGTGACGAAGCCAAACCCCCTGCAGACAAGCAGCACAGTGTAAAACTCACAGGAACACAAATAAATACAGGAAAAACATCAGCGGAAGTCTCACCTCGAGCGCTTCGTAACCGGATCCCGCATCACCATACACTCCTTCACCTCACCAAATTTGCAGAAGTATTCATTCAGGCCCTCTGGAGAAGACAACACAGTGCAGATGTTCTATAAGTGTGAGACACATGGATGTACTCAGCTCAAAGCTTGGAGCTACTTGTTCAGAGGCTGCCCATCCGAAGCACTCAGCATCTCAACAATAGCACTCTGTAGAAGACTCTGCAGGGCTTTCTTATTATAATGTCCCCAGTTAAGCTCGGGATTTGAATAACAACACAAGCATGAATAGTGCTGTGCACTGGTGGAGATTTTCCACAAGACATCCTGGATTTATTCAACGATCAGAAATGCACTACATGCATTAAGTGCCGCAGTGAGGGAGTTTACAATTGAAAACGTCATGTTCGGATTGATCACCCTGCATTGGGTGATATGAGAGAGCAAAAAGATTAAGTAAAATGCAGCTGTACAATGATGAATTGTTCTGAAAATGCATTTTGCATATTCTCAACAATACTCCAGATATGTGGAAAATGACTTTACATAAGGTGCGCGCGTCCACCTCCCAAGTTTAAGATTCAGGACGAAAACAAGCCCCTGGCAACCCATGCGTGAGATCTGGAGAAACCTTCTCACCTTGCGTCGTCTGCCAGCTCAAGCCTCCGATGAACATTTTGCTGAAAGGTGAAAAACAAGAGTCAGATCAGACACCTCAAAGTCTGCTGGATTACTGACGCACATGGAAACACAGCACAAATCTCAACGAATCAACCGTAAAGGTGAAATTCGGCCATGATGGATGGATAAGCGCCGTTACATCCAATGAAAAGCCTGAAATTATCCGTCCCTCTCCATTCAAAAGTTGGAACGTTCCGTTTGGAACGCGATTACGCGGCACGGGGAAACAATGTAACAATTCCTTTCGCAGCCGAAGGCAACAATGTAACAGTTCCAAATGTAACAATGGCTCCAGGAACGCGCGAGCATGGAAACAATGTATCCAAGTGAGGCTCCCGTCCGTTACATTGTTTCCATTTTCGCTCGTTCCTGAAGGGACCCGCGCATGTGTCTTTTGTCTCCGGTGCTCCGTCTCCCTCTCTTCCCTCCAGGTCCCGGGACTCTCAGGTTTAGAGCTCTATTTATAGCTCTCCCGTTGACGAGGGGAAAAAAAGTCAAGTGGAGCGCGCGGAAAGGAGGCTTTTACCAGGGGTCGTGCGGGGAGTCCTGCGTGGAGGACGACAGGCTGCTCTGACTCCCTTCCGTGTCCATTCCCGTGTCCCTCTACTCTGCTGCCCGGACTACTGCGAGCCGAACGGGAGCCAGGAGTCTCCAAACTCGAGAGCGGGTGGCCCGAGGGGGTGGGGGAGGGGGGAGGGACCCGTCTGGAGGAGGACGGCCCGAGCGCAGTTTGCGCACAACGGGAGGACCCGCCTCCAGCGCGACTTTTCCCGGACTCTCTTACTACCAGCCCCGCCCTCTCCCCTTGTAAACCCCGCCCCCCTTTGCTTTCATCTTCCGCCGCCGCTGCTGCTGTATACAGAAGTGCTCGGCCCAGAGAAAGGAAACTGATAAACACAGAGAGAAATACAGACAGACAGACAGACAGACAGATGCTTGGATGGACAGATTCTGAAAATCCCAGTGTGAAAGCGCTCATCTATACTGCACAGAAGGTTTGGAGTATCTGGACCTATATAAACATGTAACTAATGTGTAACATGTAATTAAAAGCTTATTTATGCCTGTGATGACACCAAATTTGGGCCTCCACACCCTTTAAAATAAACCCATGGAGTCGTCACAGACACTATGCCCATACTTTTCTTTCAACTCAATCTAAGCAATAGTAAACACAGACTAATGCATGGTTTCTTTAGCTCACAGCTATGGAACTCAATTAAATCTGTAACAGCGCTGTACAAGTCAGGTTTAAATTGCATTATGGATAAGGTAGGTTAACAGATTGTGTACCTGGAAGCCGTCACACTGGAATTTTACATTGATCCTGTGTTTTTATCTGTGTATAGAGTATGTTTGCACATTGTTTAGTGTATGGATGCTGTACAGTGCACTAGAAAATAGAAATGTAGTGCTGTGGCATAAATAAAGCTTGAAATGTAATTAACCGAATAGAGTTGAGGCATGTTCTCTGGAGTGATGAATGAAAGTCACTTTCAATTTAGATCTGAAAAGTTTCTAGAGAAACGTATAGACACGTTTGAATCATAAGGAAAACAGAATAGAATTAATCTTCACTGAATTCTATCACGGCTCAGGAGTTTCGCCGATGCCTTTGCACCCTGTGTGTTTGTGTGGAGCAGTATGTAGGACAGCACTCTCGACTAGAGCTATGGGCGTGCTAAATTTCTGCATGCATGATCAATGGCTTTGAATAAAGAGAAAGAGAGAGGGGGAGGGGAAGGAACTAGTTTGAAAGGGGGATGAGAAAAGGTCCAAAACATAACGAGTGAAAGTTTGAGTGAGAGGAGGTTCGGCTCATTGTTAAAGAGGAAACTGACCACAATATGAAAGTTTGCTAATCACTTTCAAACCTTCAAACGGTATAAAATAATGCTGAATACAAAAACTCAGCCTGAAGGTTCCTGGTTCGAGTCCACTTTCTGAGTCGACAGAGGCCCAGGAGGTGATGGGACCAAGGGACTAAGAGACAGAGGCCCAGGAGGTGATGGGACCAAGGGACCAAAGGACAGAGACCCAGGAGGTGATGGGACAGAGGGACCAAGAGACAGAGACAATGAGATGAGGAGAGAAAGTTAATATATGCAGGTCTTATCCTGGTGTTCTGATTAGAACTCTTAGCTACAACATTCAGATATAAATGGGTTTAACGTGAAAGACCAAGCAGCCTCCACAAGTGTCTGGTTTTTATGAATTGTTTCTTCTATTTTTCGATGGGGGAATTGGATGTTTATTGCGTTAATAAATGCAAGATGGTGTCATGCTAACTCTGCGGAGACGTGAACATAGTGATGGGGTCATTACCACTATAAATGTTTGATAGATTTAGTTTGATAAAAGCTTATTTTTTTAAAGAAAAAAGCTTTGTGGGTATTATTCGGTTGCTCAAGCATGACTCCAGTGCCTCTCTGACCTCAGGTTGCTCAAGCTTTTGTTGCTCTGTAACCCCAGTCATCCCCGAGAGGCAGTGATTCTGTTCCGCAGGACAGAGCAAAACTTTTACCTCTTTGTCCTTTTCTCCCTCGTCTCATTGGAGATGGATTTCAAACACAACAGTGGCAGTCAGATGATTTACACCAATATTGTGTTTACATTTGATCGTTTAGGCATCACAAAGTTGTACTCCATAGTCTGTAATTTCGTTTAAACGATTTTGTAATTTCGTTAAAAACGTTTTTAAAAATGTACAAATTCAACAATTATTTTCCTCATTGTCTTATTTGATAACCCCATGTGTTTTAGAAAGCTGGCAGCAAGGCTCTGCACAAGACACCCACCCTCATTACACACTCTCACCTCACATATCACAGAGCAAGCAGCAGTAATAGAGTAGCGTTGTTTTAGGTCTGGTCGAGCAAACGGAGGATGAGGGGATGAAAGTACACTTCTCCAACTTTCAGCCAATCCAGTACATGGGAATCTGATCACATGACATGGGCGGGTTTCAGATGCCATCAGCTGATAGCAGTGCTTGAATCCTATAGGTCTGCCAGAACTAACAGCTGAACTTAGAGCTTTACACTCGATAATATTAAGAAATACAGATGGAATCTGTTTGGTGAAGCTGTAAAAAGGGGGTGGGGTCAGAGATTTATCATTCTGGGAGGAAAATCACCAGCCCACAGCTGATTCTTTTAAGGAATGGGGCGAGCAAGATGGGAGAAACCAGGAAGTGTTCCAACATGGATCGAAAAGGAGCAATTATTGGTGCACAACCAGACCGGCCGTTAGAGACACTGGACCTGCTACCCAGAGGGATCCACCAAGAGCTATACCTTCTAGTTGCCATTAAAAAACAGAGAAATTTTAGTCAGGCACCCTATCTTGGTCGCCAGCATCACAGATTTACACCAAGGCCCAGAGGAGGCAGGGTTTAGGCACCCGCTATGTTCTTACTGCGTAAATCCTTTTAACATTTGGACCTAGATGAGATAGAGACAAGATTATTTGTTTTTACTTTTACAGAGGCCCTCGTTCTCTCTAGAGGACTGTAACGGACAGAGACCAGAACCTTCCAGAGGGAAATCACCTCCACAGCTCTCCACCAGTAAGGTGTGTAGGGTAGAGTGGCCAGATGGAAGCCACTCCTCAGGAAAAGGCTCACGGAGACACCACCACAAAGACTGAACCCTGGATGGAACCCAGAATCCATGACTGGAGAAAAGCAGGTAATGGAACCAGGAAACTTATAGACAGAGGCCCAGGCGGCAATGGGACCCGAAGACTAAGAGAAGGGAGTATTGGAAGGGAGGTGGCTCTCATCTGCATGAAGTGCACAGTTGCTGATCATGAGGGCATTGGAAGGCTTTAAAGCGACAACACTGAAGAGAGGTAAGAAGTGTTTGCGATCGTGCCCCTGAAAACTAGCTTTGAGATCTATTACACACTGCACCTGCCCCTTACAGCACCTTCTGCAGGTGGTGAGTCCATGGGACATTGGCCCCATGTAGTTCCTTCTGGCTGAGCCTTGCCGGGCCCCATAGGGTAAGGCTAAGTCACAAGGCGGTCAAATGCGAACCACATACCCAATCCGAGTGTGGGGTGAGGCCATGTGATCTGACTCTTCATGCAGACCGTCCTAACACCAGTGTTCTGGAAGTGAGGTGACTGCAGCTGGACACTATTGGATGCATCGAGAACTCAACGTAAACAAGACTTTAAACATATCCATTTGAGAAACTGTTCAGTCTCCTGCAGAAAACAAGAGATTATTGTTTATTGAAAGGACAGATGTATCGTGTTCTGAGAGAGCGAATGCAAAACTGCAAAGTTCCCTGAACTGGTTTGAGTTTGGGATCTGTTCTAGTCAGTGCAAGCATCAACTTGTTTTAATGGCGCATCATGAAGTGGAAACAGCAACAAGCAATCTATTTCACAGCCAAAAATGACCAGTGCAGTGTCCCCCCGATCAGGATAACCTGAGTCAGAGATCCAGAGTAAGAACAGCTTGATCCCTTGCTGAATATCTGCCCTAATCCTTTTTCCAAACCCCCCTTTGCCCCTGCTTCCTTCAGCAGATCAGCACCATTCCTCTCCTCTATTTTTAGGGTCTCTCTCTCTCTCCGTCAGTCAGTTGGTCAGGGACGCTGGGGGGTTCTACTGGGGGTCAGGATGGAGGACATGGGAAGCCCCTCCTGAGTAGGGGAGAGATATTTTTACCTTTTATACGTTTAGCATCCATATCATCAGGTGGAAAGGGGGAGCTCTTAAAGGAGTAGACACTATCCACTTCCTGTGAACATGTTTGCATTATAAATATAACAAAAAGAATGCATCAAGTCAAAAAACTTGGGCCAGAGGATTTTTTTGCTTTTGAAGGCCACATCTTCTACAGAGGCCCTCGTTCTCTCCACAGACTGTAAAACTGAAAAAATAGGGTCCATGACATTCTCAAGGGTTTCCGAGCTCTGTCTTTTTGAACCAGAGCTTCAGTGTTATTCTGCGCAGAGACCAGAACCTTCCAGAGGGAAACCAGCTCTGCATCTCTCTACCTGTAAGGTGTGTAGGGTAGAGTGGCCAGATGAAAGCCACTCCTCAGGAAAAGGCTCAAGGAGCCACCGCCACAAAGACTGAACTCTGGCTGGAACTCCAGATTCCATCCAAAAACCAGGTTTTGGTGGCTTCAGACTGGTTCATCTTTCAGCTGGACCCAATAATTAGAAATCAAAGTGGTTTCAGGACAACAGATGACTGTCCGAAATCATGGGTAGCAGGACTATGTTCATCCTCAGCTCTTTTCAGCTTTCCACTGATTTCGATCTTCCACTGCACTTTACAAATCCCTCTTGCTGTTTATCCGATTCAACAGCAAAAAAGGAGAGAACTACCCAGGGAACAGCGAGGATGAGTGTGGAATCTGAGAGAAAAGAGAGGAGGGACAGCAGGAACAGCTTTTGTGAGGCTCAGATTGTCTCCTTCTGTGGGAAAGTGGAAACTCGACACCCGCCGCAGGAGGTCTGGTTACCTGGAGAGAGTGGAAGAAAGGAAGAAAAACACAGCCGGAGAGAGGGAGAGAAATGGGAGAGTCGGAAGAGGAAGACAGGACAAATTGTTAAAGGGATAGTTCACCTAAACATGGATTGAAAACCCTTGCACTTAGTTGAACCTCTGTCTCTTTCTTGAGTTCCGTTATTTATCTCTACAATAGCTGAAGCAATCAGAGCTTTGGAGATACGCGTGAGTTTCGATCTCCTCTAGTAGATTTTATAAGTTATTTGAAAAGCTGAATTATTACACTGTAATGGAGGGTAGCTCCATCATTATTTAATTCCCAGTGCTCCGTTGGAACAAAAGTAGGGTAATAATCCGGAAACTACTGAAATGCTACTAGAGTTCCAACGAAATATACTGAGCTGGAGAACGACTGAATAGATTAAACACAAAACAGGTAAAACCCATTATCTTGAAAAAAGAGTTCCTTGGAGTCGCAGAGTTTGCGAAAAGCGTTCTTTAAAATGAATGCAGCAACTGCTCCTCTCTCGCCACCTGTTGGTCACACTTGGAAATGCATTTATATTGTGAGGGGGGGGGTGTCCTGGACTCCAGTTTGGTATTTGCATTTGGTGCAACTCATTTATGTTTTATTTATTGGAACCTTTTGTTGAACAATTGTTTTGGTTGGAGCATGGTAAACGGGTTGAATCCCGTTTAAAAACTTTTGCATCAGAACAGCACATCGCATCTATCGATTACTGAGAGTTTGTGCGCATGCGTATTTCCAAACCAGTTTTTTTTATTTAAATTTTATTTTTTTATTTAATCCTCTATTTTACATTGTATTTTAATATTAAACGTTGCATTTTGATACCTCTAAACTGCCTTGTGGTGTAAATAAAACAGACACACATAGACAACTCTGTTTCTACAAGTGCAGCTCTGTAAACGAGTACTTTGTAAAATAACATGTAACTATATTCTCGTGTTTCCCACACACCCGTGGCTTTCTTTCTACTTGTATTTCATTCGGGTTGACTGGTTTTTCCGGTTGATGGTCGAGCAGCACCTTCATAACGAGATCAAACCTGGCAACACCTTCCGGACACACGCCGGTGTACGGCAAGCCTTGTTTACAATAATCACACCGTTGTGACCACTAGGTTTAGTTGGTCATAAATCTAGGACATATTACAACTTTTAGCTCACTTTTTACATTAAATTGTTTCTATTATGGATTTTGCGGAAGTTTATAAGGTGGCATGTAATTTGAGTCTTAGTGTATCCCTTTATTGCCTTGAAAAGGGTCAACTCAGAGTTGACGAAGCTGGAAATGAACCTTTGGCTGCTCTCTGATGAAGTTTATCTAAAACTTAACGGAAAAGCACAGGAAAAGCACAACCCTCCCTTCTGTTCATACACCATTATACATACATTCTATACAGACTGCATTAATTGGAAATGCTTGTTTAGTTTTCTTATTTAAAATATGAATAGTTCATGTTCTTGGTTTGTTTCTCATTAAAACAATCAAATGTGTAAAAATCTTAAATTGGCTTTCTAATTAGTAGATCCCTTCTAGTTAGGAATTAGGTGTAGTTAAAACGGCGTGCCATACTGCGCGGGCTTGAAAAGAAGCGCATTTCCACACCTGACTTGTGAATATTAAATAAGTGACATGACGTGGGTCAAGAGGTCTTGTTTGATTGGCTCTCGTTCGTGAAGTAATCGCAGGACCGACTCCAATTATAATATTTTAACATTATTGCCTTGATATTCATGAGATTAAAAGTGACCGGACTGGGATTGGTTCGACACCGACACTCCCTCCTTTCTTTAAAGTTTGAATCGAGTGAAAGCAGCACATCTACAACCCCAAGTATCCGGACAGACGTGTTTTTGAGCTTGGGATCTATTTGTATTATCTTATGGAATAACACAGTCCGCGCTCAGGTAAATGAATAAGATTTGAATGGCGTTTTCGTATGTTAATAAAGCGAACAGCAGCTGGTATTATATATTTAAACAGTTTTGTTCATAGTGTTATTGGTATTTAAGGTTGCTTCCGGTGTAAAACAGTGTAGTTACTGAGGGTTCATTGACAGGGTTCAGTGCAAAAGGCTCTTGTTTATAAGTCACCTATTACTAACACAGCTGCAGAATGCTCGTCTGGTTTAAAGCATAGGCAGCACTCTCTCATCAGGTCAATAATCAATTCCATTTGCAGAATCAAAATTCTGATTTGGTAATAAATGAAGGAAACGTATTTGAACCGAATCACTTTGATCTCAGAGTGTACACAATCATAAATTCAGTGTAAGATTTTCTTTCTTGTACGTTTCGAATAAACTGACAGATATTCAGAAACTATAATAATGTCACGTGACCGACGAACAAAAACTGGTTATATTGCTCCTCTCAGGTCACGCACTGGCCAGCAATATACTTCATATGCAAATTAGTGCATGCACATTTGCATATGTTCCTGGTGAGTTTGGGCTGATCTTGTGAGTTTTTTTTTTTTTTGACTTCATGGAGCATATAGTGTTTTTAAATTAATGTGGATCACTGCCTTTTAGTAAGTGAAAGTATATTCGCTTTCCTAAAGTTTCTCTTCAGAAATAGCATAATTGAGGTGGATCTATGATATTAATTTGCATCTTGCCGCAGCTCACAACTAGTGAAATTTCAGTGTTTCACCACCATCCTTTTAACATTGTGCTACTTCCTCTTCCTGCTGTGGTCATGTGATGTAATTGCGCTGCAGCTTATGTTATTGTCTGTTTTTTATTTATTATATGTTTTTTGTTTAATATTGTTATAGGCATGTCACATGACAGCTCAAAAAACAATCGGCACAAAACAAAGCGCTAAAATCAGAAATAAACAAAAAGTACGTAATTGTTTTCCTTGCCTCCACATTTTCAGATATAACAATAGAAGAAATATATTGTTCAATTTCTATATTTCTAATTCTCAATTTCTAATAAATTTTCACCTATGCACATGGTATTTAGCTGAGAAGGTTGCAGCCATACATCCAAACAGAACATTCTTCCAGTATAAAATACATTATTTATCTATATATCTATCACAAGTCTCTTATGTTCGTGTCAAAGGAAATGGGAAGAAGCTGTTGTGGTATTGACTGCTCCAACCAATTTTCAGAGTTCAAGGACATCGTTCCGCTGATTGATGAAATCCAAATAAAAGAGAAGCAGATGGATTGCGGCTCTTTTCCGTATTAACCCCAGCCACGTTAACACGTGTTTTGCCACTCTGGTTAGGACAGCCAGCACATTATTTCTATAATGTGGTGATCTGCTGTTTGGTGTTGAGTTATTTACTGCTGAAAACAGCTGAGAGTAACAGGTCAGCAGTAGCTCATGATCATTTAAAGGGCCACACACCGAAATGGGTTGATCTTCGCAGAGCTGTAAAGAAATGTAATCTTAGATTATGACAGACCCTTTATAAAAAAAAAAACATCTAAAACTTGTACAAAAAAAGGTTTACGTTTTGTTAGGATTTTTTTGTCAGGCTCTGCTTTCACTGGGAATTCAAACAAACACTGATAAGGGATCAGTGATAACCTGCTTTAGCTGTTGCATCTTACGCCATCAGTCAGTGCCTTTTTTTAAAAAAACACACAGTGTCCAGTTTACGTCTCATCTGACAATCATGGCTTGCTGTTAGACCGGTTTGCTGAACGAAGACTGATTTATGCCAAGTTAAACACGAGAAGCAGCAGTTTCACCTGGAGTTTCAGCGTTTCCTCCTGAAGCACTTTTCAGCCGAAGTCGGGAAGTAGACTAAAATAACTCCGCTTTGCTTACATTTGTTTACATTTGGAAGAGGTTTAGTCTGGAATCCTGATTGAAAAATAAATATTGAAGTTGAGGCATTCGTTATTTTATCACATCAACTCTGGGTTTATTTGTCAGCTTGACAGACTCCATGGTTAACAATTTTACATGGTTAATAATTTCTCTGTATCCTTCACCATAGTAAAACTGACCAAGTTAAAAGCTAAAGAATGTAGTAGTACTGGTTATTTGTTATGTTATCCTTATAAAAGCCATTAAATCCTGTTTTACAACCATATAAACCACTCAGACATAAATGGCACTCAGTAATGTTGCTAATAACCTTTTCTGGTTTCAAATTTATAGTATAAAATATACTGAATGAAATAAAACATGTGTAATGGATTCCCAAAATACTCAAGTAGCACAGTTTTATACCCGGAGCTTTTAGAGGGAAAGGTTTATCTGTGTGTTATAGCTGAAAGAATCCATGGATTGATTTTTCTTTTGTAATTTTGATGAGGTTTTGATTAATTGTTGTGTGGATTTGAGCAGGAACACAGCTACATGGAAACGCTGCACACTGATGTATTTGCTGAGGAGCTATTTTGTCAGAGTCTGTTTGGACTGCGAATAAGAGAAGTTTTTTTTGGTTAACGCAAATATGTTTATTCCAATAATAGCTCACCAACTTTGCATCCAACACAACTTGAACACAACAAACATCAAGTCTCCCAGCGAAAGTGAGATTGCAGGAAGATTGGCAAAGCTTTCTATTTAAGAACTTACTGATCAGATTGAGCCGGTGAATTATGTTAGCCAGTGTTTGTTCATGGTGAATTTCCAGTAGCTCAGCAGCTCATCATCGTTTGTCGCTGCTGTGAATGGTACTAAACGTATGGTAACTTGGTTTTAATTGAGAAACAAAGAAGGACGTCCGTAAGCGAGGGAGTGGTACGGTTAGGGTTTGTTTTCTCCTGGACGGGCCGGAGACCACTCGCTTTAGCTACAGTCTTTGATTTTCTATCTGTTGAATATTTTCTATGTTTTCAGTCCTTCTGCCGTCGAGTCGAATACATGCTGTTTGGTCATTAGAGTAAATAGAACGTTGCATGGAGCTGCGAATGCACCGCTGTGGTTGCTAATGTAGACATTTGTGGATTATAGACCACACACACATCCTCTGTGTTCCTGGTTCCTGTTAGAAGGTTGTGGGTTCAAGGCTCGCCGGTGACCTTCCTGGAAGGAGTTTGCGTTTTCTCCCGGTGCTTGCGTGGGCTTCCTCTGGGTCTCCCCCACAATCCCAAAAACATGCGGTTAGGTTGACCAACTGATGTCTCAGGGTCAGCTCTGGGTACAGAAGATAATTTGGAACAATGCCGCTGAAATCATCATAGTTCTGATTCAAATTTGGTGAGAATTAATAAGAAATGTGTTTTCTTTTTGAATTTCTTTTATTCTTTTGTTTATTGCATACATTTTGGAATGGACTGTACACACTGCTTCTTGAAGATAAAATATTTAATACAATTTCAAGTTGTTATTTCTTATTTTAAATGAATCATTTAAGCAACTTTTATAACAAAAAAGAAGCATTGATGTTTTGACGCGAACATTGCAGTCTTTTATGAGCTTGTAATTGTAGCTCCCTTCAAAGCTGATGTGTGTTTTCTCCTCTCTGCTCGCTTTCAGGTGCAGTTTGTGTGTAGCTATGGCTTCCTGGGTGGAGGCATCCTCCAGGGATAGAAGCTTGTCGCTCAGTAACCCAGAAAAACCTCTAGAAGAGCCAGCAAAACCAGCTCTGACCCCGAAACCACATCTCATGCCAAAACCATTCGCCCTGCAGAGGAACACCACAGTCCGGCCAATTCGAGCCCCGCAAACCAACTTCAGAAAAGTGTCCTCTTCTGATGCCCTTCTGGAGAACCTCAAACCTGAAACGCCATCCCAGGCTCCAATTAAGCAGGACATAAAGGAGACAGTGAATGTATCCAATCAAAGTCAAGCTACTGAAACGGTGCCAAAACCAGATTCCAAGCCAAAGCCGGAACCCAATCAGAGCCAGATCTCAAAGCCAGGTGACCATGTGGTCAATGTTCAGCACAGGAGCCGAGCAAAGTCGTTAGGCTCTCGGGATGAAAAAGCTCAAGCAGACACTGAGGGAGGTAAATTAGAAGCCCGGTGCTGGCCAACTCGAAACCGCCTCTCCACCAACCTGACCTCCAAATTTGAAGCACCATCTCAGCCGTATAGTGAAGACATTAAGATGCAGACTGAGTTAAAAACGGAGAAAGAGAAGCAGGATGCTGAAAAAGAACCTAACGATGCTGAAAAACAGCAGCTTAGCGGAGGAAGCATCAAAAGGCGGATCAGTTTACTCTTCGACCGATCTGCTGCGTCGCAGCGAAGAGAAGCCTTCAATAAAAGAGACAATGCGCCATCGGAAATGTCCCTTGATATCAAACAGAGGATCCAGAGTCTGAGTTTGGACACTCCCAGGACTGGACTCCCATCAGCTGGTGCTCCGAAAAGGTTAGTGACTCATCAGTCTGTTATTAGTTCATCTGGAAAATCACAACACTGTTGTTTTCCTGCATTTGGTTTTGAATTTTTTCCCTATGCAGATACGTTTCTAGGAACATTACGCTAATAAATATTATACGCACATTTTTATCGTGTTTCTAAAAGCAATCCACGCCAAACTTGAACCCAAAGGATGAAAAACATAGAAAAACGTCAGAAAAGCGTGTCATGATGAAGGGCCTGAACAAAAACATGAAGAGCACTTAGTGAAACAAAAATTACTTCTAGAAAACAAGTCCCTGGCTGAAATTAAATATAAAATTAAAGTGTTTGGCTATTTATCTTCTTCTTCCACTTCTTCGACCTGTCCTGGGTCTTCCAGAGAACTCTTCACTGAGAACCATGCCTGCAACACCTCTCCAAGGAGATGTCGGAAACTGATGCCTGTGCCACCTCAGCTGACTCTCCTCCCTATCTCTAATAGAGATATTAGAGATCTCTAATCCAGACAGAGGAAGCTCTTTTTGGCCACATACATCTGAGACCTCATCCTGATGTTCCACAACTCGTCAAAAACCTTATGGTTCCCCGTGGATCAGAGCCTTGACTAGAGTTCTTCTTTCCATAAACTCAAGATTGGGAAATGAATGCTGATGACGTCTGTAGTTGAAGCACATTCCCTCCTGGTCCCCTTGTTGAAACCATCTCAAAATGTCTGCCAGTCCATGTCCCTCGTTTGCCACACATTGGCATGGCATCCCAATATCCAGGAACTGGATGAGATTCAAGGAGATTCTTAAGTACCTTTGTGACTTTGGTTTAGGTGTGTGGGCTGTGAGTGCTAGAGGGGAAAGACAGGGACGATCCTGACCTAGTCCCAGAAGCTGTGACGTTCTCAGAGAGTGCGAGGGAGGTAATCCAGGGTGCCCTCATTCGGCTCGGTCCAGTAGCGTGTGGGTTTCCAGTGGTATGGGATCCCAAAGAGCTGGATTCCTCAAATTCCATGGGAGGGCCGAGATAAAAAGGCCTTGACTCAATGACTGCAAGCATCCCCAGCCCATGGAAAGCCTGGCTCTTGGCGGCTCCCTCTGCGACACTAATGACCCAGTCAGAAAGCTCCACAACCCTTTTGCTCTAGACAGTTTTGGCAGGGCACTACTTGCCCAACTTTGGCACAAGATGGTTTCCCAGATTCTGTTTTAAGCCATCTGATAGTCCTTCTCAATGGCCTTGGGTATTGTTATGGTTATTATTAGCTGACGTCTGTATGTACCTGCTGTTCAAGTACGGCCAGTTAAACTAAACTAAGCTCGTCTCAGATACAGAGCTGTCAGTCAGAACTGCGGCGCCAGCCTTAAGTTCATAATTACCAAATATCCTTGTCAGAACTTTAAGAATATTTGGGTTTCTCGTTTAACATGTTTCTAAATGTTGTACATGCAGTCCATCACCTGAGAAGAACCACTCGGATGAGCAGATGAACGAGAGAAAATCAGAAGAAAATAAACCAAACACAAGAGAAATCAACAACTCTACTGAAAAAGAAGAGGAGGATAAAGAGAACCACTTACATATGGCTGTTTACAGAAGGGTTGGGATCAACTTAGACGAAGGGGGAGAACAAAGTGAAGAAGAGAAAGAAAGACCAGTAGAGAGAAAGAAAGAGGAACAGAACAGGAAGACTGATGAAGAGGAGACCAGGAGGCAAGCTGATCAGGAGAGAATCATGAAAGAGCAAGAGAAGGAGAGAGAAAAGAAAATCAAAGAGGAAACGGAGAGGTTGAAAGTGGAAGAGAGACTGAGAAAAGAAAGAGAAATGGAGGCAATCAGGAAGGAAAAAGAAATGGAAGAGGAGAGAAAAAGAATTCAAGAGGAAGAGAGGCGGAAAGAGGAGGAGAGACTGAGAAAAGAAAGAGAAATGGAGGCAATCAGGAAGGAAAAAGAAATAGAAGAGGAGAGAAAAAGATTTCAAGAGGAAGAGAGGCGGAAAGAAGAGGAGAGACTGAGAAAAGAAAGAGAGATAGAGATGATCAAGAAGGAAAAAGAAATTGAAGAAGAGAGGAAAAGAATTCAAGAGGAAGAGAGGCGGAACGAGGAAGAGAGACTGAGGAAAGAAAGAGACATTGAAAGAATACACAAAGAGAAAGAAAGGGAAGAAGAAAGACAAAAAGAGGAGGAAAGATTGAGAATTGAACAAGAAAACATTGATATGCTGAAGAAAGAGAAAGAAATAAGCAGAAGAAATCTAGAGATGGAGAGTATGAAAGAAGTGAGAAAAGAAGGAGAAAGAGAGGAAGTTCCCACCGCTTTTGATTTGATCTCGTTTGACTCTCCATTTGACTCTTTTGAATCTTCTGCGTCTCAGACCCTCATCACCAGTAAAACCTCACCTCAGCCCAACGAAGTGATCTACGATGATTTCTCTGTGAAACCTCAAAGATGGGGAACGAGAACGAGACATCCATCAAGCCCATCCCCAACCCGGAAATCCCCTCTTCCCATTCTAGAATGGAGCGTTCCTGGATCCCAAGGACCAGCTGGAGATCAAGTACATGTGAAAAGCTCTGAAGATCTGACTGGATTCGAACCAGAAGCTTTCAGCACACAGAAACATTCAAACAGAGATGCTGAAAATGGAAAAGCATCTTCACTGGACGGGGAGTCTAAACCAGAGGATCGGACGCAGTCGACTGAGGTGAGACCAGAGGAGAAATAGAAATGAAGCTTTATTTTATAAAACACAAAAGGTTCAAAGTAGTGAAGTGCTCAGTTGAATCAGAAATGATTATTTAACTCTTTACATCTTTAAATCTCCTTTTTGTCACCTGGGAAACCGGCTGGCATTCAGAGATGTGTGGTTGAGTTACCTCGACGCTCTGTTTTCCTGACAAGGGTTTGATTAGCAGATCTGGTCTTGACCCATAGCTTCAAGGCAGAGCTTTTGTGTGCAGTGGTTGACTCATGATGGAATTTCCCCGTGTGATGGCACAGAGTGATGTCATCGCACCGGATGCCTTGTGTTTTGTGCTGTGGTGAGGTTTGGCTTTTTCAGACAATAGTACTCTCTGCAGGAACACCTTTGATTTGCAGAGAACCCAACGACAGATCGAATTCCTTTCATTGCTGTTTTGAAACGATGCATTATTTCATAAAAGGGTTTGGATGTAATGTGAAACAGCTCAAGATGCCCCTAGAGGTTGGCGCTAATAGCAAATTTCGTTCTCGGTCCGTGCTCTTCCAGGAGGATGAGGTGCTCTGAATTACCTCTGCGTAAGTAAAAGATCTTTTTGAGATGGGAGTATCCAATTCACAAACAAATAAATGTACACACTCACCGGACACTTTATTAGGTACACCTTCCTAGTACAGTGGTACCTCGAGATACGAATGCTTCGAGTTACGAAACGTTCAAGATACGAAAGGTCTTGCGGGAAATTCCAAAATACGAAAATCACCAACAGTTCTGCACTTGTTAAGTCTCTCCATTCTCCCATTGCAGACTGTGCTAAAGGGTCTGATACGCTTTAAAACACTTTAAATCAGTTTTAAATCGAGTGAAACATTACGTATAGATTACCAATAGTGTGCTATAACAAATATTAAAGTCAAGGGAGTTTAGATTATTCATTGAACCTGCCGCATGTTTTTGGGATTGTGGGGGAGGAAAGATGCAAACAGATGCCGGGGAGGAACTGAAAGGCCTCCGGCGCCACCGTGCCTTTGAATTAAAACACAACCAACAAAAACGATTTCGAGAGTCACAAGTAGAAGTTCATTTTGATTCATTAGCTCATCTCTTTTGCATTTATTGAGCTTGAACTGTTTTCACACTTTTGTTCATCAACAGTGTTTTAAGCGTACTTTTTAAAACCGTGGTACCTGAAAACCACGGACGCCATGATGTAATCGGTGACGTGTGAATTTGTGGCTCGTGTATCGACAGAGACGACCGAGTGATGAGGATTGAACACTAAACTAGTTTGGAACAAGTTGCTCTGATTTTGTAGTTTACTCTCCGGGGAGCGAGCACTGATGGATGTCTCGTCTGCTTGGAGCGCGGTTCTTTGAAGACGATGTTCCTTTTTTAGTTCCATAGGCTCCTGGTTAAACTCTTTGATATCCGGCGCATGACCTGCAGATATCAGAATAATGTCAGCTCAGTTCTGTGGGCCAGTGTCAGATGTTCCACACAGACGCGTACTCTTGCTCCGCTGACTGCAGTGTATGCTTCTCTCCAGGACCAGCTGGCGGACTGCGAAGCTGAGGAAGATGCTGCGCAGGAAGAAATGGAGGAAACGGGAGATTTGGAAATCTGTGACGCTGTAGATGAGTAAGGAACATCACTGAAGCTCTTGCTCGTTATTCTTTTCCAATACGATGAAGTTCAGTTGAGAGTTTGCGTTCGCTGAAGCTTCTGCCATTCCACAAGATGGATCTGCATCCAGTGGGGCATTACTGTTTCAGCGAGATCGTGCATCGGGCTGAGTTAAGCCTTTTCCAGCGTATCCCAAAGATCCTCAGGTCTGGACCCTGTGAAAATGAATCCCCTGAAGAAGAAATCCACTGCTGGAATGTTCAGTATATTCTTTCAGCACTTGGGGTTGGGGTTAAATAATTATTTTCCCAGCTGAAAGATAACCCCCCTGCTGGAAATAACCGAGAGGAGCCTCGGACCTCTTTGCTCGGTTAAACCAGTGAGAGGCTTAGTTTGGGTCGATGTAAGAGGGCCGCTCAGGTTTGACGACTCTTCCATACGTTTTTTTTCTGTGCAGTTCAACCACCGAGACTCGACTCAATCTGGCGCTTCAGAGACTCAATCAAAGACGACAAAAAGCAGATGAAGAAACGGCAGACGCCTCGGAGCAGGAGGAGCTTGAGCCTTTACCTGTCCTTGAGGTAACTCTCAACTCGCTCAGGGCTCACCATCAATCAATCATAACTAATCATAACTAACCATAACTAACCACTTGTAGGTAAAGAAAGTCATGTCGTGTTTCTGTTGCAGTCTGCAGCTCCTCCGCTGGACTCAAGCGTGTTTCGCTCGAAGGTCGATCTGGGAAAGAAGCGCAGCATAAAGCGAATCACACCGTCCCGAGCCGTCCGCCAGAAAGCCTCTCTGCTCACGGTGAATGAAGGAACACTGGAGCCCGACTGGAGGTTCTGCGACTCCACCGGTACCTCCTCACATTTTAAATCCTGGGCAGACAGGTCACATAATCGATTTATAATAAAAATATATTCCTTTTTTAAATACATGCAAAAATTGAATACAAGCTCCCTTCACTTTTTGGTTTGGTTATTCATGTGCCTCTGCGTCCTGTAGAGTTTGAATAATGCTGAATTCTCTGCCGTTTAGTTGTTTGGTTTCTCTCACTCGTTGACGCTGTGAAACCCGTCTTCGATCTCAGACTGTTGGCCCCTTCGCTCAATCCTCATCACTGTTCATTTTAATCGTTTATACTGAGGGGATTCATCAGCTGCTTATCAATCACTAAACAGCCACATGCCGCTCCCAGCCGCCACCACACAAGGTTTGAACCGGAAATAGATGAAGATTTATGAAGAGGGAGAGTTTTCTGAAAGAGCTTGAGCTGAAAATAGAAACTGAAATCGTAAATGAAGGAGTCATGGGAAGCGTTATTATTATTTATTATTTTGCTCTTGGGGCATGATAGACATCTTAACAAGGATTTTATTTATAAGTTTGTTTGTTGGTGTTAAAGTGTGTTATTTAATTCTCAAAGCCTCACTTTTATACTAGCATCTTATGACCAGAAGGGGGCGACACATCACCCGAATGTCTGGCTTCGTCACAGTACAAGGTTTCTCCTGAGGTTTCCCATTGAATCAGATCTTTCTTAAAAAAAAAACAATCTGTTAGCGTCTGATGACAAGTTTCAGAATCACATAAATGTATAAAACACTGCGTCGTGCATTCTTTAATAAATCAATAAATCAAAGAATGCCTTCCATAAACCAGAATTGTATTTAAAATAATTAATGACATTTATTTATTTGTATATAAATACACGTGTTTTATTGGTTGTTTAATTATATATTTAATGAAAATTTTATTTAATTTCTTTCATTCATTCTCCAACTCGTTGGTTCCCTCTATGGGGTCACGGGGGTGTTGCGGTGCATGAGAGGCGGGGGTACACCCTGGACAGGTCGTCAAGGGGAATTTAGATTATTCTATTGTATTTTTTTATGCCGCATGTTTCTGGTACCCGGAGAAAACCCACACAAAAACTTCCAGGAAGGTCACCGGCGAGCCTCGAACCAACAACCTTCAAACTGGAAGGCCACAGTGCTACCCACTGTACCACCCTGATTCTAATTCAAACTATTTATTTAATTTTATGGTTATTTATTTGATTTTTTTTCGTTAATTTATTTACACATAAATGTAATCCATTGACTGATGACACATTCAATGAGAATTATACGACATATAACATATTTATTTATTTATTTATTTGTTTGATTATTTATTTACTCAAATATTTATCAACAATTTTTATTGATTGTTGATACATTTAAAGATAAAAGTATTTAATTTCATTTGTAGTTTTTTAATGACACGTTTATTTTATATTTAATAAAAAGGTATATTTTAAAATCTATATATTTATTTATTTTATTGATTATTTATTTATTTCAATTTTATTTTATTTTTTGTAATTATTTAATGATGCATTTAAAGACAGATGTATGTATTTAATTTATTATTGGAACATTTATTAAATAAAGGCATGGTGTATTGGTTGAATTCATTCTGGCACATTCTTTCCTCCGTATTTCTTCACCATAACATTACATTTCGCCTCACATTAAATACAGAGTCCTGCGATGATCCGTCAGTCAGTGTTCCATCCGCCCCTCAGGGGGATAAGACCCTCACGTCTCTTTATTTATCCTGCTACTTCCTGCTACATCACCTACATGATCATGTGACATGTGATGTGATAATGTAGTTGGAACCAGTCACTGGCTAATGAGTCAGGTTCAGCCCACCACACCCAATACTCCTGCGACCTCTAGTGGTGAAAACCTTCCTTTAATCATCGAAGTGCCACAAAGCTACTTCAAAAATTACCTCAACATTCTGCTTAGATGTAAAATATCTCTCATTTACAGATGCAAAAGTTCCCCCACCAGCCACTGGGGGGGACTCAGAGTCAGAAGAGGAACTGTCCCAGGACGTCTCACCTGCTCCCAGCCAGCCCAAGAGAGTCCCAGTGTTTCCAGGAATGATGGACCAGTCAGCGCTCATGGTGAGGATTTCTTTCCTTTTTGTCGAGAGCAAGCAGCAGCCACCAGCTCAACAAATGGAACTGCACTTCATCGACTGACCACTAGAGGGATGGTGAACGGTGCAAAAGTTGTATTTGGGCCCAAAAAAGTGCTCTCAGAATCTAAAAAGATGTTCTCAGCTCGTGTGGAAGTGACACATCAAATAGAAAACATCGGACTCCGCCCACTTTTAGTTTCAAACTCCTTCTCCAGACACCACACACAAATGATGCTGTTCTTTTTCCTCTAGCTGGAGATCAAGCACTTGCTAAACCAGTATAAACCAGTATTTCCAAACACGTTCAGCTCACGGATGCTCTGGTTTATCTCCTCAGGCTCAGCTGAAGCGGAGGAGTGGAGCTATAGAAGCAAACGCTCCCTCAGAAGCTCAGACACCTCCATCCATTCCCTCTCGCTCTCCCCGAACCCCCAGCCGGTCCCTTGGCCCCCGCGTGCTGCCCGCTCCTAATGAGAAGGATTCTGGGTAAGAGTAGATTCCTGGCATTTCTTGGTTATTTTTTTCGTTGTTGTTCTTTAATTTTTATGTTCCCCTGAACAGTTAAGAAAGAATTTAAAATGGATACAGACGCTGTAATTTTCCACAGCTCCGTCGAGAGCTGCTACACGTATGAAACAAACGTTCTCTGTTCTCCAGAAGGTCTGGTCCTTCACCCTCCTGGCTGCTGGAACTCAAATCCAAGAAGCGAATGAATCAACCCGAGAGTGAAGCGTGAGTCCTGGAGCTCAGGTGAGTCCCTTCCTGGGCTTCAGCTGCAGCATTTGTTCGTTCGTCACCACAAGGGGCGACAAATTGCCTTTGTGCTGTACAGAAAGCCATTTTCTATAAAAATGTCAATTTCACCACCGTCTCATGTTGTCCCATGCTTTTTTCTTTACCTTTTTCATCACAAATGAAGATCTTTTCTTATGTTCTGTTGCTTTAGGCTTTATTCATGCCACACTTTTCCTTTAATTACATTTGGGTTCTCATTATTGGATGTCAAGCCCCCCTCTTTCCTAATAACGACTCGTTTCAGTGACTCTGAGTCGACTCATTTGTTTATTAAAGATAACTATTCCTTACACAAAGCACCTTCATATTTAAAGAATTAAAGACTTTTGGAGGGTTTTTGACTTGAAACAGTGTTGACCTCACTGTTCGGATGTCTTCCCAATGTTTCATTAGCATCTTTTCATCCTCCAGATCGGATCGTGGAGAGGTCCTCGCTGTGCAGGAAAACTGTGAAGCTGCAAAAAGAGACAAAGAGAACCAACTCACTCTTTTACAGTTCCTGGTCTAGAACGAGTGGGAACTTCCTGCTTTGCACCTTAAATGTCATACTTTTTTTTTAACTTTACAGTAATTCTTTTTCTGATTAATAGAAGGGCAGTAATTAAAAATGTTTTTGTGCTTCTCTGGTTGTTGAAGAGTCAGATTAGCATCATGTCACGTGCACTTTAAATGAGCCAGAGTTTTACAGTTTTTAAAAGATTGTGTTTGGAAAGTTCTGTAGTTTTAATAACTGATATTTTTTCATGGTTTAAATCAGGGGTGTCGAACAGTGAGTGAGTGCACGTACACAGAAAACCACTTTTACATGAGAATCCATGTTTCAGTGCTAAGAACCAACCCCTCGATCCCCCAGAGTACCGTCAGTGTTTCTCAAGCTGAGAAATGTTGCTCTTTAAAGCAGATCTCAACTTTCTGTCTTTTTTGTGTCGATTGCATTCCCTTCGCGTTTATTACTGAAGCTGCAATTCCACAACTGACCACTGGCGTCAGTGATGAGCAGATTCCCATTGACTCCCACGTTAAAAGTGTTCAACTTTACAGCAGAAATATTTTTTTTATTTACATCACTAGTCTAGGGTTTTCCTCATCGTTTACATTAATTAAATTAAACATGAGTTGCTCCCTCTGTTTGAACCGAGTAGTGAAACTTTCTTAAATCTCGATTCTGTCGGCCAGATTGAAACTTCTAATGGGCCAGATTTGTGCCTTATGTTTGACACCCCTTACTTAAATTCTATTTTTCTTTCTAGTGACTATTTACAACTGTTTACAAAATCATTTTTGTAGGGAAATGTAACGTTTACCCACAAAGCTACAAATTACTTTACTTCTTTACAAAACCTGTGTGAGAGAGAACCTTCAAATATATATATAAATATATATATATAATGTCATGCAAACAAATGCACATTGATCTTTGTGCAATAAAAGGTAGAGCTTTGCAAACACCAAAGAACCTGTTTTTAAAGACCGGGTGCATTGACGAAGAAGCGGACACTCTGTGGTCAGTGGAAACAGGCATCACTGGATTTTTGTGTTCTTTCTTTTGAAATTACAAACATTATCTTTACAACACCTCTGATAAGAGAAAAATCTGTGACTATCATGTGTTTTTTTCTTATTCAATGTTTTTACACGTCTGCTATGTAAAATGCTTCTAGAGGAGAATGTTTACTTGTTTATTTCTCGGATATTTTGAGTTTTGTTCTGTTTTGTACAAAATGTACTGCAATCAAGGGCTGATGTCATTAAATATTTATAATTGGTGGGAAACACGGTCTTGTGTTGGTGTCACAGGGAGCAGAGAAGTTCTGAACAGTTGTGTAATTTAACAAGCTTTTTATTTCAAATCCTTTTGGCATTATTTTGGTTCCATATATATTTGTCATAATTGTGATGTAAACTTGACCAAATGTATTTGTGTGCACAACACCAGGGCAGTGAAATCTGTGGGGGAAGATTAGAACTCGGTTAGAACACCACCAGTCTTAAGTTTCTCAATGAACATCTGAAGGATTCAGAGGAGAACCGGGAGAAAGTGTTCTGCACAGATGAGACCAAAACCCAGCTTTTCGGCGTTAATATGGATTTCTTTATTCTTTTGAGAGAGAGAGAGAGAGAGAGAGAGTTGTAATGACAGCTGCTGATCCTGTGTGAAAGCTCTTGGCTGGAGTCTCTCTCTCTCTCTCTCTCTCTCTCTCTCTCTCTCTCTCTCTCTCCCTGGGTGCCCGCTGTACCCGTGCAGATGCCAGCCGCCACTGCAGCCGCTGCCAGCTCGCCGCTATTGAGATGCAGTCTGACGGACACTAATGCGACCGACAGACTTGCTGCATCAACAGCTCTCCACGGACGGCCCATTTCTGCTGCTCTGGACGGAATTAAACCATAAATACCCCCCAGGTCCCATCCCATCGCCCGGCACACAATCACTCACACCCACACACTCACACGCCCACACACCAGCAGAGAGAGAGAGAGAGAGAGGAGGTGCAGACGGGACAAACAGGTAAGCGTTCTTGGTAAAATTATTTCATTAAGTGTGGTTTTATCACCGGTATTTTTATTTAAATTTGACTCGTGAGAGACGAAACAAATTTGAACATTTTGCTTGGGGGAAAACAGCTCATAACATAAGAGTCCTGATTTTTTTTAAAAATAAAATAGGACTTGATTTTTCTGCACATTTTCAAACGGCTCAGTTTCTACATTTTCCTTTTTTGTGTTTGTTTCGGGTCAAGTCTGCTTTTATTGAATATGAATTCTAATGATTATATTATAAAAATGTTTTTTTTTTTTTTTTTTGATATTTGTTGAAACAAAAAACTTCTCATGGTGACAAATCTTAGCGTACACTTTCACAAAGTATAAAATAAACAACAGCAGTGGATGATATTAACCGTTAATAAAAAGATTCTTAAGTCACTTCTGAATATATCCGGTAAAGGAATTCATTTTTTTTATTCTAATCAAATCTATTTTTTTCAGATGCTCAATATTGACTCAATATTACACAAAAACATTTGGCAAAAATACAACTAATAAAAACAAGTTCTTTATGGATTCTTTCTCTAGATGACAATGTCACTTTAATAATCAAAGAAAAACCGTTGATGAAAGAGCAGTTTCCTGAGTGTTTGGATGAATTCATGCTCTGTGTCTGAAAGGCTGTGAACACTCGTCTCTGGATTGTAATATTTCAATTGTGGCCAACGTTTATGTATTTTTTTTGTGACTTTTTACTGGTTTCCTGCAACACGAATCAAATTCCTCCAGTTTCATAGATTGTCGCTTTTTCGAATGCGGTTGTCGTTTCACAGGCATTTAAATATAAAAATACCATCGCCTGCACTCCTGTGGGTCTCAAAGAGATACAAAAAGATCCAGGTGGGTCTAAAAAGTTGTTAAATTGGTAAATCAGCAACGACAATTACACTACAAACACAACCAAGGAGTCAAAGGAGTGGCCAAAACTCTTTTGAACATCTCTCGACGGATCTGAAAATGGCTGAGCACCAACCTGATGGATCTGAGAGCAAAACATCACGGGCCAAACTAAAGAATCAGATGATATTGAGCCTGACCAGATGATGTCGCCTGGTTTATAAACAAACTGGTATAACAATATAAAAGCCAGCAAACACGGTTTGTGTGTTCAGCAGAAGAGGTTTTGCTGTTAATTATCCTTTCGATATCTGATTTCATGATAGTTGCTATGGTTTCCGTGCATCGAAAGCATGACTCGGATTGATCCTGATGTTTGTTTGTGGCGCAGGCAGAAAGATGTCGGATCAGCAGGGAGTTCCAGATCAGCAAGTGGCAGGGAAAAGCCAAGGAGGAGCAGGAGCTGTTTACAAGGTCCATCTTTCATTGTGTTGGGTGCGCTCTGTGAACACCACCTCCTGCAGATGAACGAAACCAGCACAGATCCAGTCAGACTGGTTTGGGAGAGCTTAATCGCAAACAAAGACCTTTATTCATCCATCATTGTATAGAGTTATGATCACTGGACTTTAGGTTAACGTATGGACAGACAGACCACCGGTCAGGGAGAAGGCCACTGTTTTTGACACAGAAAGAGGCATCTCCTCTTTTAGTAACGACTTTTGCTTCATTTTCCAGCATTTGCTAATAGTTATCGTAGGGTGACGAACGCAACATCTTGGGCCTTTTCCTCCCGATAATGCTTTGTGCTGCAAAGGGTCACCCATACAGCACATCATACCAATCACTGAGGAATGGTGTGCTTTCACCTTGCAGCTGGGAGTTTGTCGAAGAAATATAAATCATATGTCATTGTCGTTTTAAAGGCATTTAAATACAAAAATGGGATCGTCTGCACTCCTGGGGTTTTTAAAGGAACGCAAAAAGTACAGAGGGGCTCTAAAAAGGTCACTTGGCAACACATTGCTTTTTTCAGCAGGACAATTTTTCAAATTCGCCACCGAAGACAAGAGTGAAATTTTCACGAGCTCCTAACATTGGGATCCTTGCAGCTAAAGGCATCGTTCTAACTCTAAAACATTAGGATATCTTTAACTTGTCCGAATTTGCGTCAATTGCAATTAGATTTGTATTATTTAAAGAGGGAGGGAGGTTGAAGCATAAGTGCTACGCTAACACTGAGGCATAAAAATTTCAGATTTTCAGCAGAACATTTTCACTTTTAAATTAAAATAAAGCTTAACATAGATGTTCTCCCATGTCATGTTTCCTGTAAAATGATGACAAATAATCCACAGGAGTTTTTATTCATTTTTGGAGAAGCCAAATAAACTGGTCCAGTAAAAAAATGGTATATATTCAGATTTAAACTGTTCCTCTTTGCGTCCGCCTGCTGCTGTTTTTATGTAAACCGCAATAAATGCCACAGTTAATCCACAGAGAGTTTAATGGTGTAACAGATCAGGGTTTGTCCTCAGAAATCACTTCACAAATCTTTGAGAATCACATGAGCTTCCACTGAACAGTGAGCACAGTTTTAAATACGTTGAACTTAGCAAACTTCTCTTTAGCCTTTGCTCTGTTGCAGCCTCATATTCAGAAAAATTTGAGAAGATGAGGTACTTTATTTAGATTGTATTATTACATTTAGTTTGTTGAAATGGTGCAGAGGGGGAAAAGGAACACACTTCAAAGTGTAAAAATTTGAGATGGTAGATTACCCTGTTACATTTTCATTTGTATTAGCATGCCAAAACAGGAGTCTGGCTACCCGCTCATTTCCAGTAGGAAATGCACATTTGGTCTAGCTACTACATTAATTAGATTTACGATAGATAGCGTTCACATGTTTGATATCAAGCTCTTCAGGAAAAGTTTTTTTTTCAATTCAATGTTTACATGGAGTATTATGAGCACCGTGATAACAGCAACACTGTGATTTAATTATTTTGTAAACAGTTCTGTAAATAAATCTGTAAACAAACAAAAGGTAGAATATTTTGGGTGTAAGTTCTAAAAGGCGTTAAAGTTAGCAAATGCTAATGTTAGCTTGTTTTAGCGAAAGATTTGTGATAGATTGTAAAACTAACAGAGTATGCAAATATTTCGAGTTCAGTTAAAACCTTTCTTCTAAAGTAAAAGTAACACCGCTTTCAGTTTTTTTTACTTTATTAAGAGTAAAAATTACAAAAAAATAGTAATAATACTTAGTTACTAGTTACTTCTGATCCAAATTCTATTAGCCACAAATCAGGTTTTATTTTGATATGGTCGTCACAAACTTGCCAATATCTGGGTTGAACCAAGTTAAATAAGCACAAACCAGGTTTATATATTGATAAATTCACCGTGAATCTCTTTGGTAGTTTTTAGAATCAAGAAGATAGAGAAAAATTCTGTTGAATTTAGATTTTTTTTTTACTTTAATTTTTACTGAAAAAAGTCGTGAGGCAAACAGTTTCCGCAAAAGTTTGAGGAACCTTTCGGCTTTAAAGATCGAACCTGAAACTAACTTTACGGCACAGTTTCCTGGTTTTGCTGCTTCAAATATTAAAGTGTTGTTGGTAATAATAGTGTTAGCGATTAATTGGGTATAACTTTGACGTGTACCGATGGGTTGCAAGTACGAGTTTTATGCAGGTATTCACACCCTGAATGTGATCATGTAGGTCTCGCTGTATGAGTTTGAGAACTTCCGAGGAAAGAAGCTGGAGTTTTCAGCAGAATGCAAGGACTTGATTGAGAAGAATCTGGAAAAAGTTGGATCAGTTATCATTGAGTCCGGACCGTGAGTAATTCGAAAAATGTATTTGGGGGTTTCCCATGGTTAATTTAATCGAAACAAACCGCTGCATTATTCTGCTGCAGATGGGTGGCGTTTGAGCAGAAGGGTTTTTTGGGGGAGCAGTTTGTCCTGGAGAAGGGGGAATATCCTCGCTGGAGCACATGGACCAACAGCCAGAACAGCAACTCTCTGCTCTCCATCAGACCTCTTCGAGTGGTGAGAGATCCCTCGTTTTTAATACAAAGATTTAATAATCATCGACCGCATTGAACATTTTGAAGTCCTAAGCTGTCAACAAATAAACCTTTTTAAGTTTTGATTAAGTGTAGTTACCATACATAAACAGTCAATCTAGAGTGACGGGCTGCTACAACTCTTTAATGCTAATAATCAATGATTATCTATAACTGTGCAGACCTGATAACTCTTCTAATGTGTTTGGAAAAACAATATACATGCTAATAACCCAAAACACTTTGTAATTGGATGCTAAAAGCCAATGACACTTTACATTTGTCTAGGAATAATAGCACAAGCGGTATTGCAACAGTTTTATATTTGTCTGCTAACTTACAGCAAGAGCCATTAACCAGAACCAGTTTCTTTCTTTATTTATTTATTCTTTTTCATTTATTTATTATTATTATTATTATTATTATTATTATTAAACCAGTACAGTCAGTTACTCTTTGTATTTGCATGTTACTAGCCAATAACTTTATATAATAATAATAATAATTGTTATTATTATTATTATTATTATTATTATTATTATTAAAATTTGGATGCTAATGACTAATAGCAATAGCTCTATGCAGTTTAATGCTAATTTCTGTTAAAATCTTTATATGTTTATACTAATAATTAATAGCTCTTTGTGTTTGGATGCCAATAACCAATAACTCTATACATCTGTGTAGGAATAACAAAACCTGCTAATAATCAATAGCAGCGACCCTGTTTGATTGGATGCTAATAGCTAATTTGGTGCATTTCTATGTGTATGCTAATAACCAACAACTCTTTTTATTTGGATGCTATTAACCAATAATCTTTACGTTTTAGTGTATTAATATAAAAAAACATATAATATTATCTCTGGCCTTATTTAGAAGCTAATAAGGCCAAACCCAACTAACCCTTTTATATTGGGATGCTAATAAACAATAACATCTTAAATTTTGAGGTGATATTAATAGCTGTTTGTAATTTAAATAAATACAGAGTTTATATTTTCACGTTTATACTGAGCAATCGTTAAGTATGCGTTTAATGCAGAAAAGCCAACAAATGATAACTTCCTCTTTGAAGATTCTGGTTGCTGTACCACGTAAGTTAAAAAAAAGGTTTCTAGCAAACCATCTGGTCTGTAGTCACCAAACAACCACCTGTATATGGTATGTAGAAATAAAGAATGTCTATTTTTTTCGATTTAGCCAGTCAGATAAACATTCAGCCGCAATGACTACAACCGTCCGCTGAGTCCTGTGCTTGTGGTCGTTTACCAGGACAGTGCTGACCACAAACTGCATTTGTTCGAGAACTCCAGCTTTGCCGGGAGGAAGATGGAAATCGTCGACGATGACATTCCCAGCCTCTGGGTTCACGGTTTTCAGGATCGAGTGGCCAGCGCAAAAGCCGTCAATGGAACGTGAGTTGGAGAAATAATCAAAAGTAAACAAACGCAGGACGATCCAAGCTTCATGGAATGATTAAAAATCGAAGTTGGTTTTTAGAAATAGTTTAAGAGCAGTGTTTAATTTCTCGTTTGGTCATCAAAGGCTTTCTTCAATCTTTCAGATGGGTGGGTTACATGTACCCTGGATACCGTGGACGCCAGTTTGTGTTTGAACATGGCGAATATAAACACTGGAACGACTGGGGCGCCACAGAACCACAGCTGCAGTCCATCCGACGGGTGCGTGACATGCAGTGGCACAAACGGGGCTGTTTCATCGTCCCCGACCCCGCTCCCAAACCCAATCCAAACCCAAATCCCAATCCGAACCCTAAACCCACCCCAAACCCCAATCCTGCCCCCGCCCCTGCACCCGCTCCTTCTGCCCCATCTGCCACGGCTGCCAGCAGCTGAAGGAGAGAGGCCTGTCCCGTCGCCAATCTCCCTGCACCCGTCCGGAGGGTGCAGAAAAATGCTCCAAATCAAAAGTGACTGCATTGACTCTTGTGTGTCTATCATTGGAAATAAAGGCCTTGGCCCTGGTTTGATCTCTGATTTCTGGCCATCGTCTGATTTCTGGCTATCGTCAGTTTGTCATCGTTTACAGTCCACGTGAAATGAAGATTGAACATTTTGAACATACCTTTTGATTGAACATGAAATATTTGGAACTAGTCTGACCAGCACAAACGTTCCTGAACCAGTGGCAGGATCAGACCATTTTTAGGATGCTACAGTTACTCAAAACAAAACACCCTCTTAGCTCCCCAGAAACCTAGCCGTGTTTTCAGAACAAAAAAAAGTCACATATTGGAGTCTGTGTTAGCATTTGATTCATGGGAATCACATCACTCTGTGTTATTCCAAAAGATTACACTAAAGGAATGTTCTTTGGGGACAAGGGGGAAACTATATCATCATATGAAAGACAAAACAAAACTAGTATTTTTTTCTGTTGTCAAGTGAGATAACCACAAACTAGGGAGAGCTGGTCCTAAACAATTACGTCACCTCTGCTTAAAAATGATAGAATTGGTCGTAGCAGATCGACTTTCTTTACAAGCAGTCATCAGCTGAAGTAAGAAAAGCAACACTTCTACAAACAAGTTATCAATTATTTTCTGCAGAAGGAGCGACACATGGACTTCATTTATAAGTAAAGGAAAGTCAATAGTAAAAAAGCAAAGTCATTTGTAAAATGTAAAACAAAAATGACATTTAAGCAAAACACGGTAACAGTTGCTAATCAAATGGTGAATAAGCTTCTCTCTGGATTATTATTTTATTCTCATTATGCAAAATGTCAAGAATCAATGCAAACTCCAGGCAATTGCAATCAAAATGTCATGAGGGGTGATGAGTAAAGAAACAATGGAAAAAATATAGATTAACAAATTACATTTTAAATATAAAAATAAGGCAACATCGATATATTCATATTATACCATAAACAACTTCAAATTTGTGAACAAAAGAGACTTTATAATTATGAAATATATATAGAGCGAGAGAGGAGACGTTGAAAGCTACTCTCTAGTGTTCATATGGTTCCTGTGGGATGTTAGAGCTTTTTTTTCCTCTCTTTCTGGAAAAATCTAAACCCACATTATCATCATCATCATCATCATCATCATCATCATCATCATCATCATCCCAAAGCTCTGCAAACTTCCCATCTAAACCTCTCGCTAGAACCAACTTCAAATCCAATCACAACTGAACCCCTGTGTGATCAGATGCATCCGCAGCTCAAAAGCAGTAGTGTCCGCGTCATTGTAGCTTCAAAGCTCTCTGAAGATAAAGGCGCTATTTCTGCAGCTTCTTTATTTTTAGCACAATCTTTAACCATTTCCCTTTTTCACGAACAAAGCACATTTACATTGAAGCCACTGAACAACTGAGTTTGGTTTGTTATGGGAACTCATCAGTACAAACAGTAGCAGACACAAAACGACCACAAAAAAAACTTGATGCATATACGTATATTTAAAAAAAATCTCTCTATCCCGGAACGTTGTCTGTAGCAAAGCTAACTCCAGGGTCCTCCTTTAATAATTATCTCCTGTTTCAATTGAAAATCCAATTTGGAATATTTCTTAATCCTCCATTTTGAAAATGAGGCTAAACAGTATGAAAGAATAACTGGACGGCTGGACTTGACCTGCTAACTCTTTACTGTGGCTTGCCATAGAATCTTTGGGATCACCGGCGCCCCCTAGCATGAGGCAGGAAAGGTGTGTGCCTCACCTAGTTCTTCTTCGCTAGTCTATTATATGTTACACTTTGAGAGAAAACTTTCAATCATTTCGCATCTCGAGATGGAACAGGAAGTACATCACAAACAGGAAGTGACAAGCTCATACAAAATGGCAGCTCTGAGGACTTTTGGGCTCTCTTTCTGGTGGAAATGGTGAGGGTTTTTTAGCCTTTATTTTGAATGGACAGGACAGTAGGTAGACAGGAAGAGAGGGGGAAGGATGGGTGCACCTTTGGCTACACCGCATGGGTTTAAATGGTAAATAACTGTAAAGTTCACATTACTGTAAAAATAGAATCATTAAATCTTTTTTTCTTTCTATAAAGGCCCAGTTTATGTGCATTTTTGCCGTCCGTCACACGCGCAGCAGGACAAAAAGTCGTGATAACATCCGCACAGAAAAAAAATGCATGGGACACATAAAACGAAATCTGCATCAGTAACTACTAATTCAACTCACAGAGTGTTATATATAACACTGGGCCAGAGTTTATAAAGCTCCGTACCATTGACACCAGTAGTGTAGATTGAACACTGTGCACTGTGCTGTGTCGCCTGGTTGATTGAGGATAACCTCATGCAGACGGTATGCAGCTGTGGAAGTGTGCCATGTTTTTTTTTCTTCCTCATCACGAGCCGTGCCAAACCGTGCCATCACATGCCCACATCAGACTCAGCGATTTCATTAGTTGTCATGTTCAGAGGCTTTGTTCTGCATTCACATGACTCAGCTTAACTCCAGCCAAGAGCCTCCGTGCACTTTTACAAAGATAGCACAGAGGAAATAAAAGATGCGCTCAAACACAGGCAGCGACTATTCAGATCCACGCAGCGCCAGGGAACGGGTGCGACTCTCTTTTTTTGGACAGAAGTGCGTGCGAGAGAAATTAAATGTTATCATTAATGAAGGCACCAAACCAAAACACAGTTTAATAATTGAGCGACTTGATGAACAAATAAAAAGGAAAATATTGGATCGGAACAAAATGAACACGATACTTCAGATACATTTACATTTAGAAACCACAAAGTTAATTTACTTTAAATGGGGAGATAACATAAAAACTAACAGTTTAAATGTAAAATATAAGTAGTGATGTCATTGGATATTTGGAAGGACTGGATATGTTTTACCGTGGACACAGCTATATTATATTACATTACTCAAATCTAGACAGCAAGTTTGATAGTGTTAAATAAACTCTACAGGTGTCAATAGTGCAGACATCTTAACACTGTTCTAGTGTTAAATGTACGCGGGCTCAATTGCATTGCAGTTCTACACCCGCGGTCTCCAGGATCTCTCGAGGGTAATGTCACTGATGTGCATCGAAAACAGACAAAGCACCGTCCAGCAGCTGGAATAAGAATTTACACAGATCTGAAATCCTGCTGCATCTAACGATGAAATTTCGGTTATGCAAGGAAACCTCCGGCACAGTCAGAGATGATGGAGTGGAAGCAGGAGTGGAACCAGGCACACAAGGTGGCGCTGTAGAGTCAGCGGCTGTGCGCTGTAGTTCTGACCAAGAAGGAAGGAGAAGTTTCTAATAAAAAGGTGTCTGGGGTGAGAATGGGACACTGGTGGGAGGGGGGGGGGATCGATCTCGGTGCTGTTGTAGATGTTGTTTAGAGCAAACAGCAGTGACAGAAACTGAAACCCTTTTATGGTTAATCTAAACTTGCAGATTAAATACGAAATTCAACATAAAACACAAGATTCTCGTTTCTGGTCAGCACACCAGAAGCGGGCACTGCTCGTGCACGGGATCTCGGGCGCGCGCAGCTCGTGCACAGTGTTGAAAACTTCTCCGCGTGCGACTGCGGAGCTACGAAGCGGGGGCTAGCTGGAAATCACAGGCTCCTGCTCCCTTTCCCGACCCCAAACCTCTACAAAACATGGACGATTTAGGTAAGCGCGTGCTGCTTGAACATTTAAGGCTTGAAATTGTGGAATTGTGAAGTTTGAAGCGACGAAAGAGCGCCTTAATGTCGCGGATGGAGCGCGCTCCTGTTGCCAACGTCATCGCGCGCCGATGCTCGACTGCAACAGTGACCGCCGCCGTGAAAACACTCTCTTTGAAGCTGGATTTGAGCTGCTTTGGGTGTGACAGCAGTCGTAGAGACTCACTATTCTCAGCTGTGTTTTGTAGTCCCTTGTTTCGTGTGTTTTTCTTTACAACTTACTTACAGCCCTAACGTTACCAAGTGTCACTTCACAGCCCACCTCCAAACTTCAGATGCATGACTTTCTTTCCTCTGACGCACTTGTTTTTCCTCTTCTCGTGTAAATGACTACGACTGAATCAAGTAAACGATACTTGACTTACAGCTGCAAGCAGCAGTCAAAGGGCATTTGGCAGCCGTATGTAGCGCGACTATTGGAACCACTCTTTTGTAAACTATGAAACAAGAAGCCGTATTAACCAATGACGGTCATTTGTGGCCACAGAGAGCATGGTTTGATAGGGCGGGTACACGTGACTTCCTGGTGAAGTGGCTGGCTGACACCTGAACCCTGAGTTTAGCACATTCAAACAATAGCTGCGTCCCAATCCAGGTTCTGCATTCTACCTAGTCTACAGAGACTACGGCTACAGAGGGACCTTTGAAGGATGCATCAGCCGTTGGTAAACGGGACGATATCGCCTCGTTCTGACCACAGAGTTTGATACGTGTTGGCGTTATTAACGTTTTAAAATAAAACCAATGTTTTAAAATATTACGACCACCTCCACCGCTTTAAAGGCTCGCTATTTGCTTTACATACACCTCAATTCAAAGTCGAATCTAGCAAGTCCTCAGTTCTCCCAACTGAGTCGCATTGTTTTGAAAGTTTCGATGAAGTAAACCGTGATTAGCGCTAGCATTCCTTGGGTGAGGTATCTCTTAAACCACTCCACAGCTTTAGTGTTGTAACTTGTTGCCCGAGGCTCAATGAACCGTAGTCTAATCTCAAAATGAGTGGCTTGAGGCGGCTGAGCGGAGAGTTACATGTTTACAGTTCTCCCAAAAGGAAAACTGTCCTTGGTTGCTCCTCTCTCCAAACTGGCCGTATCGTACACGGGTCTGGAAAGAGGTGCGGGAGGGGAGGACGAGTTATGAACAATCGACACATTGGGTATTTACAGTACAAGTCCTTCTCATCTCATGAGATCTGATAGAGTAAATACAGAAGAGAATCAGACTTTGATAAAAAAGACAAATGTTTTCTGAACGTTGAATTATTTACTAAATCCATCTTCAGGAAAATAAGGGTGAGCTGCAGAGAACTAGTGGTGCTTGGTTTTCTCTAAATGCATCGACCCCTGAACTATTTTCAGTATGATCTGAATTTTGAAAAACATTTTAATGTTTTAAAAGCTGGCCGTCCTCAGTGCAACAATTCAGGACAAAACATTGGGTATTATTTACGTATGATAGTGTCCAAATCACTTTTATTTGAATTTGCCTTGTCATATTAATATTCAAATCAATTCTAAATGAATTTTCAGATTGATTCGAATGAAAGCAGTTTAATCTGATATCTTGATTTCTTTTTAGCAATCGTATTTCATCGTATGTCTCCTTATATAAAATTCAACAGTTCAGTGGGGTTGATGTAGGGCTGGGAGAAAGGACAGGAACCCTGTTTGTACCCGCCGTTTATGCTAATGGACGAGGGCAGGTCTCAATCTCAACTCCTGAATAGCAATGTTGTGGAATTATTAAATGATAAATATTTGGTTTAATTGTTGTTTTGTTTTAAATACAAAGTGGACAGATCTTTTATTATTATTACTAATATTGACACGAACGTGTATATCATAAGTTTGTAAAGATGTCATGCGGTTTCTCTTTCCTCTCTGTCTGTTTCCAACTCTTACTGACTCTCTGACTGCAGAGAACATTCACTTTGTTTATATATATATCTATAAAGCATTACTTTACTTTCATCCACGCTTTCTGTTATTGAGTAGCATTTTATTTTTGATTAACATTTTTGATTCACATAATCTTTTGTTAAGGATCTCCAAATAACAATTTGGCTATGAGAACATATTATTTATATAAAAGAGTGTTTATTGCACTTTAATAAAATGCTAATAACCTTTGACGAAGAGCTCCCTGCTGAGAATCATCCGGAGATTCGTGCGAATCACAATTCAGAGGCCCTGAGTCTGCACGCTTCACTGAGGATTATCTTGCTTTTTTCGTGCAAGAGTCACTTTTTGACCGAGTAGGTTTCAACACGAGCCCTGCGCTTGTGTCTGAGGGAGAGGCGTTTCGTCACCAGACGCTCAGTGTTTACACATCACAAGCAGACGCTGTTTCTCAGAAAAGAACCTCAAACACTTTGATTTCTTCACTGTAACACCACAGATGTTGCAGCCCAATCTGTGATGGTTTGGTAGATTAATATGTGTTTCAATGAGTGATTCAATGCCCATAATATTAATTTATAAAGTTTAGATTTATCTCTACATTTATGCGAGTGATTTTGAAGCTAAAAGGTTCATCTTGGCACTTCCAGGTCACCCAAGGGAGGAATTTGCTCTATTTGCGTCGGATTAGTTTTGATAAAATACATCTCTCTATCCTGGCGTTGTTCTTGGAGCCACAGGGTTCGATCTCAGACGGAGGTTTCTCCATTTGGTTGAGTCCTGGGCGTCTTCTGGGATGCATCAACTATCTTCACTCTTTTCCTTCATTAACTCCATCCAGTGGCTCGAGGGTGGCATCCTGGGGGTCTGTGCATTTTCATACCACCACATGCTTTTGTCGTCGAGAAGCTCCTTCTGCCTCACTACACATCTCGAGCAGCTTCAGCGATATAACAGCAACCATCTCTTTCAGGACCATCTCCAGCGAAGCTTGTAGTGGCTTCTTTAACGAAACCTCTCCGTGCAGAGCCAGCACGAGTTCCAACAGGTGAAGGCATCTGAGGAATTCCCTCCTCACCTCATGCTGCCCATCAGATAGAGGAATGGAGGAATGTTGGGTTCTAGAGGCTTCTCTTTTATTGTTCCTGCTCTTTTCTCTTTCATCTCCATTCAACCGAATATTACGCCCTGAAGTCCTCCTTTCAGATTCTCCTGCAGAGGCTCTGTTTCGTGCACTGCGTCTCGGAAGCATTCACTTTATCCAAAAGGTTGAAATGGTTTTCTCCAATTTCTACAAACATAATCAAATAAAATAATAAAAGAAAGGTGCTTCCTGTTCCCTTTGATCATCCTGGAGATGTTTCTGCAGCTTCACTGGTGTCTACGTGGGATGAACTTAGTTTATTGTCATCATATAGAAAAGCACAAATCTGGTTCTGCTCCGAAGCTCCCAATGAGATCAGGGTCCTCCATCGTCACTAATGAGAACAAGTTCGGAACAACCGGGACCCTGTAAGAACTCCAGCGTTCCTCTGTGGAAAGAGGAGGACTTCCTGAAGAACTACCATCTCTGTAGAACCCCAGACAGAGCAGCTCTTTAGTAAAAGGCACCTGGAGTTTGTCGGAAAAGCTCCTGAACACAATTCTGTGCTCTGATGAGACAAAGATTGAACTCTCTGAGAGAAAACCTGACTGGTGTTTGGTAGAAACCAATCCGTACTCTACTTCAGTGAAGCATGGTGGTGGCAGCATCATGCTGCGGAGATGTTCTTCAGCAGCAGGAACTGGGGACTAGTCAGATCACAGCACCAATGTATGGAGAAATCCTCGACAAAACCTGCTCCTGACTTCTGATTAGGACCACTGTTACTCTTTCAGCAGGACAATGGCCCTAAGCACACAGTCGAGTTATTAAATCAGTGCTTTCGGGGTTAGTTCTTTGAGAGCCAGAGCCTAGACGTGACATAATGAACCTCTCCTTTATACTTTGAGGTGTTGAGGTTTGAGGAAAATTAATTTAAGGCTGTAGCGTTGAAGAAAAACTGCGAATCGTTTCTGGTTGTCACTGGTAAAATCGTATTATTTTTATAAAATATCATAGTGAAACACATCTTTGTGCAGTTGTTTGTTTTGCATGTGTTAGCAGTTCAAGGTAATATTGTCTGTTTCATGGAAAACCAGCTCTGGACATAATTTAATTTGCCTCTATATTAAATCTCCTGGTTCTTGGCGGTTTTACCTCGGCGTCACATGCTGAGGACAGAAAGCTCTAGAATCCAGGGTTATTAATGCTTTCCTCCCTCGGATCTCTCAGGTTTTACAGCGCGGGGTGTATTTTATCCCGTCCCCGTGGCAGCTTTAGGACGCGAGGCTTCTTATTTTAGCACCGGGGTCTTGGGTCTACCCTCTCAAATCTCTGAAGGTCAGATCGCCGGCGCTTTTACTCGCAGAAACGAAGGCTTTGGTGGACAACATCTAACTTGATCTGCTGGGCTTGGGTTTCCTGTGATTAAGGCTGGAGTGAGACGTCAGCGTAACGCTTTTATTGCTGCTTTAGTTGCACAAGCTCTTCATATAAAGAGCACAGATGCAGTTGCACCCACTGGCCACTCGGGGGCGCAAGGGTTCTGTGGCAGTTAGAGGGCCAGTGATTTACACGTCGTTGAGCTCTGTGGTGCAGATTGGAGTTCCAGTGTCAGAATGAAATGATAATTGTTTCTTTTCATTCTGTTTGCAAACGGTGGTCTGTTATTAAATGTTTGGCTCGAGGGCTTTCACATAAAACATTAAATGATGTTCTTTTGGTTTCCTTTCAATAGTTTCTGCTTATGTCAAAAGTTTGCAAAGGCCCAGAAGCAGCTAGTGGTTCCTTTAAGGGTAAAGAGAGATGGATGCGGATCACAGGTTTAGGATAATCCATCCCGAGTAGAGGAAGCGTAACCTCTGCGAGCGCATCCAGAAATGCATTTCAAGAACAAACTGTGTTTGATTTCACGTACTCCAACGACTCACTGCATCAAGCTTACCTCTTTATTTTTTATTAGGGCTGGAGCATCGTAGGGCCGTAGAACCCTATTGTAATTACTCAGAGTATTATTGTTTTGTGGCTTTCGACGCTATATTTAAGATTTAAAAGTGTTGGTGACACGTCAGTGAAACCTGGTGAAAATGTACGACTGATTGGTGTTCGAAAAGTGGGTGTGGCGAAATGGCTCTACAGCACCACCGAACACGTTTCAGCTGATGGTGCGCTAACAGTTTGTCGTACCAAGACTAAAATAATATTTATCGCGTTTGGATCTTCTAAAAATGGTCTCTTTTGCTCATGGCACACTTTAATTAGCTCCTCCTGGAGATTGTATCTGTTCATCCCAATACTCCTTCAGTCTTACCGTGAGGCATGTTACAGTCAAAAGCTTGTTTTATTTTGTTAAACTATGTTTCGCCGACTGCCATCAAAAAACAAAATACACAGGAAGTTGTTAATAACTCGACTGTATAAGTCCGATCGGGTTATCCGCCTACAGTGTTCGTGACAGCTCCATCTAGTGCCAACTTAGAAATATTTTTGAAGATTGAAATTTGGAACATTTACGTGAGTAAATGTAAAATTCTAGTAAAATTTAATACAATCTTTAACAAACTCCTTGTAGAGATTCCATGTGATCTCCAGCAGTCTCCTCGAAAAGCTCTGGGATGTTAAATTGCAACGCAGCTCGTGATTGGCTGAATTTCAATGTTTGTTTGCAAGAAGCAACACATTTCCCAAGAGGCGAACTGAGGTGCTCGAGCCCTTTGATCGCTGCTTACAGCATTAATTGATTCTTATGCTAATTTAAAGAAACAATTTTTTTTTTACTAAAATGCTCAGATTGTACACATTTAACCTAAAAATGTACACTTTTTTTTTATCGCTTCACTGTAACAATATTTTCTGTGTTGCCTTTTATGGTGATTTTGTTTTTTATTTATTTTCCTTTGTATATTTTACAGTTTAACGCAAAATCTAGTCACGTTTTGCTAAATGAGGGTAAATCTCCCAAGTAACCACTGGTATCAAACACCAAAAAGCTCTTTTGAGCTGGTAGTGATGTCATCATTAGATTCTCCTGGACGTCCTCTTCTCGGTTTGGAGCAGATTTGCTGTTCTCCTCTTGAGATCATGAGCTGGTGATGAACCAGTGCTCCTTCCTGCTGCGTTTCAGGGTTTTCTCTGGATTTCCAGAATAGCTTTCATCTTAGATAACGTCTGGGAATGTTAGCCCAAGTCATGGTCATATATGGGGCTGCACGGTGTCTTTTTGGCTTGTGTAAGCAGTTCCCCCAGAGAGCAAGCGTTATCTAGCGAACGCTCTGCTGTATACATAATGGAGGCCAGAGGAATGTTTTGAATCCTTCACAACGGGAACAACCCTTCCTTTCCTCGTCTCACTCCTCGACTTTTCCGCTCTCACCAAACCGCTCTCTTTCCTGATGGACGTTGAGGATTCCTCTGCGCTGGTGGTGGAGGAGTTTGACAAGGTTTTGTGTGAGTTTGAAATGCCGGACCTCTTAGTACCCGTAGGACGGGACCAAGAGAGTGGCTTAGGAGCTTTGCCAGAAGAAACCTTGAGAGGCTCTGATTCTATCGATACGGAGGTTTCAGCAGTGGAGTCCATCCTTCCAGTGCCTTTGTTGCTGCTCACTCCTGCTGCAGATTTGGGTCTGTCAGAGGCTCAGCACGCTCAGGAGAACGAGGGATTCCACTCCGGAGCTCTTTCTGTCATTCTTTCCACCGTCGCATCGGAATCTGAAGGACCATACATGATTCCAGATTCAGATTGGGGGACAGGGGGAGGTAGGAATCTAAAAGAGCCTTTTACAGATCACCCAGATTTTTATTAAAGCAGATGTTTTACATTTTGTCTTGGCCTGATGTTTTTAATAAGTATTTTGAATAGCACTTCCTTGCTCTAAAACCCTTCAGTTCTACCCGTGATGTAAACAAGGCGCTCATCGCCGTTATTTACCTTCTCAAGATTAACAGCAATCTCCAGTCCAGTCTGGAGAAGGTTCATTCCTGGGGAATCTTCTCAATGCAGGTGTGTGCTACAAGATGACTCGACTCCAGTCTTTCACTTTTAAAACCAGACTAAAGACCTTCTTGTTTAGAAAAGCTTATGCACAGTTCATGCGTCTGCGTCAAGCCTGCGTTTGTCACTTCCTGTCTTAGATATAAACAATCTGATTAGCCTCAACGGGAAGAACGTACTGCAGATGGTTCTATTCCTGCACTCCTCCAGTGGATTTTGTTCTTAAAGACTCGTCATTAGCATGATGCTAACATTATTCAACTGGATTTGAATGTTTAATCTTTGAAGCTTGTAATAGTTTGAAAAGGTGTAAAGGTTTCTAAAACAGATGAAGAGTAAAAACTGTATGAAAATGCTAAAGTTTAAAAAGTGTCATTAGCATTGTGCTAGGAATGCTAAGGAATCTTATGAGCTTCATTAAACTTTCAGAGCTGTCGAGCAGCAATGTGTCATCAATCACTTCCTGTGCAGGCGTGGCTTAACCCTTTGAAAGCCACGCCGAGTGAAATGTGTCGTTATCTTGCGTGAGACTTTTAAAAATGTTTAAAAAGTGTCATTAGCATGGTGCTAGCTTTTAATGTGTGTCCTGGCTTGTGTTCATTATCTTGTTAGCCTGTCAGTATTATGATGCTAGCCATTATCATAATGCTGAAATATAATTAATATATTAGCATTTTAAGTAGCATGCATTGGGGTTAGCAAAGTTGCTAGCCTGATTAAAGTTTTTGTTAAGCAATGTGTCCTCGATCACTTCCTGTCGGATGCAACACCGATCTATAGGTGTCTTTATCTCGCGTGGGACACCGCCGCTAGCTCAGTTAGTACACACAAGGAGTTTTTTTTAATGGTAGAAGTATTTTACACATAATTTTCTCTATGCTAGTGTGACAAGTTCTGGTCTACTAAAGCTAGGGTCGCATGTAAAATGTTTTGTTTGAAGTCACTTCTCTCTGTTTTATGTTTATCTAGACTCTGTTATTCAGATTGCTACAAGACTTGCAGAAGTTATCTTTCTATTGTTTGTCAAATGGTTCTCTCTGTGTTTAGTGAGCTGTACTCCGTTGCTGACAGGTTATGCACAGCAGCATTTTTAGCATCTGGTATGTGTAGTTAAAGTTAGCGCCTGCCCTCCCTTTAGACCACTCACCATTCCACTTCTCCATGTGAATCTCTCTCTCTCTCTCTCTCTCTCTCTGTACCTTCCTTATCGTTGTATTTCCTCAGTCCTCCTCAGAGCTCCTCCTGTGAGAGGTAAAGATCAGTCGGGTGTTTCTCGCTGGGAGTGTAAGTAACACAAGCGCTTTGGTTTAGTTTCGGGCGGTTGGTCTGTTATAACGGGGGTTTGTTGTTGGTAATGGTTGGCCGTTGAGTGTTTTTGGAGTGCTGAACGTTAGCTGCATGAGTTCCAAACTTGTTTTCTGACTCTATTCTGAGTGTGGCTCTAGAAGAGTTAACATCTGACATGTCGACACCGGCTCAGACTTGAGCAGCACATTGAAATCTCTTTAGCTGCCGTCAAATCTCTACGACTGGGGTCCAATGTTTTATTTCATTCCATTGATGAGTTTCTGTTACTGTGAACTCCTTGTGTTTCAGAAGCTTAAACTTTATATATGGTTTAAAGTGCCTCTGTTTTAAAACGGTTCTTATAATTCTCAGCACAAGTTTTACACACTCATCAAAGAAATGTGACGCAACTTTAGCAGATTTGGCATGTGGGCCAGACATGGGCCAAGTCCGGCGCTATCCTTTATTCTGTGGAATGCAAAGTTTGGGCGAGATTTCATATGTAGTGTTGTAGATTATTAACTGGATTATTCCATGTGTGGCTCTTCACCGGTGACGGGTTTGTTCTGTTTTCCTCCGATAAATCACTGTTATGTAATTGTGTTTCAAGTGCCTTGTAACAGTTTATAAACAAATGTTTACCAATTAACTTTCAAAAAGCACAATTTGAAGTGTCATTAGCATGATGCTCGCAATACTTGACACGTCATTGGCAAAATCAAGATATCAGCATGAATTAGTTTGTCATTAATGTGGCACTAGCATCAATTAACATATTTTGATTAGGTCATTGGTAATTCTAGCATGTCCTAGCCTGATGTTACATGGAAGAGCTAATGCTAGCACGAGTAACGTTGATGCTAGCTTGTTTTTGCATTTTATTAACATGTTGTTAGCTCGATTCGAAGATGAAGTAGCATATAATTACAGTGATTTTAGCATGATGCTAACATGCTTAACATTGATACTATTCAAGTCAATAGCATGATGCTAACATAAATTAGTTTCAGTGATTTTAGCATGATGCTACATGGATCCCCTTGATGGTAGAATGTTAATGCATATGTTGTTACCCTGACTCCAGTCATTAGCATGATTATTTTGTACATTAGAATTGTGCTATGCATCTAAGAAGTCACACATACAATTTCTCCACACCCATCCGTCTGAAAAGATATTACCTTGAGTCAGTGTAAAGTCAGCCTTCATGACTCACTTTTTCAGAGAGGCATTCTGTGTCTTTTCTTAGTAATCTTTGTTTAGCGGTCCTCTGTGAAGTGTGATCTGCAGAGACTTGCAGTTTTTTTTTTCTTTTTTTTTAATGATTGGCATTTTTTTAAGCCTCTAGCAGCGGTTCGGAGCTTTGGGAATGCTGTGGAAAGATGCTTCTGACTTAGCTTTACAGCACAAGACAGAATTCCATAAAAGTCCACAAAACATTGAACAATAGCTACAAACAATGACTAGCATTTGCCGCTAAGCACAAATAACAGAGTTATTCTTAAAGCAAAGCTAATGCTTTATATAAAGAACCAACTACTTTCCAATAAAATGAATACCTTCTGATAGTTTCTGATGCCTTTTTACATACGATCTGTTTTTAAACCGTTCATCATGTTTGTTTTTGCAGACATGGCACAATCAAATAGTTTCTGTATAGAGGATTTTTAGATCTGGTGCACTCGGAATCGCTGACGGCTTTCCGCGTTTGCTCTTTAGTAAACAGTGTTTAGCATTTGAGTGATTTAAAATACAGATGTGTAATGCTGCACATGATGTGTAATGAATCCACAACTGTTGAGAGGCTGCTTAAGAGCCGTCTCTACATGTTTCGTCACACCCTTACGAATGAGTGAAGAGATTTATTTCACAATTGCAGCTCGGCTTCATTATCAACCCGCTGAGCGAGCCCAGGAAACATTATTTGAAGCAGCAAACAGTGAGCTGTACAATAACGAGCAAAAACTAAACATCCGTCCATGCCTTTTCATCCAGTGCCAGCTCTCAGACTGCTTTATATTTCTGATGAATGTACTAAAAGGTGTTTCTTTTTATTTAATTCATAATGTGTATCATATAAAAGTGCACAGATTTGTTCAGTAAATTGTTTTTGTGTGGTTGCGTTCCACGCGTGTATCAGTAAACCTCTATCGCAATTCTGGCCAATCAGTGAGCTCGACAACTAACCAGTCAGTGATCAACAGGAAGTTGTGTCATGCTTTTCTTTCCAAACAGAGACAAGTGTCGCCTTAACCTGGTTTTAGCCTTCTTTTAGCATCTCCATCCAAACGTGTGTAAAAAATTCTGCGCCGTTTGTCTGTCCAGCGTTTCCTGGAACATCCTAGTGTTTCCTCCCAGCTGGACATGCCTGGAACACCTGCTTGGTGAGGTGTCCAGTAGATGCCTGAACCCTCTCAACTGGCTCTTCTTGATGTGGAAGAGCAGTGACTCCATGTTTTTTGGAGTGCTGAAGCTCTCCACCCCATCTCTAAATTCTATCCATGATGGCATCCTTTCATCCATGATTTCTATGTGAGAGTTAGAACTCAGCTCTTTTTAATTTCCCGCTCCTTGAGATCCTTCAACCCCTCACTTCCATCCCAGAGAGAGCAAACTACGACAAGTTTAAGATGGAAAGTTTTCAGGTGCTTGATTTCGTCTAATGTTTTTTTTTCTCTCACGCAGATGCTCTTCTGGCGGATTTGGAATCCACAACCTCCCACATTTCAAAGCAGGCTGTGTTTCTAGCCGACGAGACGCCGTACTCCTACCCCACAGGAAGTGACTGCTATCAGGACGTGTTCCCTCAGCCTCGAGTAGCTTCCCCTTCCACCGAAACTCTGAATGGATCTTGGGTAGAAAAGACTGATTCCAAGAACTCGACCGCTCCGGTACAAAGCTCTCTTTGAGAAGATCGGTTTAGCAAAAATAAACGCATCTTTTCATCGAAATGTTAAAGGAAATATGAAGCAAACCAATCTGATATCCTTGAAATAAATGCAAGAGTGTGGAAGACCAGAAATGATTCAGAAACACATTAAATAAACAAATAAAGTACAAAATTCTTGTAGAACACTTGTGTAAATGAATGAATGAATGAGTAAATGTAAAAACAGAAACAGAAATAGAGGAAAAAAATAAACAAATACAAATGTGCTGAAATGTAGAAATATATTTATTTAAGCATATATTCCTTTATTATGAATGTAATGGAAAACATAAAAAATAAACTTTTTTATACATACTTTTTTTTTTATCCTGGGAAGACAACTGTTTTACTTAATTTCATCCTGCTGCGTTTAGATCCAAGTGAGTTATGGTTCCTGTTAGTTTTGAGAGTTCTCCAGATCTCACAGCTTAGGATAAATCATTGAATCCTATTAGACCAGTAGCGTGTCCGACTAAAAATGACTTGTTTCTGTACTGATACCATATTTTCATTACTTCAAACTCAACTTTTCATACATTAAACTTTGAAATGTTAAAAGCTGAGTTTGTTTCTTTTTAAGTCGCAGTGCGTTCCCAACAGTTTCAGCTTAGAAAACGTGAACCTTTTTCTTTTTTAGTGAAGAAGTCTGGCAGATGGAGGGTTAACTTTCTTCTAATGCTAATAAAAGCATCCACGGAGAGGTTTATGAGTCTTCCTGGTTATCCTTTAACCTTCTCACAAATACCAGATACCAGGCTGTTCTGCTTTCGGCTGCTGTGGCCTGAAGCGGAGCACTTCCTGTTTGTCTGCTGTGACCGAGGCTCGTTTCGCTTTAGTACAGTGTTGTTGAATGAGGGAGAGAGTCGTAGTTTAAGTTCCACCCAGATAAATATTTATTTATAAATATACATGTTTACTGTGATGATAATCAAGCTGTTTTTCTTTCTATCTTCAGTCTTTCAGTCCGCCTCCGAAAAGCGCCAGTCCTCGCGGCTCGCAGTCGGAAGAAGAGCACGTCTACAGTTTCCCCAACAAGCAGAAGAGCAGCGAGTCTCCGGCCGCCGTCATGACCTCGTCTCTGGGTAGTAACCTGTCTGAACTGGACCGTCTGCTGCTGGAGCTCAATGCCGTCCAGCACAGCACTCCTTCCTTCCCCGCTGAAGGTGAAAGCAGTCGTCGATCATGATTGGCTGAGATCGGAGGATTAGAAGAGCCAATGACGGGAGATCCCTGAGGATCCGAGATTATGGATGTTGAATATTTTAGATGAGAAATAAAAAGTTTCCTCTCTGATGTTTGTTCTGTTGTGCAGAGAGCGTTCCTCCCAAACCAGCCGTCAACTCCCAGCGCATCGTCCCCCAAAATGGCGTCACCTCCACAGCGAAAGCTCCTCCTCCGAAGATCGAGAAGCCCAAACGCAATGTTCCTGTGAAAGTGGTCGAGGAGGTCAGACCCAGCGTGGAGAGCCTTCTGAACGAGCTGGAGAGCTCCGTGCCCGCCCCTGCGTAAGACTGCTTTTGTTGATCTGTAACCAGTGCCGGTGTAATCCAGTTGTAGGCGCGGGAACCTTTAGGTACCGTTCTATTCGCTCGCGAGTCGATGCGTCGCTAAGATCTTTTTAGGGGTAGACACTAGAAATGTGATATTGATGTGGCAGGTTATACTCACTAGTCAAAGTATAAACAACCCGCTCCCAACTAATCTTTTCAACCAACCCACCCGCAACTAGGACCGCAAAAAAATATTGTACCCGACCGGCTTCCTGAACTGTGTTTCAAATAACGTGAATATCATGAAAATATCATCACGGATGTGCACCTTCTACCAGCTCTGACAATCTGCCAATACAGTGGTACCCCGAGATACGAAATTAACTAGTTTTACATGTAAAACACCTAATCCGTGCAACGGCTCTCAGAAACAACAGATGAATAGATAAAAATATCCTTAAGATCCTTAAATCTACACATTGTTAATGTAATTAATGATAACAAAACACAAGCAAAATACGTAATACGTACACAAATGTGAAACCTTACCTTGAGAGTGGGGCGATGTGTCGGAGGAGGTGGAACAGATGCAGAAAACATTATGTCACTACATATGAAAGTTAACTTTCTCGAGATATTTCACGAATTAGTGACACCAACACGGTTTCAAGCTCAAGTGCAGACAGTAACTGGTTCTAAAGCTCGTGAAACCTCATTATTTTTATCACTTTCTCCAAACGTTGTGCTCAGCTCGTTTCTTATCATTTGCAGCCCGCCCCCATCAGTGCCGGTGGTTCCTGAATTACACGGCGTTCCAGACAACACTCTGGCCCAGGAGCAGACTCGAATCTCAGCCTCTTCAGCCACGCGAGAGCTCGACGAACTTATGGCTTCGCTTTCTGACTTCAAGGTTCAGAGCAATGTAAGAACGTCATGACGCACGGCACGCTGGGACTGATACAGGGATGTTTGATCAATGTAAGGGAACAATGAGGGTTTTTTTCTAGTTTAGGTCCCTGTGTGTTGCTTGCATGGGGAAATATCATGCGTATTAGTAAATCAAATAACTAATATTAGTTTGTTGGATATCTACTGCCATCTTCTGGTGGAATATATCAATTGTATGCGAGTTTTTCATGCTGTGGTCAACAGTGCTGCTGCGCTGCATATTACTGGCTGTGAACATGGGCCCCACATCTCCCCTAGGCCGGACTTTGAACATGTCCAACACTAATCTTCAAGGAGGGGGTTTGAGGAGGTGCCGGAGGAAGTATTTCAATCTTCTGATGTAATCCATCAACAAATAGAGCCCCAGCTACTAGTGAGGTCATTTTCTGGCCTAGCATTGTTGGGTGATGTGTGATGTACTTGGTGTTTTTCTTGCACCTGTCACTAACCAACAGCAGACCTAGTGTTGCCAAGATGGTTATGTAATAAATTTAGATTAGATTTCTGAGAAAAACCCAAAATTCAATTTAACAACAGATTGTTTTATTTTTTGAGCTTAGTTTGGTAATTTAAATAGAACCTCGGGTGTGCAGTAGGTTTTTTTTTACATGTTTGCATGTGCAAGTAATAGAAATGAGCTGCAGAGTATTTTATTGCAGGCGTCTAATGTTTAATCTTTCTCTTTAAGCCCTTGTTAGCAAATCAGTCCTGGCTGTGGGCCACTCTGCGGAGTTTGTGGTGTCATGTTACAGCTTTTGATTTATATTTGCCGTCAGGTTCATATTTCATCTGATTTTTTTTTTGCTAATAAAGTATGAAACGTCAATTATTACTGGGCCTAATAATTATTACAATTTTTTCTTTCAATTAATTGAGAGATCTGTATTTTTCATTGTAGCTGCACATTGGAACTATGCATTACAAACTAAAACCTGGAAGGTCTCATCATAAAGTTTTCCTATAGTTAAAATTGTATATTAATATTAATATCTTGATGAGCATTTATTTTGTTCCATTTATCGGTTTGGTCCACTGAAACCTCTCCAATTTGAGTGAAAACATAGAGCTGGACACCAGGAACAAATCTGTACACCTGGAGAAGTTTGGGAAGGGCTACAGGACAATGGTACACAGCTCAATAATTCCACCGAATTATTGACATTGAAAACATTTAGAATCACTTTTTCATCAATAATGCTGAGCAAGGTGAGCCTGGAAACTGGAGAAGGAACGATAAATTCAATCCCAAGACGCAAAGCATGTGGGTGGAAATCTCATGCTCTGGGGTCCTTTTCTCCATAGAAACAGCTGAACCCTATTGAGGGGAGGATGGATAAGCCATAGAGGGCTTTAGGCAGCAACCAAACGTAGAACTTTGGCTGTGGCCTCTCCAGTCTCTCAGTAGATCTCTGAAACTCACTGAAGGCTAATGGAGATCTTTCAAGAAATTGCAGGAATCTTCACTTACTATAACTCTATCCAATGTATTTTCATGCAAAACACTAGAAATTTGAGGTACAGCTACAGTGAAAATCATAGTTCTCTCCTTTCTTTGAAAGTAATAAAATGTGAACCAAGTTCCTGTTTTCCCCATAGTTACTGGTGTGCATGAACTGTTTCCCACTGTTTCATCCTCTTCTTCCTTTCTCTTTGATTGTTGTCGTCTTGATTATGGTTGTCCAGTCTGGCTCAGTGTTGAATAAAGAGGACTCGGTGTCCACCAAAGGGGAGGAGTTTTCTACTTTTGATGGAACCGGGCTTTCGAAAGTACCTTCTGTCTCTGAGACTGAGGAATCCAATAACAAACTTCTTCTCGAACTCCACATTGTTGAGGAATCAACAACCACAGAACCAGTTTCCACTCTGGTCGTTGCATCCTCCAAGACCTATTCGGAAAAGGTGGTGGTCGTTTCTAGTGAGTCTCGTTTATCACCTGGACCACCTGAAAAAACCGTAAGCGATGTAGCAAAACAGGAAGTGAATCCTCCCACCTCCAGTAGCTCTAAATCTCTAAGTCCTGCCTCAATGAAGAAGGAAGCTCCCTCTGTTTGTCCAAAGCTTGCTTCTCCAGTCAGCACCCCAAGAATTTCAAGCCCAGTTGCAAAAAGCCCCAGTCCTCCAGAGATGATCTTGAGCTCAAATCGATTCGTTGACGTGAAATGCTCCAGTCCAATGGTGGTACGAAAGAGCCCAAGCCCTGTTACATCCATCAGAGCAGCCAAAAGTCCCATCCCAGGAGCTTTTGCAAAAACCCAGAGTCCCGAACCAGGGATTAGTCGCAGGAGTCCGATGCCAACCACCATTACCCTGCCCTTTCCTCCAGTTACATCTCTAACATTAACCCCAAAGCCTTCCAGAGAGAAACCCGAGGACTCTGAACTGGGTCTTCTGGGAATAAGTCTTCCTTGCCCTGAGCCTCTTCTGGAGGAAGCTTTGGACAAGTTGTTGATGTCAACTTTGTCTCAACCAGAGCATCCTGAAAAAGCTCCTTCCTCACCAGAGGGGAATGATGATGAGGATGATGAACTCTTGAGACTTCATCAATCGGCGCCACAGGATTGGCCAGATGACTTCTCATTCCCTGAAGCATCAGATGTTTCTCTGGACCTTCCACTGCTCCAACCTTCAGCGGTCGAAAGGCTCTCAGCCTCCGGACAAGTATGAGAAACACCAAGTCTCTCAAGACAGGCTCCAATTTGCACTCTAAACTTAGCAAGCATGAGTGAGGAGCATGCCGAACCACGTATGGCTGTTTATGCTTTCTTAAATAAACCAGCTTGAACTTTGAGCCAAGGGGCCGTTGATACTCAATCTGAACCGCCTTGCTCTGATAGAAGGAGACGCCATTAGCAAGGCTGAGCATGCCGTCTTTAACCCGATACACATGTGCCAGTGGCTCTAATATTGGAGTGCTAGTCATGGGCGTTTGGTTTGTTTGGCTTCTACTGTTTTGGGAAAGGTGGAGAATGGAGGAAACCAAAGTAGAGTGAGGGAAAGACGTTTTTACCCTCTGATTCTAGCAGACAGACACAGAATTGATAATTTCACACTGGAAGCAACTAATCCACATTATAAAGTTAAATGGAAAAAGTCTGATTGATTTAGCGAAGCCTTCCTACGACCATCAGATGCTCTCGCATTGCCCTATCTATAGTCACAGTTAATATTGGTAGATTTAAAAAAAGTGGCATAGTGGGATATAAAAAAATCTAAAAGCCTACCAATGTTTGCTTAGTGGGAATGTGGGATGTTCCGTCAATCTTTAGCTGTAGAGTTGACTCACAGAGAGCTTCTGCGTGATTACCGGAGCATTGTAGTCTGATGGTGACAGTTACAGCTAGGCCCTGTCCACATACTCAATTTTTTTTTAAAAAGGGTGATTTTCTGCACAGTTAATTTATATTCGTGTAATTTATGTAAATTCATATGCCCAGGCATTTTTGAAAGGGCCAGCCAAGGCATGACTCTTCGAGATACCGAAAAGAAGTTTTATTGTGTTTTGGAGTTGGAATTCGTCACTCCCTGAGCTTGCTGTCACTGCTCTTTTTCCAGTAAACCAGCGTTCCTCATTTACAACTTGTTCAGAATGCTGCTGTCCGCCTTCTTATTGTTGATAAAAAAACATGAGCATATTACACCTATTCTGGCCTGCACTGGCTCAGGTTAGTTTAGAATCCAAAATAAAATACTTGTATTTGTATCGGTACATCTTTGGAACTCTTTAGGTACTTTTTCTTTGTAGACGTTTAATTTTGTATTGATTTTTTTTGTACAGGACCGTGGTCAGCGTCAAAGTGTTATAGAAATAAAGTTTGATTGATCAAAAGATCTGTGTAATGGGAGACGAAATGTGGGCTGTGTTTCAGTTTACCCTGCTATCATGGCTTGCAGCCTGTAGAGGATTGCATGCAAATGTTTCCTGTTTGATCACAAAACCGAGGTGTTTGTGTTACTCAATGCTGAATACTGAAGGTTTGAATTTTTTTTAAATGACTAATTCCATTTTTTTTTTAGATAATTGTTTATTATTTACAATAGGAAGTAAGATGAGAACCCAATGTTACCGTGCCACAATTGTTGTCATTGCCACCAGTGTGCTTGTTATGGTCTTTCCTACTTTGGATGGTTCCACAATCCTGTCCCGCAAATCCCGAGACAGCTCTTCTGTGTCTTTGAGATGTTTGAGAGCCAAAAATCTTGCTGAGTAGTTGGCAGCAAGACACGGATATCCCTAAAACTTGAGAAAATCAGTTAAATACATTTGTTCAGTCTCAACAAAAGGGGGTCAAATACTTCTTTCCATCATTCTATGTCTGGTGCAAGAGACTCTATACAAGGCGTGTTGAATGCAGGCCCTGGTGTCTTTTCTTTGTGAGCTGTTTGCACTGAAAGGACAAGGCTAGAAATGTGTTGTGATGTCTGCGGGAATTTTTTTTTTTTTTTTTTTTTTTGCCAAATTCTGACTTATTATTGAACCAGGAGAATGATTGATCCTTTCCACAGATATTGTGTGAGGCATGAGCGATACATGAGCATGATCAGATAAATAATGGCCAGTGATTAGAAATCACTTTATTTTGCTAAATTAAACATCAAGATGCATCTACTTCTGTTCACTTTAAGTGAAAACAATAAAATAAACTATTGTAGCAAGGTGGGCATGAGCTTCTTCAGCAGCGAGCTGTTAGTACCAAAGTACCAGGGGTACGCGCGAGGATCAAAACCTCATGTTTTTATCAAGAGGAGTATAAAGTATAAGTTCGGCGTAAAGAGAGACCGTCACGAAAACTGCATTGTCAGGGTCTGACCAGTGCAGCCGTATAGAGATATAGATCTCTCTCTGTATTTATAATTTTATACATTGAGGGTCACGACATGTAGATTATTCTTTTTGCGCCAGAACGCTTAAAAAGTGCACAATCTGAGCGCATGCTTTTATTGCAACAGAGCAGAGAAAAATAACCAGCAGCTGTAGAAAGAAAGACCAAGACTGTGACAATTATTTAATTTCAATTGAGATTATTAGCTTTTTATTTAATTTTCTTTCTTTATTTTGGAAAAGCTCCTTATTCGTACCAAATTAATTTATCTAAACCCAATCTGAGCGCAGTGAAACTTGACAAAGCACGAGAGAAAAAGAGAGAATTATTAGCAAATGTAGCCCGAGAAAATGAATCACATTAAACAGAGAGATGATGGTTTCACTCATGCTCGAGAAATTCATTACAATACATTTGTGTAATGACATTTATTTGTCATTTTATATAATCTATTTATAGTCACTTATTAAGGGTCATTTGGGTAGCAAGGGGTTCGCGGGGGGTAAAAGTTTGGGAAGCACTAGATTCCACGACTTGCGTTTCACCCTTTTTCAACCGTAAACAGATTCTTTGTAAAGAGTACGCTTTATAATAAGCAGTTAAGAAACGGTTGCTGTGTGCTCTGCGCTGCATGAGATGGTATCGATGTTTGATGTGCTGCTTTTCAGAGGATGCTGAACGGCTTTTGTAGAGCAAGAATGGCATGATCCGTCGGAGCGTCGTGTTTTTATTAACGCTGCTTCTCTGCAGCTGAAATCGGTCATCAGTCGCACAAAGGAAACGCCAAATGTCCATCCGATGTTTCGAGACGGTCACTTGCGTAGAAAAATGGGCCCACTCATCCTCAATAAGAGTAACTCCCAAGATCTTCTCATTGAGGAGCTGCAAGGGAAACTGGGAATCGGTCGCAGTGAGCGGCCACGAAAACAGACGCCAGATGACTGGCTGACCGAAGGAGTCATCGTCTGCTCCAACCCTCAGCGCTTAAAGGAGGAAAGGGTTGTCTCTCCATCTGTGGATAAGGTAGTCACAAGATTACAGGAGGAGCTAGAGACCTCTGAGAGAAAAAAAAACAGTTGTTTGTTTCTTCCTCAGAACGTTTTAGTTTGCCTCCTGAACTTGAGATATTCTATATTTAGGAAGTTTACTTGTATTTCTATACATTCTGATAACCAGTATACCTCACTGCCCCAGTGTTCGATTAGTTTAGTTTAGTGGAGCATGTGGGTTGCATGCTGTGATGCGTTTCCTGTTCCACTTACTCCTCTCTCTGTCCATCAGATCCTCATTCCACCAGACTCTCCCAGCCCTCAGAAAAAACTCCTAACCAAACCTGTCCCTCAAAAACCAGCGCCTGCCGCCCAGATTCCAGCCCCTCTCCCTCCACCTCCTCCTCCCCCCAGAGAACCTACTCCACCTCCACCTAAAGACCCCACCCCTCCTCCATCCCCTAAGCCTTTGACTCCGCCCCCTCCTGCAAAGGTTTTGGCGTCTGTGGGCTGCCAAACGGAATATGAGGCTCTCTTTCCACCGGTACAAGCGAGGCTTGTCCTCAAGCATGTGTTTGATCCTAACGCTACACGCGTGGTGTGTTTCTGAGAACGATTCAAAAGCTTTAAAGAGTTCCTTTCACTTTCAAGCATGTGCATCACTTTTAATTTATTCGCAAGTCAGGGTCTGTTGCTTGGATACTGAAAAAAAGTCGAAATAATCTTCAAAACTTCAGAATGAGAGAAACTTGGGAAACCTGGTCTGGTTTGCATGGAGAGATTGTGAAAATGCATCAAAATAGTGAAAATATTCATAAACAAACTGCTTCAAGAATAAAAGAAAGAAGTCTCTACAAAAGACAAAAACTGACTACATCACATTCCAAGTTATTATGCAAATTATCTTTTTTTTTTATTTACCTTCACATTTTACGGACCAAACCTAATTGAACCAGAATTTTTCTTCATATTAAAATGCACCACTCCAAAAACAGACGGGAAGTTTCAAAACACTTTAAATGTTGTAAAGAACTGAAAAGTGTTGTTTGTTGTGTTTGCTGCAAATATTTATTAATACTAAAGGAATGTTAATCAAGCGTTTACATCCTGATCGCTCTTTTCTTCGTTTAGATCATGGCTCAGGGGAAGAGCTCGCCCACCAGCGTTCCGAAGCAGAGCAATAAACTGGACAACATGCTGGGCAGCCTCCAGTCCGACCTCAACCGCCTGGGCGTCCAGACTGTGGCTAAAGGGGTGTGTGGAGCCTGCAAGAAACCCATCGCAGGCCAGGTACGAGAGACTTAGTTCATTGTAAATGTGGAGTGCCACAGGGTTCAATATTAGGCACACTTTTGTTTTGATTCATGTCTATGCTGATAGTCTCCCGAGCAGTCAATCTCTTAGTGGACTCCCATTTGCTTCTAGGAGAATGTGGGAGAAAGTAAAAAAGTCAGACAACAATAAGAAATATTTATTAATAGACTACCGTTCAAAAGTTAGAGGTCACTTTGAAGGAAAAACTTTTAGATTTTCTATGAAGATAACTTTGAACTAATCAGAAATTGAGAAGAAACTGAAGATTTCCCACAACGGTGTGTGTACTACTCCCTTCAGAGAACAGAACAAAGATACTCGAACCAGAGTAGAAAGAGAAGTGGGAGCCCCCTCTGCACAACAGAGCAAGAAGATAAGTCCTTTAGAGTCTCTAGCTTGAGAAATAAACGCCTCACTGCTCCTCAACTTGCAGCTTCCTTAAATAGTACCAGAGTGAACATCTACAGTGAGAGGCGACTCCGGGATGCTGGCCTTCAGGGTAGAGTGGCAAAGAAAAGGGCGTGTCTGAGACCAGCCAATAAGAGAAAAAGATTGAGCTGCTCCATCCAGCCAATCCAGCTTGTGGGAGGAACTTCTCGAAGCATGGGGTGAAATTTCTTCAAATTTCTTCAAAATTAACAGCTAGAAGCCAAAGGTCTGCAATGCTGTAATTGTTTCTTTGACGAAAGCAAAGCATTATTATTATTTTCAAGTAAATATTATTTATAAGCTTGTTAATGTCAAAGTTATGTTTTTATGGAAAGCACAAAATTGTCTGGGTGACCTCAACCCTTTGAATGGTGGTGTATGTATATTCGAACTTTTCTTGGGGGATGGGCACCCCTCCTATTTAATGGTATGGCAAACGGTCACTGTGGCTCCGCCCCCTTTTGCTGTCCATCAGCTCAGTTTTCCAAATGATTCGTCATCTATACTAAACACATGTCTGTAATGCTCCTCTAGATGAACACTGACTCTGTAATGCTTGACGTGAGTGTGACACCCTCCGTCCTCAGGTGGTGACAGCGATGGGGCGGACGTGGCATCCGGAACATTTCGTGTGTACTCACTGTCAGGAGGAAATAGGCTCGAGAAACTTCTTTGAGCGAGACGGCCAGCCGTACTGTGAGAAGGACTACCACAGCCTGTTCTCTCCTCGCTGTTACTACTGCAATGGACCCATCCTTGATGTAAGAGACACTGTTCCTGCTTTCAGCACTTCAGAGGGGGCGAGGTTTGGAGGCGTGTGGGGGTGTCCGGTTCCAGCACACTCTTACTATAGCCCCTCTGGCTTCGGATTTCCTGTAAACACAAACAGTCTCCTAAAGAAACATACACGGAGCACCAAAATGACTTGAGTAGAAATAAATAAATCCATAATTACCGGTAGCTATATTTTCTAAACAAATAAGTTTTGTTTACATGTCATTGGTGTATCCATATCTCAAAACATCTAGTTTTTTTTTTGTCTTTTATTCATTTATTTACACATTCAGTTCTGTGTTCGTTTGCTAACTTTTTGGCCAGTCCAAACTTCAGTCTTCCGGATTGGTTACAAGAGAATTGATCTTTAATCGAAGGTGTCTGGTTGAATTCTAATGTAACCAAATATATTAATTACATTTATGTGTTTCTTATTTTGTTTATTGAATCTTTTATGGTATTTATATTTAAATATGTACATATTTATTAATTATTTATTTCTATTAGGTCAGTGACATATTATTCCCCTATCACTATGAGTGATTTAAACAAACAATTCTTAATTTATTATCTCCTTCTTGAGTTGCTAAGGTAAACAGTGTGGTTGCTAGGGTGAAGGCAGTGATGAACTGTAATAGTCACCTCATCACTATGACTGAAAAAAAACCAACCCACTCTATCTACAACTTTCCCTGGGTGAGATCTCCTGTGGTTGCTAGGGTTCAGCAACCTGGTTGCTAGGGTTGTGTAAGTGACAATATTCCCCTCATCATTTGAGCAACCCACTTGTATCTAAAGTTTTCCCAAGCTGTGTAATTGATCAGATTCTGTGGTTGCTGTGGTAAATTATCTGGTTGCTAGGGTGATTTCAATGACATCATATAATTGTCATCTCATCACTATTACAAATCCTCTATCTAGAATTTTCCCAAGCAGAGATGAGGATCTTCTTCTGTGGTTGCTAGGGTAAACGCTCTGGTTGCTAGGGTGGAGCCAGTGATATATCCCTATTTAGTGATGTAAACAAGCCCTCTTGAATCCACAATTTTAGTTTGGATATAGCCCCTCTTCGAAGGTTGCTAGGGTAAACAGTTTTGTTGCTAAGGTGAGGTCAGTGACATAATATTTCTTTTCAAAAGCAGAGATAGATGTGAGATAGATGACACGGTCTAGTTAAGGGTTTAATGAGATCTTTATTTTTTTTTCTCCACCCTGTAGAAAGTGGTGACAGCACTGGACAGAACTTGGCATCCTGAGCATTTCTTTTGTGCCCAGTGTGGCTCGTTCTTTGGGCCAGAGGGTGAGAACAGCTTGTTTTCTTCCTTCAGTTTATTTGATCTCTTCAAAGTTTTAATCCATCTTTTCTCCATCCTCCCTCAGGATTTCATGAGAAGGAGGGAAAGGCGTACTGCAGGAAGGACTACTTTGATATGTTTGCACCTAAATGTGGAGGCTGTGCGCGTGCCATCCTGGAGAACTACATCTCTGCACTCAACTCGCTCTGGCACCCGGAGTGTTTCGTCTGCAGGGTCAGTGAATGGTTGTGGGTCGTGAGAAGATAATGGATGAGATTTTTTTATTAGTCTCTGTCTTTAAATACACAGTTCATTTGAGAGAAGCTCAATGGATTGATGAAAGGATTGTATTTTTATTTAATTTTTATTTAACTAAAGCTTCATCCACTTCTTGCCATCAAAGCCTGTAGCAGCACTTCCTCCGAGTACCACTAGAAGGAGCCCACGGGTACCACACCTTGAGAATCAGTATTGTAGATTTGTTTTTATTCGATTGAATTAAATGCCTTTACAATATGTGATCAAAAAAATATAATAAATTCAATATTTTTTAAATGAATTGAAATGAAACTAATTAAAGTTTAATTAGAACATAAATGGAATAAGATTTAAGATGAAATTTACAAGAAATTAGGGCTGTTTAAATGCATATATATATATATGCATACAATTAAAATACATTTACAAAATAATTTTGTTGTTTTCAAATAAAAATAACATAAAATAACAATATAAAATGTGAATTATTTTTAGTTGAGTTTAGTTGAATTATGTTAAGTGTTTAAATGTAAAAGATTATTTCAGACTTTAACTCAAGACAACTTAATATTTTTAATTGAATATATGAAAAAAGTTTTTTGTTATTTTTTTATTTAACATTATATTATTATTGTGTTTAATTTACTTTATAAACAACTAGTTTTTCTATTAATTTCTATTAATTTTCTATTTTATTGTAATCCTCATTTCATTAGTGAACCCATGAATTAATATAAAGTTACAATTATTTATTTTATTGCCATTTTATTCTGTAAGTTTAAAAGAAGGGCTATATTTGTTCATTTAAAAACGGTTGTTTTAAACCTGAATCCATAGAAGGATCTCAGGGTTTGACCGGCGCTTGCTCCATCTCACATCAAGTGAAGTGAGTTGTACTCACGGTTTGAGTAGATTCACTATTCACCCCCCCCCCCTCACCTCTTTCTCTCCGCAGGAGTGCTTCACACCCTTCGTGAACGGCAGCTTCTTTGAGCACGAGGGCCAGCCGTACTGTGAGGCGCATTACCACGAGCGCCGCGGATCTCTGTGCTCCGGCTGCCAGAAGCCCATCACAGGCCGCTGCATCACCGCCATGAGCAGGAAGTTCCACCCGGAGCATTTCGTCTGCGCTTTCTGCCTTAAGCAGCTCAACAAGGGCACGTTCAAAGAGCAGAACGACAAGCCCTACTGCCAGGGCTGCTTCATCAAGCTCTTCAGCTAGAGAGGAACCTGAGACACGACGACGTTCTGCCTTTGATTGCTCTCCCGCGATTCTCAATCATCGAAAACTAGCTTTGGTTTTATCGTAGAACATGACGGTGAGCCATCATTGGCAGAACTTTTTAAACTACCGATGTTGATTTGAAAATTTCAAGGCTTTTGGTTTTCAGAACTCCCAAAGCTGTCCCAACGAACTTGATGCACGAGACAAATCGGAACCACTGTAGGTTAGTTGCTACAATTTTGCATCTCGAGTTGAGTTTCTCGACTTTTTCCTACCAGCGCAGCCTTGTGCCAATCGCAGTCGAGGACAGATCTTCAGGGCAGCAGTTGTGATTTTAACAGCCTTTGAAACCACCTGCTGGACCCAGAGCCCGTCTGAGGCTCCTCGTGGTCCTTAAATCTCATATTTTTATATAATCGACTGCATCTGACAAATCAAGATCTATTTTTGTATTTATGCACAGCTTTTTGCACATTTCAGACGAATCTTGCAGCTTTAGTAGATTAAAACACGCTCCGTTTCACACATTTCAAGATTACAGGAGCAGCGTCAGTGTTTGCATCCGCAACATTCGTGTTGTTCGGCATGTTTCTGTGCTCTTTCTCTGTTGATCAGTGTTTCTATTTTTATATTCGCCGGTGGTTGTTGATGGATGGCTGGAACGGTCTGTGCTTCCATCCTTTTATCTTTATAAAGAGTTTGGTGAATCGTCTTTTGCTGTTATACTGAAAATATTCTTAGAAGGCCATAATGATGCCAGTTTGGGCCGGGATCTTTGATAACTGGCTCTACAGAGGGCCTGTTGCCACCTGGGATTTCTTACTTTGCCTCGTGTTGATCTCCTGCTGTATGCAAATTAAAATATAATAAAGTCTTATGAATCTGCTTTGTTTCCATCCTAGTAATTTAAAGAGGTTTTTCTTTCTGTCATTTTGTTTGCGTGACCTTCACGCTGTATTGTCAAAATGCAATAAACTCTAATGATGACGATTGATTTTGTTCCTCATTTATATTTTACGAAAGTTACGTCTGGTCTAGGTCCGAGTGATAATACGGATACGAGTGATAAAAATTTATTTACAAATAAAGTGAAATGGATCAAGTGCCTCAAGAGATGAAGAAAACCCACAAAGTAACAATAAAACGATCTAAAGCTTATAATTGAACAAAACTTGTACAAAAATTAACTCCTCAAACTCGCTGCTTTGCATATTTACTAAAAAAGAATATTTACGATCACCGAATCAGAACTGAATAAGATGTGATCGTCTTTCAGCTTTATTTTACAGACCCCAAACCAGTGCCATCTAGTGGTGGAAAGATGGGATAATCCTTGGAAGTACAAGACCTGTGAGATGGCTTGTATTTTTCAAAGTTCTTGCTCAAAAAGGTTTTTTTTTTTTTAAATACAATTTTCACCTTTTGACCTTGTCTTAACTTTTTTAAGGGGGGGGGTTGCATTTTTATGTTATCAATTTAGATATGTTTAGAGATGTTAATTTTATAATTTATTGCACACTTTTTTGCCCAGATTTTCTGCATAGTTTTGTGGGATTTTGTTCACTTTCAGGATTGCTGTGGAATTATTTTGTAATATTTGAAAAAATGGCGTTGATATCGAGCCTTGCCACAAAAAAAAAAATAGGGCAAGTTAGTAATTACAGTAATTGTAAAAAAAATAAATAAATACTCAAAAAGGCCCTGGGTTTCTAAGGGTGAACTCAATTTTTACAATCAGACAAGGAGTATTTCACCCTTAGCTGTGACGCCAGGGGAGCAGTGAGAGGAACTGGTGACTAAGCGGAGCTGAGAATCGAACCAGAACCCTTCTGATCTCCATCAGACTAGGCCCAAGTTCAATACATTGATGTCTCGATTGCTGTCCATATCCGCACAAGGACTAGCTCAACTGTTGAAACTCATGCTAATGAAAGTATGACATCACCTGCAGAACGGCCAATCAACTGCTTACCACAATAAAAGAGGCGGGACCTTCTCCCCTTTTATTAATGTAAAGCATTCGGGGCACGCACAAACCTTTTAATCCATAGAATTGAAATATTAACAGGAAACAAATACACAGCATTAGTTGGTTTACTTATAATTTACATATTGTTTATATTTATTAATTAAACTTACTTCTCTGAGATTTTAAACTTATTCTTCATTAGAGTCTAATTTTGAGGGTTTTAAGAATAAAATTACAATTCATTATTTATTAAAAAAGTTTCTCTGTGTTTCTCTTTTTTTCCCCAAATAAATATATATTTTATAAGTCAACCCCTCCCCTCTAAACACAGCCCCCCACCTTTAAAAGCGTGCTACTCCACTGATTCTGAATCCTGTTGTTCTGAAAACCTGTTCAGCTGCTGAGTTCTGGAGCATTTGCATTGGTCTGACTGCACAAGAAGGAAGTCCAGAGGAAGTTGAGCTGTTTGGAATACTTCCAGATGAAGCTGTCAGACTGAGGTGGGACTGGAAAGTGTAACGTGGGGGGGGTGTAAGGGCAGAGCTGCAGGAGATCTTGTGTCAGAAGTGGAATAAGATGAGAAGAGAATCGGACCAAGACCTGAACCCTGAGGAACCCCTGGTTTTGCTTTGAAACGACTGCCATCGAGAACTCGCCGCTGACCCTGATTGCAGTGTCTATGATGCTCTTCATCAGGAAAGGACAAAAAAAATGTTTGATTTAATACAAAATAAACCAAAAACTGTAATTAGTGTTTAACAACAAAAATAATCCATTCAACACCTTAATATACTTTACCAAAACTATCATCCCCTGTTAGTTTCATACTGAATTGTTGATCTGTGTCTGTGTCATTAAATTATCTGAATACCCGACGACAGAGGAATGCTGAAGGAAAGTGTGCAAACTTTAAAAAAAACATTGAATTAACTCTACTCGGAGTATATTTGGTCCCACTCTATATAGAGTTAAACCGACTCCGAGAAAGAGTAATTTAATCTATTTTCTTCATGTTTTTCCAAATCTGCATGGAAAATACAAACTAAATATTAACTATTCAGAGAGGGACCAAGTCCACTCCAGAAAGAGTAAAAACAGACAAAAATAGACTGTTTAGTTCAAATAGACTTATTTAAATAACTCTCCTTCAGAGTTGGTTTAACTCTATATAGAGTGGGGCCAAATACACTCTGAGTAGAGCTAATTTAACTCTTAGGATTTTACTGTGTACAGTTTCACGAATAAAGTCACCCTTTCTGCGAAAATGAAGAACATGACTTCATGGGCTATTAAATTAAATTAAATTAAATGATCATCTTCTACCTCTTTTTTATTGGTTTGATCCACGGGCTCTTCAGCTCAAAGTGGGAAGATCGTCAACAGCTCACTTTCAAATATCTGGATGATTCTTCTCCCCTTCTTCTGTTTGCTGATGTCCTGTGTGCAGCGGCTGAGGTCCCAGAGAACATCTGGATGCTCAATACTTCTACATGTTGAGAAAGGCCCATGTGGAGAGGTCATGGTCCCAGAGTGCGGCCAGCAGAGACTCACAGACAGCCTGGTGCTCCAGCAGACTCGGCATCTGTGCCATAAGCTCCAGACTCAGCTTCTCCACGACACAAACGCACATCTCCCAGTCATCCACAGAAACGGAGAGCTCAGCCGAGTCCAGCACAGGAGCAACGAGAGCCTCCAGTGAGCTCAGCCAGACCACAGCATCCATTGCTCAACCTCAAATCTGTTCAGTTCAGCGTCAAAGCTTTGGTTACTTCTGAAACCAGTGAAGTCCAGGTTGTGTTTTTAAAGTGGATTCAGTTCAGCTCAGATTTCATTGATTTCACTTGAGTTGATTGTAGGTTTAGATCCAAAAACATGAATTTAATTCAAATAAATTTGGTTCGGATGAATTCCGTTTAGATTTATTTAGTTCAGTTGGTTCTACATTTAGTCGTTTTAGTTATAAATTCTGTGTATTTCAAATTAATTACAATCTGTTGATCAATTTAGTTCAGTTAACTTCAGGAGGTTTCAGCACAGATGCGTTTAGTTCAGCAGATCTCTGAGGAATTCAGATCTGAATTTCATTTCAGTTCAGCCCCGTTTTGCTGGTTACTTCAGATTTTCCAAAGAGTTTAGTTTTGCAGATGTCCAGTGAATCGACTGACATCTGACTGGATCCAATCACTTCGCTTTATATTGATTCTGATTCATTTAATCCACAATGAGATCAGAGAACTCCTGTTCTGTTGAATTTCTCTTCTCTTCTCTTCTCTTCTCTTCTCTTCTCTTCTCTTCTCTTCTCTTCTCTTCTCTTCTCTATTCTTCTATCCTCTCCTCTCCTCTCCCATCCTCTCCTCTGTGTGGGAGGATGAAGCATCTGTTGCTTGGGTCTTAGACTTGTATAATCCCGGAGGAGCAGGGTTCACTGGGAGGAAACACTCTGCCTCTTTGCTGAAGAGATTAGTGAGTCGAGTCTTAAAGAAACGATTTAGGAGACCATTGGTTATCCTCATTCTGAATTTGAGAAGCCTAATCAGAATCCGAATAAACAATAAAATAAAAATTAAAGTGCTGAAAGCCGACTTTGACATAGCTTGAACATTTTAGGATAAATTTACAATAAACTGCCATCAATTATTCGTCCGCTAGAGAGCGCTAACTGAGAGAAATGTTCAAGGAAGCAGCATATAAATGTCCGCTAGATGGAGGTGTTTAGCATCTGCTCCTTGTCAGACTTAAAAGAGTGCATCTCGGTGAGGGCTTTTTAATCTTAGAAGTGATGTGTTTCATTTTCCAGCCGTGGACTGACTTTATAAGCCATTCATCTCTGTCGCCGGCTTTATTTAGTCCTTCCCACGGCTGGATTTCATTGCTTCTCTCGCTGAACTCTGATGAATGAAAAGAAACCAGACGCCTGAGAAAAGCTTCGAAGCACTATTGTTCCACCAATGGCCTTTATAGTCTCCTCATTATTAACAGCTATTGTTAATCTTGGCTTATTACATGGAATACGTCAAACTACATCGATTAAAAACTGAAGGCTGCCGCTTGTACGCTGTTGTTTGAGAGAGAAACCTAAAACACAGCAGGAACAAAAGCTGAGGCAAACTGATCTGGCTCCAGTCAGAATCAGAAACTCCAGAACAATCTGACACACAATAACCAGCAGAACCAGACGCGGATTTTCAACTAGTCACGGCCTGTTGGTCATAATGTGTTCTAATGAGGAACCGTTTTCGATGTTTAAAGGAATAACAGCCGCAGAATTACACCTGTTTGAAAAAAAAAACTGTTAACTTCCTGAATCTTTAACTGCCTTCAAGCAAAAAAAAGTCTGAATGATTTTACACAAATTAAGTTAAGATGATTTCAGATGAATTCAGTTCATTTCAGTTCAGATAATTACAGAATAATTCAGATCAGTTAAGTTCAGATGATTTCTGTTCAATTCAGTTCAGATGATTTCAGAAGAATTCAGATTATCTCAATTCAGTTGATTTCAGATGAATTCATTCTGCCGGTGCCTATCTCCGGCACACATTGGGCGAGAGGCAGGGGTACACCCTGGACAGTTCAGATTTTTATATTATTTCTGTTCAGATTATTTCACTTCAGTTGTAATTTGCTCCCTTTAGCGACCAGCCTCTAGCGGCAAATTGCAGTTACAGTCGCCTCCGAAGGAAACACGGTTGCCCCTTGGCGAAGACAAACTGGTGATGCTGGTTTGATATCGACTCGAGGTCTACACTTGAAACCCATTTTACCAGGTATTTTGCAGGATCTCTCGTATAAATGTGAGCAGAACCTCCAAAAGTCACTTTCTCCAGAGGCTTGTGATCTTGTTTCGTCCCCATCTGTAGAGACTCGATGTTCTCGGCTCTCGCAGCAAGGCAAGGTCATGATGTTTGAAGTTTGATCCTGGGAACAGCAACACACAAAGCCACGGGTGCACAAAGCCGACCCACAATCCCCTGCCTTTCCCTCTGTTTCTGTCCTCTGGAGGGTTGAGGAGAGAGCAGATCGCATCTCCTGCCCCAAATACTGCCCTGCCCCGAGGGAGACCCCCCACCCACCCTGGGTTTAAGGGTTTTAAAGGTCCTCTTGAAGAGAAGGAGGTTGAGCAGAAGTGATGTGACGGTCCAGAAAACAGGACGTTTTGTTCAGATTATCTTGGTTAGGGATCAGATGACGTTTATATGCAAAGTCTACATTTTTATAAACACACTTCCAGAGTGACTTAGTGGTTCGTTCTGTCGCCTCTCGGCAAGAATGGCTCTTTCAGAGGAGCTGTTCTCCCATTGGTTGTGTGAGTTTCCTCCAGACAGTTCTGCAACATTCCTGTTTAGCTGGAGCGGCGAATCCAAACTGGCCACAGGAGGAAATTTGGGTGTGAATAGGAAGTAAATGAGTCCCTGCAGTGAACCTGTCACTGGTGTCTGTGCTCATCGCATCCATTCCAATGAGAGACAAGGGAACGTTAAACCCTGAAGACGCTGTTGATCTTTGCAAGGCTAACAGTTCTTAAAGCAACCCTTTGACATTTGAATTGTGCAGCAGAAACTTCGCTTACGCTCAAGTTGAACCTTACTCTTTTGTTACTCTTCACTCACCTTACTCTTTTGAGGGAACCTCATCTAGATTCGTGTAGGTTTTTGAGCTCAAGTGTTTTGTTTGTAGACCTTTCGGTTTATTTGTGGTTTTGCGTCGGTTTGGCACAATAAAAGCACAGCTTTTGAAGAAACTCTCTGAACACAGATCAACCTCTTCTTTTCAGCACATGAAAAGAACTAGCATCAGGAATTGCCCACTGTTTAATGATACTGAAACTGTTTTTTCTTTCAGCTCTAAACGTTACCAAAGAAATTGAATTTGTGAGATGAGTTATATTGTAACACTGCATTTCAGACACTTCTTTGTACAGCAAATGCACATTTATTTTCTTTAGTTGTGGCCAGTTTGTCGGTGGTATCCGGTGACCTGGTCTTTGAAGGATCTCTAGAATCTCTCCACATGGGTCAGCAAAGGTTAACTCAGAGGTTGACGTCCACAGAATGAGCATGGGTTATTTCGAAGGCTCAAGTTTCCCTCCATTCGTCCAAAAAAGTTGCTGGAGGTTAAACTGTAGCCGATTCGATGGAAAAGATGCTCCGTCCCCAATGACAGATGCACAAACACAACCCTCAGTGGCTACAGTAGTAGTACATTCTGATGTCAAGCAGCCTGGAATCTGTTTGGAATGCCTTCTACAGGGGGGTGGTCCAGAAAAGTCCGACTGAGCTGACCCAGGACACACTGGAGAGACTGTCTTTAAAGGCCAGTACACACTAAACCAACGATCGCAATGGGGATCTGGGCAGTTGGTGGGTGTCCGTTGGCATTGAATTGGCATCAGGCTTGTCCATGAAAGAGAGCGCTCTGATTGGCTGTTCAGACATCAAATCAGAGTGAGTGGAGGACTTGAACCTGAAGAGAAAAGAGAAAAGTTGCTCGATGCATAACGTCAGAGAGGAGGAGCTTCACAGAATACCAGAGGGGAGGGGCTACTGACCCGCAGAGACCCTCTGATATTCTGTAGCTCCACTCCTCTGTTGTGCTGTAGCCCCACCCATCTGGTGTTCTGTGAAGCTCCTCCTCCCAAACACTCTGTATTGATCACCGACATTGAGCGTGAACGATTCCCTTTCGGAACCAATCATGGTTTTGTGGAACGAAGTTATTGAAGATGAGCTCATCAATACGATTCAATAGCGTAATGCGAATGCTATGCAAACCTACAAGCAAACACAAACAGCACACTTCCTGGAATAAAAAAATGCAGACAACTGCCACCTACAGGTACAGAAAGCTATATCTCTTCGGGTTTGTAGTCAGCTGTCATTGGTTCGAAAAAAAAAAACAAATAATAATAATACAATTAAAATAATAATATATATATTTGTAGAAATATATTTTAGAATTACACAATCAGCAAAAACATTTGGCTCTTTTGTTTGTCTGATGATGCCTACCTGCAATTTTAGAAATAAATGCAACAGAAACCAAACTGAATTGTTTTTGTATATTGTATTATTGACATTTACTGGCCTATTGTGCTCACTGTGAGGAAAATAAACGACTGCGATTATAGTTGGAGCTGAATCCACCTTCTTTCACGAATGCTTTTGTCACTAATCGCCTGGGAAAGTCTGATGTTATAAAACGTGCTCAAAAGTCACTTTTGAGATTCTTTTCAAAAGCTGAAAAGCCTGAAATCTCAAGTAGATGTTTCCCAGTCCTGCCTTCCGCTCTCGTCTAGTGTTTCCATGGAAACCCCGAATTGTAGGCCTCCTCGGTCACACATGCTCCTTTTGTGCTGAAATGCCCCTGACCCGCTGTGTGCCCGTACGAGTCCCTCAAACTCTCCATCAAAGTGACTTCCTCACCCTGCCATCACCCTGCTCTGAGCAATCCCAGAGGAAGTTCACCATCACAAACTTCTGTTTCCTTGTGACCCGTCTCTCTTCTTTACTATCACACTTCCTTAAAGAGCCTTTATGATCTATGTTTGATATTGAGAACATCCAGCTTGAGTTTGAAATATGCTTTGTGAATCGAACCAAAGAGTCGACTCATTTGAACGAACGCATTGCAGAATGTTCAAGTGGAATAAGTATTTCATGCTACTGGGCTAATATATGCTAAGCTAATGCTAACAGAGCTATAACCAGAGCAGACCTTCATCTGAATTTAATCAGTTCTGGGCTTTCTACATCTTTTTTAACTTAACTTTTGGAAATTGCTCCAACTTTTTCCTCCTCTGATGTAAACCTTTCCATTGACCTCCACAATCCAACAATAGACGTCTCTATTTCAAACAGCCAAGCATTTGAGGTCAATCTTGACAAACTATCTCAGTATTTGTCCATTTGTCTGCCTTTTTCTCGTCCAAATGTGTGTATTTTACCAGGTTTCTTCACAGAACCTGTGATGCAATGACACTGACTTCCTGGAAAAGGGTGAGTCTGCGGGAGAAAAGCTGAAGTTCAGATCTGATAAACGGACAGATTTCACGCTTCTCACTCTCTCAGCCAAAAACAAAAAGCTCTCCATCACAGGGAACATCTGAGTCCGCTCCCCTGTACTCGTTAAAGAGACAGAACATGCGCTTTTATCTTTTTGTGTTCGACAGAAGAAAGAAGCTAATGCTCTGCAACAAGAGGATGATGCTGACTCCACCTTCAGACACGTAGAAATCTCATTAGGCTGATATATAAAATAAATAAATGCTTGTGCTCGAGACCCATAATACCAAACAGCTTCTAATGATCATACACAGTGTCCTACGCGGTCATGAACTGAAACAGAAACAGCTGTGTACGAGGCCTACTCGGTGGGGAACAGCCAAAATGCTATCATAGTGAGGTTGAGAAACATGTGACGTGATTGAGCGCAGCAACAAGACTCAAACCAGTCATGCTGCATCGATTAGTTCTCTCCCAGATGAACATTTCAAAGCAGACTGGTTTCTTTTGAAGAAGCACAAAGAAGCACCAAACGTTGCGGATCATAGACGCAGTGATTGGTCAAGGAAACTTGCGCAGCAGATAAACATCAGTTACCCATTAAACCTGAGGATTTCCAACAGTAAAACCAGCTCAGAACTGGCAGAAACCAGTATGACCCTGGTACATCCATCTAGTGTACGGAGAACTGGTCTTTATTGGAAGAGTGGCTCGGACTTAGGAACACAACTCGGACTTAGGAACAAGGCCAAGTTAATTAATTATGCATGGAGATATAGGAAATAGAAAAAAATTATTGTCTGCAGCAACAGTGAAGCATGGTGGAGGTTCTTCGAAAGTTTGGGGCTACATTTTTGCAAATTGAACTCAAGATTTGTTGAAGATTAATGGTGCTCTCAAAGCGGGAAACACAGGCAGACACTGATTCATCATGCAATACCATCAGGGAGGCGTGTGATTGGCCCCAAATTAATTCTGCAGCAGGACAATGGTTCCAAACACACAGCCAAAGGCATTAAGAACCATTCTCAGAAGTACCGGAGCCCTGGCCTCAGCATCATCCAGTGAGTCTGGGTTTACATGAAGGGACAGAAGGATGAGAGAAAGCTGCATCCCCAGAAGATGTTTGGAAGAGCCTTCCAGCAAGTTTCAGCTGTTTCAAGAGCTGTTCTCTTTTGTTCATTCACTGCATTTTGTTCCATGATGGAAATAAACGGCTAAAACCTTTGCACAGCGCTGTATATTTCGCTCTAAGGCTAGTCTCAGATGTTAAGCATACCCACTGAAGAGGAAAACAAATGCATGCTTCTCCCTCCATCTCTTCATCTAGAAGGGGATGAGCTTCTCAGTGAAAGCCCACCCACAGAAGAGCTGGCAGTGAATGAAAGAACTTCTCTCTTTCTGAAAGCTCCGCCCCCTTCTCGTGTTCCCATCAGCTCGCTTCTCAACCAGCATGGGTGGACTTCTTAATCAGGTAAAGGTAGCTAGCTACATGAACACAGAGCTACTTAAGGAAACTCTAGGGATCCATTGGTAAACACCACGCCTAGAGTCCTGATCGCGTCTGCAGATGACAGGAATCCACTATGATCTTCATTCAGTTGAGTGACGTCCACGTGACCATCTGGGCTTTATATAAACTTCTATTTGTACTCAACACATCACCCGTAAACCTAATTTGAAAACTTTAGAATCGTATAAATTGGTCCACAACCACCACACACTATTGTCTTTTTTTTAATCTTTTTTTAATACTCTATATGTCATGAAAATTAAATTGTATCATAACAATGTCATAATAAACACATGTTGATGTTCGTTCTGCCACAAATGAGTAATCTGTGTATGAAAAAATACATACAAAATAAATAAACCGTTTATGAAGTAGTGAGAACAGTACAGGCTCCGCCCCTACCCGCATGCCCCGCCCCGCCAATAAGCCCCGCCCCGTGAGCTCTTCTCTCCACTCTGTTATTGGTTTCCCCCTCGGTCTCCCGCACTCTCTCGACTATTGCTGCCTTTCCCATCAAGGTGCTGCGGGTTCTCCTCAAGTTCACGCTCCTCTCATCTTCCCCGAAGCTTCGGCTCCTCGGAGGGCTTCACTGTGACGTGAGTAGTCTCTCTAGGGTTCCTCTGGAGCTCTGTGGGGTTCTCCTGAGCCAAGTGTGTGAGAGGGAGAGCAGCAGTGTTTGTCTGGTTGTTTTCCTTGCACACGTGGAAAGATAAGAGCTCTACTCGCTAACTCTGGAGATGTACAAACATCTGGCTGGCTTTCAGAGAACTTTCCAATGGAAGCACTGGTCGAACTGTGTGAGGAGGATAGAAGAAGTGAATGTTCTGATCTTTCGCAATGTTTTGGTTAAAGGAGAGCTGTCACTTCTTTCAAATGTCTTTCTGAAGTTTGAAACTAAGTTTAATTCAGATATTGGCTCATAGTGACATTGTTCTTGTGCCAGCTGCTTATTTTGTATCATTTGAAGAATTATTTTTCTGAAAATGCTGCTACACCAAAGGAATATGCAATTGTTTCCACCTGGCGTTAGAATGCACATAAAAAAACGATCATTTGAGTGTCAAAACAAATAATAATTGTACTAATATTAATACAGAGAATTAAGAGGAAAGCTCTCTGCTGTGTTCAAATGGGATAATAAATAGCCAAAATATTTCAGATTGAAAATAATAAAGAGATCCCTCTGTGTTTTTGTGACTCTTTTTGGGGAATGTGCAAATGTTAAAGTGTTAGGAAGGATATAAATGATGTAATGCGTAGAAAAAGCAATTAAAATGTAACCAGAATTCATTTGGATTACCATAAATAATAACAAAATGTCCAGTAAACAAAGTCACACAATCCACATGATCTACATTATTCTACATTATCCATAACTTAAAATGTGCAGAAGCTAGTTTTATAACCCATTAATTGTCTTAAATTCATTTCTAACATCTTTAAACTATTATAAAACACCAAAGCTTCTTATTTATGTTCTTATTTATTATCTCTGCTCCTACCGTAAACTTTTGTTTGTTTGAAGTGTTCAAAGCCAACTTTGACCATCAAGGCCCCAGCTTGAGGTTCTAGAGGTCGATGGCTGTTTTGGATTGAAATTCTAAATAAATTCAATGATTGATTGTTGTTTGGATCGGATTGGTTGGGGACACTTTTAAAGTTTTTTTAAAGCACTTCCTATTTGATTGGTTAAATGAAACATGGTTCAAAGCTGATTGTTTCAGTTATGTACAATCTGCACGTTTTATTTGAGTCTTGTTCTGTTTTTTTACTGTGATCTCTAAATGTGGGAATGTTTCATTTCAATCTTGTTCCAATCGACTGGTTGAAACAACGTGTGAATCTGTGTTTGATTTAAATGTTGGTTGGTTGAAACATCAGAGTGTTGGACTTTTATCTCGTTCCATTCTGGCTGGTTGAAACTAAATATAAATCAGATTGGGATATTTGAACCTTGTTCCAATCTGTGTTGGTTGAAACAACATGTTTATCAGAGTGTTTGGTTTGTTGAAACAATGTATGAATCAAACTTTTGATCTACACCATGTTCCACTCTGATTGGTTGAAATTATGTACAAATCAGAATCAACTGTGGTTTGGATCGGATTGGGATCTAAATTCTGATTGGTTGAAAAAAAGTAACAGTCCTGATGGTTTGGAATATGTTGTGTTCTGAGATGAAGTAGATATAGTAGAGATGTTTCCTCCAGATTTTTCCCATTCGTCACGTGATCACTGTGTCTCGAGTCGTCTGGATACGTTCAGTCTGAACAGAATTCTGAGATTAGTCCTGAATCGTTTTATCAGACGAATCATAGATTCAAGAACACTTTTAACAGGTTTTTGCTAATCCTCCCCTTCTAGTTTTTACCATTCCGTTTCTCCTGTTGATTGTCGGGTGCTGAGGACATGACTCAGAGTAATGGGGAGACGCGTGTCCAGCGCAACCGCGTCCAACAGCTGCGGGACGGCATCAGTGAAAGATCACAGCGGGCGAGAACGAACCTCCAGAACATCAGCAGCCAGGACGTCCAGGGCTTCTTCAGGAGAAACGCCTTCGTCATTCTCACAGTGGCAGCGGTCATCATCGGTAAGATCTGCGCGGTGAAACCGTATCATGAGATTCATCAGCTAATCTTGAATTGTTTTATCCACCTTTGGGTTCTAGCCTTCTGAAAATAACATATAAAAGCAAAGGTTGAAAATTACACTAAAATCTACATGTTAAGATTTAATGTTACATTCAAATACTAAATAGTTATTGTGATGAAAACCTCATTGGTACTGAACGCTCTGATATTCTCTATCAGTTTATATCCAATGGGCCGTGATACAACGATGAGGTTTTTCAGGAAATGACAACAGTTCTGTTTGTCTCTCAGGGATAATCCTGGGTTTCGGGCTGCGGCCGTATAAGATGTCGTACCGCGAGGTGAAGTACTTCTCGTTCCCTGGCGAGCTGCTGATGAGGATGCTGCAGATGCTGGTGCTGCCCCTGCTGGTCTCCAGTTTAATCACAGGTACAAAACAGGCAGAGAGTTAATCTTTTTTTTTTAAACATTTCAGTATTTATGAACATTATGATAGTTTTTATTTCGTTAAATTATTAAGTATTAATCCACGCTGTAAGTACCATACTTTGGTTTGCTATTTATGAACGTAATCGAAAAAACTGAATAAAATTTCTAAATATTTGCCACGTGGCCAAATATAGACATTTCCATTCCCGAAGGTAACCACAGCAACTGACCTGGGGTCTGTGCGCACCTTAAACTGTGTTAAATAGCCACTCGCCTATATTTGTGAGCGATTCAGGTGCATGTTGCAGGTACGAGGGGAGGAAAGGCCCCTGGAGGCTTATATCTTCTGTGAAAAAGTTGTTAAATAAAATAAAAAAGCTACTATTCATTTTAATTCTATACACAGCACAGTCGACCAGAATGCTCTCAGAGTAAAAATTGCAGACACAATCAAATGAGAGAAAAATCGAGGTGCGAGGAGGTGCACATGACCAACTGGGGCTTGTGAGGGTGTGCACCTTCAAAACCTACAATCACATTTGCATATCGATCATAAAATGAAATGTACAAGTTATAATCCAGACAGATGTTAACAGGGGGAATAACAACTTTATGTGCATATATCCATCTACTGTACATGAGTACGTTAAGCAACATAGCGGATCTAGTTTTAAAAAGAAAGATCACAAAAGTTGTTTGTTTTGATGTTCATTGTATTTTATTACAAAATTCTCTAAAAATGTGCATTTGTTCTGTTATTTTTCAAAAACGGATCAAAAACACCCAAAACAAATTTTTTGAGTCACTAATATTGTAGGTAAATGTTTGCTAACAAGGTTCGGGGGGAGCCTATCGGAGAATATGCATGAAAACACAAGCTTAGGATCAGCGAATCATCATAGTGCTGTATCAGCTGATGTAATGCACTCAAGTTTTGACTAAAAGCAAAAGCTCCACCCCTTAATGAGCACAGAGGGGTAGGGGGGGGGCTGCTCATGACTCTTGCGATTCTAGGCTGAATCAAAGGATGAGGGGAGTTTTAACAAGGTCTGTTCAAGATCAAATTCTGGAGCGTCTGTTAAAAAGTGATTTCTAAAGATGAGTCCATGAACGATCTTTCTATCAATATCAGCCAAGAAACATCTCATTTTCTGCTGATCACATCGCTCGAAACTCTTTCATCATTTTGAACTGAAATGCTACTGGTCTGATCGGATTGAGCCCTTGTCAGAAAAGATGGAAATGTTCCTTTAAAAGTACCGCGCTACGGTGGCACCAGGCACTGGCAGCGAGTCCTCTGCAGCATCAGGAGACAAACAGTGAATGAGTGCTGCCCATAACTCCATCATCTGACATCACAGAGGCTTTGTTTAGACGCTCGTGCAGCTAGAGCAGTTCCCTCTTTCCCGGGATATGTGAAGAAACAAAATGCGCTTGATCTTTTAAAGTAAGAAGCGTGCAGCAACAGAGTCTGAAAGATTTGGTATTCCTGCTTTTATTAGAGCCAGCGTGACAGATCCATGTCACCTGCAGACAGTGCTCCTCCCCCACTTTCCAAACACTTGAGAAGAAGCTGGATTACTGCTTCTCTGGCATTCTTTTTCAGCACCTCGTGTGAAAAATGAATAAACAGCATAATTACAGGGACATTCTCCAAAATACATCTGATCACACAATACTGTGTCTTTGTGCCGCTGTAGCGCAGGACAGAGATGAACTCTCTATGGCATTTTTGACCGAGCTCCTGCATCTTAAACAGATCTGGAGACATTTGTCATCATAGGTTCACATCAACAGACTAAATAAATTGAATGTCCTGCAACAATTCTGTCCTTTGATTTTAATTTGCAAGAGTGGAAGACGGATCTCTCCACACTTTGCAGGTGTGAAAACCTTCCAGAAATCAAAGTGCGCCTATTTAGAGTCTGTTTATATCACTTTCACAGATAGTAAATGATTAACGCCTAATCAGTCAACGTCTATAAAGATAGAAAACGGCTTCAAGCTGCAAAACTTGAGCTACATGTACAATAACTTTGTAAAATGTGAAATTACGTCAAACCACCTTCTCACCGAAATGCACAACATTCTTCTAAAATATTTGCAGATATCCCTAACTCCTTTATTACTCATCAACTAACAATTAGAGATATCTGGAAATGGAAGTATGTTAAACTCAGTTACAGATAACTCTATTTGATTTATCACTAGAAAAATGCACTTGGAGATTTCTCTGATTACACTTGCTCCTGGTGAACATAGATGCAAATAGTCACAACTCATTTGCAGAAATATTTTCCAATGGAGGTCAATGTGAGTGGTCTTCTATCACATTTGTTTTTAGTGAAAGAAAACGTAAAATGCAAGTCTTCCACATTAGCGATTGCAAGAAAAGGTTGCTCTCTATCGAAAGATCTATGCCTTCTGCTCAAATGGTTCTCTCGTGGTAAAGAAACAAGTGTTGAGCTGAGATTTCAGCTTCTTCTCTCTGCACGTGCCCCAGTCATGTTTCCATGATGCCAGTTTGATTCATTCTGCTCGTGTTTATCGACTGATAAAAATCAAGTCGATTCAAAGGACTGTCCTTTCTGTTTGGACGACCCCCGTTTTGCAGCATATTTGGTTTAAAAATAAAGAGTGACCCGCAGGAGTCTGACACATGTTGCTCGAAGTGGTCAGCAAATCCGGGAGGGGCAGGTGAGAGCGGATGGGGTCGCAGCTTTGATGCTCTTCTCCAAACAGACAAGAGGTCAGAGGTCAGGGTGACCCTAGAGAGACAGGAACAAAAGCATCTCTGAGTCACATCTCTCTCTTCTAAATAAAGCCGTTCAAGCTGTTTCTGGACAGATTGATGGCAGCCGCGCATTTCCCACGCAACATAAACCGCTAATGCAGAGCCACGGAGGCCAATCTTTGGGTTTTGTTCACCACTCACAGGTTTAATGAGTGCTTTCATGCTGTTAATCACACACTTCTATGCTCTAAACTGAAACGAAAAATTGCAACAGTAATGCTGCACAAGAAATGTAAAATCTTTTTTTTTTATTGCAGCCAACATTGAAAGTTACAGTTCTTTATTTTTAAAGTGAAAGTGAGCACCTTGGCGAGAGCTAAGAGCTCCCTGAGGCCTCCAGAAAATGAATAATGAGACTGGTAAGGGAACTGCCAACATGCCCAGGTCTGGTTGTCCCAGCAAATTCGTCCCAAAAGCAGGCTGCAAGATGCTAAAAGAGGTCACCGAAAACCTTTAAATATCATCAGGAGACCGACAGCAGGTTCTGGCTACTGCTGGTGTGAAAGTCCTGCCTCTACAGTAAGAAAGAGAAAGCACAAGGTTACCTTCCATGAGAAGTGTGCAAGGAGGAAACCTTTGCTCCCTAAAAGAAACATCAGGGCCAAACTGAAGTTTACCAGTGAGGATGATCAGGGCTTCTGGAATAATGTCCTTTGGACAGATGAGTGTAAGGACCTAGGATATACTGGGGCGACTACGTTTACCGGCTGGCCTGGGAACGCCTCAAGCAGGATGAACTGGAGGAGGTGGGCATCCCTGCTTAAACTAGGTCCCAGCGACCCTACGGAAGAAAACGAATGTGCTCCAAAAAGAGAAGGAGGAGCAGTTCTTGGCCCCCATCCTGTGAAGCAACTGCTTGTATTTAGTTGTTTGTTATTGGATGTAACCTCAGGGAATCAACTGAAATACCCAACCCATGCCCAGGCTTGGTTACATGCGCTTCTCTTCAGATGCTTCGACATGTCTCTGCAAACTCCAGAGATACAGTTACACACCGTTCCCCTTCCACCTCACAAGTGCTAATAGAAATTACAACAATCGTCTCCAAGATGTGGTTCTACCTTCTGCTGGTGAACCATTTCCTGGAACTCAACTTTCCAAGAATATGTTTAAATACAGAACAACCCGATTCTTCTGCGGTCCATACTTTTATTTCTATCTTCTATCTTATACGTCCAAAGTACTTCGACTAAGATGTAGAGGCCATTTAAAGAAGGTTTGCAGGTCACCAGTGCCACTGGTTTTCAAGCTAATGTGCTTCTATAAAGGCTTGAAATAATTTACTTTGTGTATGTTTTACTAAACAGACTTTATCTGCTGTTCTCATTAGATGAGGATTTCTCCCTGAGACCTGCACACCATTCATCTTTGAGGACTTTGCAGTAAAGGCAAATAAGACTCTATAAGACCCTGGCGTTGGAAGCCATCATTACCATGGTGACCAGAACTAATGAGGGCAGCAGGAAGTGAGCATGACCTGCACCGAAGGTTCCCAGGCCACTGTGTCGAGACACTTGGGGGTTTATGGGGTGTGGACCACAATAGTGGACATACAGAGTTCAGAACAATGAGGATTCAGTCACAAAGAGATCCACGGTGAAAGAGAGTCATGGCTAAAGGCTAAAGTCGCTTTTGAAGTTCAATGGAGAAACTGTTTTTCTTTCTGTGGTTAACTTTCCTTCAAAGATGTTTAGAGATGTTCTGCAATGGTTGCCTGATGACATGTTCATTGAGACCCAGCTGCAGATCTACCCCCCCCCCCTCCCTCAGATTTTCTAACTGCAATCTCTACAAAATGAACTTCAGGAGGTCCGTGAGGGTCTTGAAGCATTGAGTCGGCTGCTCATTGGGTGGTTCTGTATAACGCAGATTAAGGAAATTTGTTTGGGATTGGTTTTGAGCCAAGGGTCAGTTTTTCATGTTTGCAAAGCTAATTTCTTTTCTATATGTTAGAAAAAGCATAAAACTTAAAGGAGATAGGATTGTCTAATTAAAGGAGCCAAATAGACTTCAGAGATTTTGGTCGATGGGTGTTGTGTATGCTAATAGTCTGTAGCCGTTTCCTTCTCTTATTAGCCTCCTCAGAAAAGTTAGTGTTTGATGTCATCCTCTAATTTGCATAAATATAAAATTTTCGTGAAATGTTTCCCTCCTAAGTATATTTACAAATGTTCTTTAGCGTGACATTTTGGCATGTTTACAGTTGGCAGGGAACAACAGAAGAAAATGCTAGAAACATCTGAACAGTTTGTAAAGAAAATGTAAAATTTGTTACTAATTAAATCTGCTTTGTTTTTAATCCATATGAATTAATTATTATTATTAAAATTTAATATGTGTATTAATTTAAAGAGATTGTTATACCTGATTTGACTTTAGTGGTTAAATAAAGTTTCCCTGTACACAGGTATGGCAGCTCTCGACAGCAGAGCTTCAGGGAAAATGGGGGTGAGAGCTGTGGTCTACTACACCACCACCACCATCATTGCTGTCTTCATCGGCATTGTCATGGTGCTCATCATCCATCCTGGAAAAGGCTCTAAGGACGAGTTCACCAAACAGGAGAAAATCGAACAAGTCAGTCCTGCAGATGCCTTCCTCGACCTCATCAGGTACCACACAGCACTGTTCTATTTGATTGCATGGCTTCCTCTCACCCGATAACTGAGATCTGGGTGAAAAGGAATTGGATTCGTTTGAATTGAAATGTATGTAAAAATAGTAAATTTACCAACGGATAAATCTTACAGCAAATTACTTGCTACCCCTGGCTAGCAGGGTTTTGTTTGTCAATGTAATGCATCCTAGCATCGTGCTAATCACTTAATAATTCACTTTAGCTACATGTCAATTATCTGTTAGTTCATGACAACTACTTGCTAATCCATGCTAGCTATATGCTAATAGAATGGTTATAAATGTTAGCTGCATGATAAAGTTAAGGTAGTGCATCTTAGCATCGTGCTAATCACCAATTATTTGACTATTCCACATGCTAATTATCTGTATTTCATGATGGCAATTAGCTAACTCATGCTAGGCTCAAGCGAGTAGCATGTTTATAAATGTTAGCTGCATGATAATGTTAAGATAATGCATCTTAGCATCATGCTAATCACTTAACAATTCACTTTAGCTACATGCCAATTATCTGTTGTTTCATTACAACTACTTGCTAATTCATGCTAGCTGTATGCTATAATAGAATGCGGCATGATAAAGTTAAGGTAGTGCATCTTAGCATCATGCTAATTCACTTTAGCAACATGCTGATTATCTGTTAATTCATGATAGTTATTAGCAGACTTTAGGAAATGCTAACATGACTTGAGCTAAATTGCTGTTGTTGTTGTTTCCTCACCAGGAACATGTTTCCTCCTAATCTGGTGCAAGCGTGCACTCAGCAGGTAATGATTTTTACACAGAGCGAGCCCTCACTCATCGAGATCTTCTAACCGCTGACCCTCTCTCCAGTTCAAAACCCAGTATGGCAAGCGAGTGGTCACCGTTAAAGTCCTGGTGAACGACACAGTGCTCAGTCTGAGTAACGGCTCGCAGGAGCTCAAACAAGAGGAAGTGATTCCGGTGCTGGGAACTGTTAATGGCATCAACGCTCTGGGGCTGGTGGTGTTCTCCATGTGCTTCGGTCTGATCATTGGGAACATGAAGGAGCAGGGTCAGCCTCTGAGGGACTTCTTCGACTGCCTGAATGAGGCCATCATGAGGCTGGTGGCTATTATCATGTGGTGAGTTTCATGGATGGAAAGTGGGAATGCAGATTTTTTCACATTTTGGGCTGATTTAAGAAGAACTTAAATATCTCATGATCCAAAGTATTTAGAGAGAACTTTTTCAGTATTTAGTAGAACCACCTTTTGATGGAGTACAGCCTGTGGCTTTCCAGGAATGATGCAACAGTTGAGTTCTGTCTGGTTGATGATGAACATTGGTATTCAGCATATGTACGTCTCTAAAATTTTTGTATGAGTGTTGTTTGAAAAGTAGGTATAGAAAATGTCTCTTTAGCACCTACAGAGAGAAGCAAAAGTTATAAAACAAACATATGAATTGGTGTTTGTCCTCCTCAGGTACGCTCCTCTCGGCATACTGTTCCTGATTGCAGGGAAGATTGTAGAGATGGATGATCTGTCAGAGATGGGCGGTCAGCTGGGAATGTACACGATCACGGTCATCATCGGCCTTCTGATACACGCAGTCATCGTTTTACCTCTGCTTTACTTCCTCGTGACACGGAAAAACCCTTTTGTGTTCATCGCTGGTCTCCTGCAAGCCCTCATCACTGCGCTCGGTACCTCCTCCAGGTCTGAGCTCTTTCTTCTAGAAATCTGTTTACAAAAAACTAAAAATTGACCCAAAATCCAGATGTCAAAGAAGACAGAAAAGGTACAACTAAACATAATCCATGACAAGGCTTGAGTAAGATGAGTAAAGGAAGTGAATATAACGTCTTAAAGGAAGGAAAGGACGGGGGAGGGAGGGCAGGAAAGTTGTGCAGGCTTCAACACAGACTGAGAGATGAGAAGGGAATCAGAACGAAGAGAAAGGGAAAGTAAGACAAAGCTGGGATTGGAATGGTGTACAGGACCCAACAGAACACAGACAGACAAAACATTGGGGTTTACACCAGAAAAAACAAACAGGGCGAGGACAACAAACAAAACCTGACGAACAGGTTTAACGTTAATTTTGGAGGATATTTTTTGAGGAGAGGAAGGTAAAGGGAATGGTCTGAAAAGAAAGTAATACACGCAGTACAGAGTCAAATCTGTTTTGAGACGGAATCGATTGGAAAGGAAAGAAAATCATTGGAAGAAGTGATCAACAAAGAAAAAATGAAAGGGAATGGAATCAAGGCCAAAGGAACAATAGGTAAGAGAAGATATGAAGGGAATGGTGAACAGAAAAGCAAGGCAAGACATGCTAAATAATGGAATGCAAAAGACAAGAAAGGTAAGAAGGAAAAGAAAATAAGGGGAAGGAAAGAGAAGAAAAAAGGTGAGGAGCTGCTTTGCTGCATTTATTTGATCAGATTAGGAGAAAAAAGAAGCAGTTTGTAGTCAGTTATTCATGTGGAGAGCTCAGAAGAGGTTCCAGTCCCAACTCTAAACTGGTACCACTGGGATTCTGAGTGCTATTTCCATCTGTTGATTTATTTCATTCAATAATGTTTATATTTATTTAATTATTTATTAGGGTAATCGACTCGTGTTGTTTGCTCTCACGACAGCTCTGCCACCCTGCCCATCACCTTCAAGTGTCTGGAGGAGAATAACGGGGTGGACAAGCGCGTGACCAGGTTTGTGCTGCCCGTGGGCGCCACCATTAACATGGACGGCACCGCTCTGTACGAAGCCCTGGCGGCCATCTTCATTGCTCAGGTCAACAACATGGACATGAACTTCGGACAGATCCTGACCATCAGGTGCAGCGCTAACACAACACCACTCTTGTGATAATATACGGTTAATGAGCAAAACTGCTTGGAACGTATGAAATCTGGCATTGTATAGAGTGCTTTATTAGAATGGCGGATCGCTCGCTGAGACCCTCAGCGCTGTCTGCACTGGGTCATCGCCGAGTGCTGCACATGTCAATCGTTTCTGTGGCAGAGATTTCATAAAAATAAGAGTAAAATAATAAACATTCTTAATAATAAACTTTTGCAGTACATCGTTGGACTGGTTCTGCTCCTAAATAGAAAGGTTCTGGAGCTGGTAGATGAATATAAATAGTGTCTTTCCTGCGTCTGAAATGTGTTTTTAGAAACCTGACTCTAAACATGTTCTTCGCAACATCTTTAAAGCATCACGGCGACAGCAGCCAGCATCGGTGCTGCCGGAATCCCTCAGGCCGGCCTGGTTACCATGGTAATAGTGCTGACCTCTGTGGGGCTGCCAACTGATGACATCACGCTAATCATTGCAGTTGATTGGTTCTTGTGAGTATTGTATTTTGTTTACCATACACAATATTTTTACTTTTCTGCAGCTTTAAGAACTCTTTCAGGTGTATAAATAGGAACTAAATAGTCCCCAGGCAACTTTCAGTGCAGTTATAACAACCCTGAAGAGACTGAGAAGAATTGCAGCTCAGCCACAGAGTTGAAGTGCTAATGAAACCCTTTTAGATTATTTCGAGTGAAAAATTAAAATCAGGCCTTCTCTCCAGCATCAGTCTGATGCAAGGTTCTGAAACAAATAACAAAAATTAAATTACTCTCCGACTCTTTGTCTATTTATTTACAGGACTTTAGTGTTTATATAAAATAGATCAATCAATCGATCAATCAAGCAATTTTAGGTGAGGTGGCACCTTCGTGTATTGTCTGCTTGTGCACACATGTTCTGGCCAAGCCATCAAGCAAAATGCTCAAGTTAGAAGAAAGCAGCAGAGCCCTATATGGGACTTCCTTGAATAGAGATTGACAAAACCAAGAGTATGGTGCTGGAGACAGGCCACAGCATGTCAGCAACAGTTCTCAGAGGGAAAAAAAATCACGTTGATCTCGAATTAATTAAACAAGTCATATTCCTCCATTTGAAAATTTGGACTGTTGTGACTTGAGGCATTTTTACTAGAGATAATTCCAATTACAGAAATATACAACTGTTCTTTGACAAATCATAAGTTATTTATCTTCAAATATGGCAAATTAAAGGTGTCTCCAATGGGGTTAGAGATTAAAAAATGATTTTAAAGATTTTTAAAAAGGGCTGCAGCACGACTGGATAGACCACATCTTTTCATGGGCGATCTGCATGTTTTGACCTTATGGATGCAGGGTGCTATCAGACATTTCTAAATAAATGTTTTTAATCTTGCACGTCAATACTAAGCCTAATCATGACAAAAAAAGTTACAGTTATCAGACACTCTGATCAAACCCAACACTATTTACAGAACTAAAGAAGACTTAAGTCAAAGTTGCGTTGTGTGTGAGCCCCCTCGTCATAATTCCTCTGAAATCTGTCTCCAAACCATGTGGAGATTTGAACAGTTGCGCAGAAATCGACTTCCCACTAAAGGTTTGGGAGTTACACTTTCTACACTCTGAGCTTGAGGCAAAGGATTTCCTCCATCTCTGACATTCCTCAACCCATAATCCAATTGTAAATGCCCATGCAACATCTGCTTCCAATGAGTCTGAAGTCGAAACAACCGTGCATCCGCTGGTAAGCTTTATTCGGTGGGTTTCAGGGAGCTGCTGTCACATTGTGTTCTGAGATAAACAGAAGAGGCATTGTGAGGGACTCTGCTTCAAGAACTAGATCGCGGCTCAGCAAAAACTCAAGAGCAATGGAGCGAGTGTGTCTCCTGAGGCTTACAAGAGGATCTGGTGGTGATAGGAGATCCAGATGTGTGCACCACAGAATCGATGGCTTAGATGACTTCTAAAATCAGGTCGTCTAGCCTCCTATTTCAAATACCAATGCATTACAAGCCTATAGCTCCTCCCATGGGTGGTAAGCTCAAGGAAAGGGGTACGGTAAGATCCAGTGGGGGGAGACCGTTCTGTTGTGGGGATGAAAAGTTTACTGGTGACTCTACCTCCTAACCTTTCATATTGTCCTGGTCTTTGGCTCATAACTGAAAGGTTTAAATTTACCAAAATTAGTTTTTTTCCTTCAAGTGATTGAGATCTCCAAACTACATGGTTGCTAGGGTAATCAGTTCGGTTGCTAGGGAATATTACAAGTTTCACGATGACTAAGAGGACCCCGTGTCCTCTTACTTAGGGCAAACTGTCTTGTCTTTAAAGTCTGTTTAAGGAGATTGGAGTCTCTGTTGCTATGGTGGACATTAATGGTTGCTATGGGAGTGGCTAGGCAGTGGTTAGGCTTTTTACGTGGCTAATCTCTAGTCTCTTCCAAAATTTATTGAGACTTCTGTGGAAAATGATGCACATTTTAGCCTTTTATTAGTAAAAGTGTTTGGATTTCTACGGCTGACCAGATGGTTGTGGATGGGCTGTTTTATGCTAATGCTATTAGCTGATAATTGCTATCCATAGTACCCCACTTGCAAAATGTAAATGAGAAGGAATCTGTACTTCTTTGTCCATTTTCAGGGACCGTCTGCGCACCACAACCAATGTCCTGGGCGACTCGATTGGAGCGGGCATCGTGGAGCATCTGTCCCGTCATGAACTGTGCTCCACTGACCCTGAAACTGGGAACTCTGTGTTGGAGGAGAGAGACAGCAAGAAAGCCTACCAGCTCATCTCACAGGAGAGCGAGGGAGACAATGCTAAGAACCCCAACAGTGAGACCAACATGTGACTTCCTGTTCCACTGCCAAGCTTCGGTACATGCGATACGCTAGATAAGAGTTCAATGATCAAAAACAAAACTGCCTCTCGTACTTTCAGCCAAAAGAATCTGTAACCTTTTGTACTTTTCTTACATCAGCTTCCGCAAATGTGACATTGTCTCAATTACATTCACTCATAGCCTTTAAAACTTTAATTTCTCCATATTTTGTATTGTCTGGATCTTATCCAAAGCACCTGGCTGCAGACGTGTGAATAGAGCTCCTTTTCTTTCTTTGACATTTACATTTATGCATTCTATCCAAAACACATTTTTTTGTTTTGGCAGTTCTTGCGTTCCCTGGGATTCCTCCTCCCATTGGTGCATCCACCACAGTGCTTCATAGATACAGTTTGTTTGGTTCTGCTAGAAGAGTTTCACAGAGTGGTATTGGTTGAGCAATGCCTTGAAACATGTTTTTTTGCTCTCCTGGAGGTTTGGTGGCACTTAGAAACAGCAGAGCCTCTCCTGGCCACACGGTGGAGATGCCCTTCTTTGCGCATCAAGAATATTGAAGCCGAATTCATGTACGTAGTCACGATATTCGTTACCTGGTAAACAAAGCATGGACCAAAGATCTACCTCTCCACATCATCCCCATGTTTTCCTGATTGTTAAAATGATTGTAATATGTTTGATATTTAGCCTCACTCGAGGGAGCTCCACTCACCCGTGGCCTGCAGCCAATACCTTTTGTTTTGTGCCATCCTTATCAGCCCTTTGAGAGTGTTTTTACCATTCACAGTCACCGTAGAAATGAATTTCCTTGCGCCCACTGTGTTACTGTAATAAACTACTTGATTATTTTTGAAAATATCAATCACTTTTCACCTTCCCTTGGTTTCATTTCAGAATGTACCTGAAGAAATGACATTTTATACAGGAAACAATTATTGAAATGCTATTGTTCTGATCAGATTCACTGATCTATGCTAAGCTAAAAGTGCTACTGCTTGAACCGAAAAGTGAATAGATTCCAAAAAACTGGTAATTTTTTTTAAAATGGTAATAACATATTAATTCTGGGAGAATTAGTGAATGTGCCTAAAAAGTGGAGTATACCATTAAACTGTAGTCGTACGAAGTGCTCTTTATTAAATGTTATGCATATGTCGTCCTTAAATATTTCAAACCAAATTACTTCAGTAGATTTTTAGTTTGTAAGATCTGGTTAAACTAAAATTTACTCTTTAGTTTGCAACTGTGTTTTGGACATGCCAAGCACATTATTTAAAAGAGAAAAAAACAACAACATTTGGCCCCTTTTTAAGCCCGAGTTGCATATAGATAAAAGTCTGTTGTAGAAATTCTGTTTTTTTTTTTGTTTGTTTTTAACTGTCTTGAAACTTTATATTCACATTATTGAATGTTTTCTTTTTGTGAACTTCTTCCAATGCTTTAGTGGTCTCTAGTAAAAACATGTAATACAATCTGTCGAACAGTAGTGGAAACCAAGACCATTGACGTTCATTTCAGGAAAAGCACAATGGAAGTCAGTTAAGGAAGAGAAAATGACAGATGTGAACTATCACTTTAATATGTTGACTAGAGTAAAACTAGAAAACTAATCCCATGTTAATTACATTTTAAGATTAACTTTGAGTTGTAGTGATTCAAGAAAAGTTGGCCGTTTTTTTCTAGAAACCATTAGAAAAACCATGGGCTCACCTTGTGCCTGTTCTTATAAAACGCTGCAGATTTTGGCGGTTGATGTAGCAATGTGATATAGTGAATTATCTACAGCTTTTATTTGTCAACTGGAATATGTGAATCTCTGACTGAGGATGATGTGTTTTTGTAGGGAGTGAATATAATTCTCTGATTTCATGGCTTTTGTATTGCAGAATTTTGTCTTAGAAAAATAAATTTCTTAAAAAATACATTTTGGCCAGGACTGCTTTTCTTTGGGGGTGAAAATCTTGACGGTTAAGTTAGCATTTTATTATTAAATAGAAGTAAGTACCCAATTATATTCAGTTATTAATAATTAGTTACATTCAATATTTAGTTTCATTATTCAATTTACTTAACTGTTTTGCATCATGCCAGTATGCATGGATAAAGCAAACTTGGTGTAGACTTGTAACTGTTTGTATTACAAGAAATATAGTTTAATTATTTTTGTGTGTTCAGGAAAGAACACTATGTTTCTCCTTTTCTGGTGAAACGGTAGATGATAAATGCCATTGAAAATATTTTTTAAATGACTGAACCTCTCAAAAAGCGCAATGCAAGTGTTAATGTGTGATGGCTTGAACGGGTTAAATGTGACGTAATAATAATGGAATAAAAGACACAAAAAGGGCGGCAAACCAAAAATACGTTAAACAACTTTAAAAAGAATGCCTCGTTGCTAACAATATTAATGGTAATTATTTGTTTATATTTTCATTATTTTGTTGATTTTATATATTTTTCTCGTACATTTCGCTGAAATAAAGGAACTAATAAAATAAACAAGTTCTGTCAGCGTCTGTAGCTGTAATTTAAAACTACTTCCACCTTAATTTACAATTTTCAGTTTATTCTTGAAAAACGGAATCTGCTTACAATTCTGATTCTTTTGTGAACAATACGCACATTTTTTTGATTGAAGTAAATATTTAAAAAAATGGTAGCTATAAAAAAGGTTTACAGCCTCGCGAAGTCCATTCAACAGAATTCTACTGACATCTACTGGTTACTTTTAGTATCAAATACTACCTTTTTTTCTTTTATATAAGAAAAACACCTAGCTTGATTTGTATCTGAGTTAGGGTTCTACGCAATGATAATAAAGAAAATAAGCAAAGGAAATTTTTTCAAAAACAATTACATCATGCATCTTTCACATATTTGATTTTCTATGTCTCTACAAGTTTGCAATTTTACTGAATTAAGGACAGGGATTTTAAAAATAATTCAAGGTCAGCCTTGAACCAGTTAATGTTGGTTGCACTTGACAGATTTCTTTATCAATTAAATTACATTGCAGAAAATTTGTGATATTTTAAAATACAGGAGCAAATTTGTAGAACAAATTTTACAAATTATCATCAAAACCTGCATTCTAAAACTTTTGTGTGTTTTGTATTAAACACATTAAAAGATTTAACAAATCATAAGTTAAATTAAGAGTTTTGTAATAAATTATTTTAAATTATTTGGAAGTATATGTTTTTGCGAGTATCCATTTCTCAATTGCTTCAGAAGAACTGCTTTCTTGTGAATCCATTGTCGCATTCCTTGTTAAAATTTGTCGTTAATATTTAAACTTTGGTGTTGTCCCTTATCAGCTAGTTGAATAAACCCTGATTTGATTTGCGAAATAAAATTATTTACAATGTTAAAATTAATATAGAAATTATAACATAGGGCTGAATTAGAACTGCATTCACAAATCAATAAAAAGTACATCTTTTTAATAAAATTTTTTGGTAAATAAACGGGCAGTTTTTTTTTTTTTACCAAAAATAACAATTAAAAATTAACTTGGTTCCACAAAATTATTTTTAACCATATTTATTATGCATATTATATAGTTGTATGATATTGTTTTTTTTTTTTATAATAAACTATCAGTTTCGAGAGGCTTTTGTCTTGTATTTCCGGTCAAACCTCGGTTACCTCAGATCGACAAAGCCTCAGTAGGGAAGCTTTTGATGGGAAATGGGACACAAAGAGAACTTTGTGAACGTGTTTCCAGCGACGGTTTTAAATCAAACGAAACTAGTAATTTACCTCTCATAGGCCGCTTTAAAATAAATCTATAAAGAGAGAAAAACTGACCTCTCCCACCCCTGATAATAAAGAGCGAGAGTTAGCAAGCTCGGCTAAACACAAAGCGCATTCCTGCATTTTTCTGAACTGCAGCTTAAGGCCCGCAGTTTCATGACGAACAGCGCCCCCTGCTGAGCTGGCAGATGCAGTGTGTACCTCTTTTTATTTTTTGTAGTTAATTGCATGTCTTGTTCAATCGAACACTCAATGAAATGTGTTTTTATAATGTTGGGCTTATAAACAAATGATAATATAGACACCAACAACTTGGGTTTTTCAAAACCCTGCTAATTATCTCTTTTTCTATTAATATTCCTCAAGTGATGGTTAAAAGAAAGATTATTTTCATTCATTCATTCATTTTCATTCCCGCTTATTCCCTTTCTTGGTGGTCTGCCGGTGCCTATCTCCGGCACACATTGAGCGAGAGGTGGGGGTACACCCTGGACAGTTCGCCAGTCCATCACAGGGCAACATTCACACACACAGTCACAGCTAAGGGGAATTTAGATTATTCAATTAACCTAACCGCATGTTTTTTGGGGATTGTGGGGGAAACCGGAGTACCGAGTACCCGGAGGAAACCCACGCAAGCACAGGGAAAACATGCAAACTCCTTCCAGGAAGGTCACTGGCGAGCCTCGAACCGACAACCTTCTACCTGGAAGGCCCTACTTCCCTATTTAATAAACATAATTTTAAAACACTCTTTGGTATGCAAATAAATGTATAACCCGACTTTCTGATATTAATAGTGAATGCTTGATAATAGCTTTTAGTTATTTGTTGTATATTTTATAACAAGAAACAAGCATGTCTCCTGAGGAATAATTCTTCCTTAATTGGTTGGTCTTCTAGCACAAATTTGGATTTCTATTGGATGCGGTCAGAGCTTTGTGTAGGGCAACAAACTTCACTCACATTACTCATTGGGAGGCATTTCTTCATTTTTATGCTGGAAGAAAACATATCAACCCAAGCAAAGGTTTATTGCAGACTATCTGAGGTTATTTCTTATAGTAACCCAGTCCTTCACTGGTACCTTGGTGTTATTGGGTCTTTAGAATCTCTCTCTCTCTAGTATTTTTCTTACAGTTTTTTTAAACTTTCACTTCCTACCCCTATGTACCTTGTTCTCCATTGTGTTTGTTTCTTTAAGCTTCTTGATAATGCGTCTCACTACAGTTCTTGATAAGTTGGTTTGAATTGTGAAGCGTTTGGACAACAGTGATTTGTTCTAAAGCTAACCAAAGTAAAAAATTCTAAAGCAGCTTTTATTTGTTTGATTTTAAAAGGAAATCCACCAAAATACTCCCATGCTCTTACTCTGTTAAACATAATTTTGGAAATATTCAAGGAAAAAAAAATCTAAAAAACAGTTGCTTTCTAAAACCATAACTTCTGACATACACGTTGGAGAACAGATAATGTATCTTGGTACAACGGTTAAAAAGATAACATTTGCATTCAACAGGCTTGCATTCAATATTTGCCTTAATAAAACATTTTCTTATTTTTTTTATTAGTATTTTTTACTTCCGCTCTGTATATGTGTTGTTTTATTGTACCATTTTTTAAATAAAATCTAATGAACGGCAACACTCATGTATGATTCGGCAGGTGGCGCTGCTGTCTTGAAAGTGCGGGTCTGAAACTGAGGCCCGGGGAGCTGCAGTAACGCGTCTCCTCAAAGCAACGCCGCGAGCCCGCGCTGATGATCTTTTTATAGCAGAGAGGGGGAGCCAGAGACTTACAGCAGACCGACATCCAGCCCAACAACAGTCCCCTTATTTTTCTTCTTTGAAGTTACCCCAAGCTAAGGTAAATATGAGACCCTGTCACAATTTCTCTAAAGATCGGTTTCGGGTTCCCTTGGCACATTTCGACACATCCCCATTGTGTTTTTCTCGACTGAACGCTTTTAAGGGCGCCAGCGTCGCAACTGCACGGCTAGCCGCCTTCTTCCGACGGGAAGTGTTCTTAAATCGAGTCCGAGGCTTCAGAGCAGCCACGGAGGCCTGTCGACACAAACACGGGCGAGTGCGTTTATGTTCAAACTCTAGCAGTTTGTTTTGGAGTAATCAGCGCAATTTGTGATAAACGAAACCGTTTCAATTCGTTAAGAACGAATCGAGTAACGCAAAAAGTGTTTTTATTGTTCGTCTCAGAAAGATGTGCGTAGCAGAACTAGCTTTCGCGAGCGGTTCCGTTAGCTTAGCAGGGGCTGCCATTTGTTTTGATTAAATGAGTCAACGACTATCTTGCATTTCGAATAAAATAACAAACCGTTTAATTAAATTAAAGGGAATATATGGGAGTTGTGCTCGTACACAATTTCCCTCATCAAATGAGAGCGATGCTAACCAGCAGTTCTCTGCAAGGAATCTATTAAGTCTCGAGCTAACGATCTGCTAAAAACCTAAATCATCTTAAAAATACAATTTATTCCCCCGCCAATAATCGGAACGTCCACAATTGTACGCCTTGACCATCTCTGATGTTCGCAACTTGGTTTGCGTCTTCTTGTTTGGGGTCATTACGTTGAAATAAACGTCAGAGGATCTGTGTTTGAGGATGAATGGTTCCTCTGTACAGTGATCGACTTGTCAACATTTAGATTCTTGATCAAAGCACAATTACTGATGTGATCCACCATCTGTTTGCATGACAGCGATTTATAAAAAAAAACAAACAAAAAAAAACAGAAACGATAATTCGGTCAATAATGTGATTTATAATGCAGCCGGTGGCTCTTTTACCATCTATTACCATCTGGTTGCATAAACGTGTTTGCTTTTAGAGTTTTGAATGTTTCTGTGAATAGTTGAGAGATTATTTTGGTTTGCTGCTGATTGTTGCCATGAGATCTGCTTGTAAGTGATCGGGATGAATTCATGAATATAAATAAGAGGAGGATTGGCATTTAAAGGGCCAGTGCTTGCAGGGTTTCTGCTTGTCAGACAGCGGCACTGCACTGTTTACCTTTCAACACAGCTTCACATGCAAAGCAGGCCCCGAAATGAACATCTTCAATGGGTGCAAAAGCACCAGAAAAAATACTATTGTATGCAATATTAAGCATTCATTGTTTTTGATGATAAGTTTCACTCTGTCATACACATGCAAAAGTTTGTGCACCCCAGTTTACCTTCAAGATTTTTCTATTGTGACTCATTGGTTGTCTAGGTAAGAGATTTCAGTTAAATACAGGATATTTGAGAAGTGAAATAAAGTTGATCTGAGTGATGGAAACACAAGAATTCTTTTTAAACAAAAAATGCATGTGCATATATTTTAGGTACCCAATGTTAATTTTATTGATTTCAATATACCGGTAATTATCCAGACAAGCAATGGTTTATAAATGAGATTGTGGAAGTTTATAGAGATTCGTAAACTTTTGCATACCACTGTATTTGTTATTTGGCTAAATCTAAGTTATGCGAGATGCTTTCAGCTTTTTTTTTTTTTTTTTTGAGAAACCACCACCACATTTACGGCCAATCAAGACACTTTTCTTTTAATTGAAATTATAACTGCAAATTGACTTTTTGTTCCCTGCCTACCCTGCTACCAATGACTCTACCAATGAGAATAAATATGATACAACATGCATAAAAGTACTGAACAGTGGTTATTTATTGCAACAGAGCATATTGCTATGTTGACCTCATTAGTGGAACAATCGTCAGTAATTAGTTGAATGTTTTGGGAAAGGTTGAGTTAAATTTCCGCTCAAACTCGTGGAGGGTTTTAATCTTTGTTGTAGCAGAAACATCCTGTTCACATAAGTGTGTGCTGGAGATGTTTTGGCTTGGGATGCTGTGTGTAGAAATCCTCCAGCGTCTTCTACAGATCTGTCGGTGGTGGTCTCGATTAGGTTCTCCTCGTCAGACTCTGATAATGATGTAGTTATGGAGGTGAATGAGGCGGCAGCTGTGTACCTGTTACCTGTTTTATCAGAAATAGAGGCTGGTGCATCCACATCAAAAAGCTACATTCACGATTCTTGGACTTAAACTCTCTTTGATTAAAAAATAAAATAAGTCAAAGTTGTGATTTTTTTTTTTTTTTTTTGTCTCCTATCCTCCCGTCTACCCCCAACGGCCTTTTGCGAACCCCCTGGGCTGCATGTACCCGGTTTGGGAACCACAGTTTTACCAGCTGCTCTGTTTGTTCTTGTGTATGTCTACAGTTTATTATAGTGCCAAAGTCAAGTGTATTATTATTATTATTATTATTATTATTATTATTATTATTATTATCATGTAATTGTTATTAATAGCAAACTGAGATTGTTTACACTCTGCTCTGTTCTCTTGTTTCTTGCATATTTCTGGCCGCGTGTGTGTGTGTGTGTGCGCGCGCGTGTGTATGTGTGTGAGACACTAAACACACAATCTTTTATTTTCAGTCTTATGAGTCATGCGTATTATTTCTCTGAACACCACTTGATCCAACCAGTACTTCATGCTTTTAGTGATCCATTTCCTCATTAATTGCATCACTTGTAAAGGATTGAGAGATGAAATGCGTGTCGGGCTCACGCTTGATTGGAGGATGCAGTCGGGGCTTCCTCAGTTGAGAATGTCTAGTTGTGATGTTGGCTGGAGAGTACCTGAAGCTTGCGGTCCATGGTTGATGATCAGGGGTGGAGAGGGTACTGAACAGTAATGCTCAAGGATTGCCATTACTTGCCAAAAAAAGTATTGGATGCGATCCTACACAGATACAGTGCCCAGCATAAATGAGAACGCCCCCTTTTCAAACGGAATGTTTGTAATAATTTCAAAGTAAATATAAACAAAATATTTTTGTGCATGTTAACAAAACTGTTTATTAAACAGTTATATTAATTAAAATAAGAAATTTGTGCCCGGTCCCTTCGAGTAGTGGACAGTGCTCCAGGCTTCACAATGATTCAAAAATTAAAGATATGACTCTTTTCAGAAGAACACTAAAATAATACAAATTTCCTAGACCTTCGAAAGCCATTGAACCCATCAGCGTAGTTTGACATGCACCTCCCATAAATGTTAACTTTACACACGTAGACCATAGGCTCTGTGATTTCACGTGAATATGTAGGAAACGGATGGATATGACGCTAAACACGAGGAAGAAGAATAAACACAACAACTTCTCTCCTTCCCCAGTGGAAGTTTGAGTTACAATAATTGTTTTTCCACTAGAATGCTCTCAAGCTTCAGTCAGTTTTCAGTCGTCGTTGTTGTTGTTTACTGCAGCAAAACGAAATGTGAGTGAAGAAGAGATGGTACGTAATAGAAACCACACTGCCAACTATTGTTTGTGGCGTCCCATCACAGGCTGGTTATACACGGAGGAGCATGAAATACTTTCGCAAAATAAATCAGAGGGGCGCTAATAATTTTGCCCTCAACTGTGCATTTATAATAACTTGTGCAGCAGAGACATGCAGTGTGCAAATCAATCTGAATATTCACAGATGTTGTGTTATCGTTGAATTCAGTCATGTGATCATGATTGTACGATCTGAACAGTCTTTCAGTCGCGTTATTTCTTTCTGCATTAATGCCAAAACGAAGCTATCTGGAGAGAAGGGCCTTGCTGGTAAAGAACGGTCACTGTAGCTGAGCTCCAGAGATACAGTCGGCGAATGGGAGAAAGTTGTAGAAAGTCAACCATCACTGCAGCCCTCCACCAGTCGGGGCTTTGTGGTAGAATGGTCTGATTGAAGCCTCTCCTTGGTGAAAGGCCTACAGAGAGGTTCTCTGGTCAACTTTTTGGCCTTTATTCTTTGCCATTTGTATGAAGAAAACCAGGCAATGCTCATGGCTGTTGCACCAGTTAAGCATGATGGGGCAAAGTCATGCTGTCGGGATGGTTTTCAGCTGCAAGGACAGGATGACTGGTTATGATTGAGGGTAAGATGAATAAGACAAAGAGCGCGGGTATCCTGGACAAAAAGAATACTCAGGATCTAAGACTGGGATTAAAGTTTAACTTCCAACAAAACAACGACCCCAAGCACACAGCTAGAATATAATGGCTCCACCAGAGCCTTGCTGTAAACCAGATTGAGCATCTCAGGGGCATACCATTCTCCAAGACTTCAGCAAGGCATTTTAGAATGGTTTTAATCCCATTAATATTGATTATTACACATACAAGCACAATTTTTGACAGCTGTTCAACAGGAGTGTTGCACATGTGTCTGTGTTTAGCTCACGGTTTGTGTTTTATCGCGGGCAAGGAGCAGATCTGTCTCTTTGTTTATTGTTGTTTGAATGAATATTATTTATTTCTGTTTGGAAAGTAGCCTCTGCTTTGTATTTCCTGTTGAACTCTTATTGGTCTTCGAGGAAGCCGTGGTTGGGTTGTGTAGTTAAAAGAGAGCCATGTACAGGATCTCCAGGCTCCTCTGTGAGTGCAGTGGGCGTGTGTATGTGTGTGTGCTGTCGTAGATGTTATCAGTTTCTGAGAGCTCCTCTATGCGGCACCGGGGTCAGTTCACAGGATTCAGACAGACAGCACACGCAGTTCCTCTGATCGGAAGTTTAGCATCGCTTTAGACAGCTCTGTGTGATCCATGTTGAATTAAGGCTGGATTTGTTCCCCGTCTGTCTTTTCTGAACCATTGTTTTCCAAATTTCGGATAAATATCTAGTAGTTTTTGCCAATTTGTCTGTTTTCAAATCTTTAAATTACTTTTTAAATCTTTAAAATAGTTTTAGTGTGGCCAGAGACTAGAGAACATTTTTTCTGGTTCAGATATTGTGGAGCACTTCCAATTAGTGCCTTACAAACATTTAATGCCTAATAAAAGAATCTTGGATTGGAGCCTGGAGCACACAAGGGGCCTGTGCCGTCTGGCTAGGACTGGAGAAATATGTTCAGACTTTTTGGTGCCATTCTGGCCCAGTATCTGGCTGGTCTTGAACCAGTGAGCTTTCAGCTGAGACCCAGCTGTGCCAGTTCAGGGTTATACCGTATATAATATATAAAATAATTAAGCATTGTTTAAATGTGACCAATGCGTTATTCCCACTCCCTGAGGAAGACCCGCTGGTTTCCAAATTATAACTTGGTTTAAATGTGAAATGATCTGTTCTACGTTTTTATAGTTTACTTTGTTCCGTAATAAACTATATAAGTAATTAGAAAGTAAATATCCATTTCAGGCATCTATGTCTCTTTAAAGTGATGTAATGTATTGATTAATTGCTCAATAAATTAAAATGAGCTTGAAGACTTGTTCACCTGTGATTTAGGCTACTTTCAGGCCATGTCCACATCTACACAACATGTCTGCATGAAAACATGGAAACCCCTGTAATAACTCTACCAAACCAATGGGTGGCAGTCGATTATAACACTCAAGTCATATCAGCCGATTAAACAAAGTCTGATTTGTGGTTAAGACATTAACTGGATATGTTTGCAGCCTGGCGCCTCTGTTCGGTGATCAAACAGGAAACATTTGTTTGCAATCCTCTAAGCCAAGATGGCAGAGTAAACAGCAACACAATCCTTGATTTGCCCGATTTCTGCAAAGAAAGCAGTAATGCCAAGCACAGAGCATGACGACAATGACCAACCCCAACTCCCCCGAACACCACACAGTGTTTTCAAACATTTATGTAAACAATGCTGCGTTTACAAAATGCTGTGGAGAAACACTACCATTTCAAAATAACCCAGGTATGTGTGGACAGGGTTATGGAACTAGGACAAACACCTAGTTAGTAAAAAGATGGCACTAAACCGTTCAATGTTAACAATGGGAGAACACACCCAACAATCGACAAGCATCCGAGCTCGAGACGATTAGAGCTTCGTCTTTAAACCGGTTTGTCTTCATCTCTCAATACAGGGCTCTAGACTAACTTTTTGCACTGGTTGCACTGGTGCGCCTAAATTTTTTTCTTAGGTGCACCAGCACAAAAGTTTTCAAATTTCAAATTTTCAAATTTTCAACTGCATCACATTTAACACCGCATTTTCACAAGTTCACTTTTTTTAGTTATCTATTTTTTTTTTTTAAATCACTGTCCATAGACAATATTGACTTGTAAATTATTAACTAACAACCTGGTCAAAATAAAGTTCTTTATTTGAAGCACAATTCCACAAGAAAGGTAACTAAAACTTACTGAAAAGGTGTTTAAAGTGCTTTACTGAGCTGAAATTTAAACTTTAAACTGATTTTGGTCCCTAAGAGCAGCAAATACAAATAAAAACGATAATACCATTTACTACCCAGATCAAGAGTTTATAATGCAGCCTATTTATTTATTTTTTCATTTTTAAGTGTCAGAATATTATGGTTAATGCAGTAACGAGT